>CM025789.1:10449092-10993049 GCA_014635995.1 Sarcophaga peregrina
GTTTAACTAAAGATTACCACCCCCTCCCCCCCATGTTAGAGACAAGGAGGGCAAATTAAACTACACTTGAGTGGTAAGTTGAAAAGCCATTGCAAAAGGCTCCATTAAATATTGTTTTTTTTTGTTATTTCTTACATTTGTAATCAACTTGGAAAATAAAGTAAAATTTTATTCAACCATGATTAAGTGCCAATAGGGCTCTGGGGCTTAAAAGTCATGCTTAAAGACGATGCGGCTATACTGTGGTGGTGCTTTGGTATCTAAGAGTTAAAGGAAAAGTTCAATAAATTTTCTTGGAAAACTTGGAACAAGTCAAAGGAGCAAAAGAAAGAGAAACTGAAGAAGGACTTGTAAGCCATGTTTCATATGGCCAAATGAATGACTGCTGTTGTTGCTATGGTTGTTGCAATTCAAAAAATAATATTTATTACACAACCAAGTCTACCACATCATCATCATCATCTTCAGCATCAGCATCACAAGCAAAAACCGAAAGCAACATGAGTAACAGCAGCCTCACCACAAAGCAAATGAAGAAAACTTCATAAATGCCATGATAAATGATTTACCATACCCAGCCTGGCCTGCCCTACCTTTCCACTTCCACTCTTGGCTAGCTGGACCTAATAATTTTTGAATATTTTCCTTTGAAACGCCTACTGCTAGTGTCTAACTTTCTTCAGGTGTTTTTCGTTCCCCTTTCTAAGAAGACAACGAAAATAATGAAAAAAAACCTACACGCGGTTGCTACCAATAAAGTGAAGGAAAACATGAAGTGAGGAGGAAGAGAGAGTGAGAAAGTAAGAATTATTAGAGATTAAATAAGTGGCAAGAAAAAAATGCCAGAAAATATTACAATTCCAAGGTAATTTGTAAAATGATTTGCATGCCCTTGCTTGCCATGGCTAGACAAAAGAATCAGCAGCACAATTATAAGGAATTTTTATCTCAAATTAGGGTTTGAATTTATGGCCTTTGATCTTGAGTCTCTTTTGGCATTTTATATCACAATTTTATTTATTTTTTTAAATATTTCTTGACAATTCTTTAATTGTTTAAATTGGAAAATTATTTAAGAAAAGGAAGCAACACAGACACCAATTTTCTAGGAAATGTTTTAAAAATTAAAACACGTGCCCTCTTCACAATCACCATTCAAATGGGCCATGAAAGCTCAACAATCATATTCTAGGAATCAAATGAAGCTTAGAAGTATTGGATCTCTGGCAAGAATGCTAGGGGTAATATAAAATTTCCAAGAAAATTTTCACAAAAATCTAGTTTAAACGGGATAAAATTAACCCACCAAAAATGGGTGTTGTGAGAAGTGAGGTTGCAGTCTTGACTAAAGGGTTGTAATAACCAATTATGTATGGGGTGGGCCATTTAAAATTTTAAATTTAAAAAAAAGCTGTAAAACAATGAGGTCTCAATAGTCCAGTAGGTATTGTGTTGGCTTATTAGACACAAGACCCGAATTAAAATCCCTGGTCGGGCATTAAAACGAAATATGAAAATATGAAAACATTTCTTCAGCTACTGCCTCTCAGCAGATTACTGGCAACAACTCTGAAAGTAATTAAATTGCATATGCATTTTTTATGCAACTGGATTAACCTTATCCTTCACTTTTTGCATACATCATTTATTTTCTATCTGGCAACTTCTAGAACTGTACTGTTGATTGTTATTGTTACTAAAGCTCTTCTTACTGTCATAATCTTCTAAATTGGGGAGTAAATAAAATTGACATGAAAAAGCTTCTCAAAAATCTGTTGTCCTGAGTCGACTTTAAACTGTAGGTGCTGCTATTGCATGTATAAAATTAATAGCCCACAACATAAGTGGCAAGAAAAAAATGCCAGAAAATATTACAATTCCAAGGTAATTTGTAAAATGATTTGCATGCCCTTGCTTCTCATGGCTAGACAAAAGAATCAGCAGCACAATTATAAGGAATTTTTATCTCAAATTAGGGTTTGAATTTATGGCCTTTGAAATTAAGTTTGTTTTGGCATTTTATATCACAATTTTATTTTGTTTTTGAAATATTTCTTAACAATTCTTTAATTGTTTAAATTGGAAAATTATTTAAGAAAAGGAAGCAACACAGACACCAATTTTCTAGGAAATGTTTTAAAAATTAAAACACGTGCCCTCTTCACAATCACCATTCAAATGGGCCATGAAAGCTCAACAATCATATTCTAGGAATCAAATGAAGCTTAGAAGTATTGGATCTCTGGCAAGAATGCTAGGGGTAATATAAAATTTCCAAGAAAATTTTCACAAAAATCTAGTTTAAACGGGATAAAATTAACCCACCAAAAATGGTGTTGTGAGAAGTGAGGTTGCAGTCTTGACTAAAGGGTTGTAATAACCAATTATGTATGGGGTGGGCCATTTAAAATTTTAAATTTAAAAAAAAGCTGTAAAACAATGAGGTCTCAATAGTCCAGTAGGTATTGTGTTGGCTTATTAGACACAAGACCCGAATTAAAATCCCTGGTCGGGCATTAAAACGAAATATGAAAATATGAAAACATTTCTTCAGCTACTGCCTCTCAGCAGATTACTGGCAACAACTCTGAAAGTAAATTAAATTGCATATGCATTTTTTATGCAACTGGATTAACCTTATCCTTCACTTTTTGCATACATCATTTATTTTCTATCTGGCAACTTCTAGAACTGTACTGTTGATTTGTTATGTACTAAAGCTCTTCTTACTGTCATAATCTTCTAAATTGGGGAGTAAATAAAATTGACATGAAAAAGCTTCTCAAAAATCTGTTGTCCTGAGTCGACTTTAAACTGTAGGTGCTGCTATTGCATGTATAAAATTAATAGCCCACAACATAAGTGGTGTGAGAAGCTAGGTTGTAATCCTGGCTGAAGGTTATGTATGCATGTGTTATGTATGTATATAAGTCAAACAAAAGCGGTTTGAAATTTTTTCAAATTTAATTTTCTGCTGTGAAGTACAATTGTTTTGATTAGAAATAAAATATTATTTCATTCATACGGCTGGCCTCACAGTACCTTATTCGATAGACACAATTTTTGTACACTTTTTCGCCTGTCTGCGATCGTATCATGGCACTGACATCACGAATATTGGGCTTCAAATGCTTAATTGCCTCTAATTTTTCGGCATAAAACTTTTCTTAAATGGCTTGCTACAGAAAATAGTCCAACCGCGTCAAATCATAACTTCTTGGCGACCAATTGACATCACCATATCGACTAATTAAACGGCCATCAAACGTTTGACTAAATAAAGCGATTGTAACGTAAGATGCGTGGCAAGTTGCAGCATTCTGTTGAAACCAAATATCGTTCGCATCAGTACCATGAAGAGAGGGTGCAATAAAATCGCTTAACATGGTGCAATAAGTGTCTCCATTGGCCGTCCTCACTTTGAAAGAAATATGGGCCAGTGACGCCTTCGCCCACCCCAAAAAGTTACTAATGTAATGAGTAATGCCTGCATTGGCTTCTGTAAGACAATGTGTGGATTTTTGGTGGATCAAATACGGGAATTTTATTAACTAATATACCCACCAACGTGAAAATGAGCTTCATTCGACATCATTGTGTAGTTTCTCGTTGGCACAATAAATATTCATTACGTTCAGTTGAGATAATTTACTGAATTTGACGGAATAGAGTGTAATAAGTATTGCCAGATTCGAAATAAACTATGGTTCAAATTTAAACCGGTAGATGGCTGACTCTATATGTATGTATGTATGTATGTATGTAATTAAAAAACTTTCATAGGCTAGGTGATGAAAGATGAAAGAATAGGAGAGAAATAGAATCAATCTCCCAAGTCAACTAAAATAAGATCTTCAGACGTTAACTATCCCAGGCTATTAAAAAAAACCTAGTCAAAAATTCCTACACGGCACTCTAGGCTCTGAGATAAAGAATATGCTCCAGGTTGCGAACATAATAACAAACTATGCATAAAGAAATGATGTTACAGTGTGTCTTATACTAGGTTAGGTTAGGTCGGAGTGGTAGCTCGGATATCACAAAGCCCACTTGAGCATGCATAGTGGCCCGTTGTGATGCCACTGGTGAACGCAGTTCCTGTACTAACCAAGTTCCACTAAAATCAGGGAAAAAAGAAGAAGTTGGTCAACGCAAAGGCTGCACAATAAAAGCACGACCCAGCCCTGGAAAACCAGCCAGAAAGTTTGATGAACGAAGCTATATCCTTGATGTCAATAGCTGATAGCTCCGTTAAGCTAACAAAGAATGGGGAGCCAAATAACAAAGAAAGTGAACAATAGTCTCCTCTTCCTCAGTGGACCTGCATTCACGACAGAAGTCGGTGGAAGGGAAAGTCGTTCTTTCCGCGTGTCTGCCCATGATGCAATGACCGGTAAGCACGGCCATTGTAGTCATAATGACATCACGACCAAGACCAAGTAATCGGTTGGTACGCCTTCTATCCATCTTGGACCTGGTGGGTCTAGCGGTGTCTTATACTAATCTTCTCTGTAATCAAACCCATTTTTAAAACATTTGCTTAGTTCTAATGAAGTCGCCGTAGTCTAGTAGGTAGTGTGTTGGCTTATTAGACGTAAAGCGAGGGTTCGAGCCCTAGAACAGACATCAAAATAAAATGCGAAGTATTTCTTAGGCGATTCCCTCTCAAAAGATTTCTGGCAAAAACTCTAAGAGTAAATAAACCTGCCATGAAGAAGTTTCTTATAAATCTGTCGTTCGGAGTCGATGTTAAACTGTAGGTCCCGCCACTTATGTATAAAATTAGTGCACACAACATAAGTGGTGTTAGAAACTAGGTCAGTAATCCTATGTACAGTAGCGAGCACAAAAAATGCAACACTGTGCCATATGATCTTTAATAAGATCTGTTTCAAAATAACGGTAACTAATTTATCTATTTTCTTTTGCTGTTAATTCTTTCAATTATAAGTTTTCTCAAGTAACCACAGTTTATTCCAAATTCTGCTTTAAAAATTTAAATATTTTTGAATTAGTGAAAAAAGTGCAAATTTTTAGCGAGCAAAAAAAAAATGCAACATAATAAAAAAATAGTTAAAACAAGTTATTTATTTAATTATAATTGAAAATTTCTTAAATAAGTTATACAACATGTGTTTTGTAATAGAAGCAGCTCTCAGCTGACAGCAAAACTGCAATTATTAAAGCCTTAGAAGAAGGAAAAATCCAGTTGGACACCTCTTTGGTGTAAATCAATCAACCGTATGTCGGATTAAATCTCGATTTTCCTTGAGAAATAGTGTGGAAAGGAAACCAGGTAGTGGTAATCCTCGAAAAACTACCTCTCGCCAAGACCGCCAGATGATTGATTGCACTGGTTAAAAAAGATCCACGAAAGACCGCAGTGGACGTTGCTAATTTCGCAAATGAGCAAATGGGAGTCTCTATAGGCGTTCACACTGTTCGCCGTAGGTTGAAAGAGGCTAATTTGCATGCGAGACGACCCTCAAAGAAACCTCTCATCAGTGCAATCAATAAAAAGAAGCGCCTGGAATTTGCAAAACGTTACAAGGATTGGTCAAATGAACAATGGGCTAAAGTGGCTTGTGGAGCGATGAAAGCAAATTTAATTTGTTTGGCTCCGATGGGATAAATTTTGTTCGAAGACCGCCTGGACATAGATATTCTCCAAGATATCAACTTCCAACCGTAAAACATGGCGGTGGATCAATAATGGTGTGGGGTAAGGAACGATATGTTTAAAAAAAAATGATTGATTTTACGTCACGTATTTACAGGTGCGTTTTCCCGTGATGGGGTAGGTCCCTTAACTCAAATCGAACGAAAAATGGACGCCAAGAAGTACTGTGAAATCCTTGGAGAACACATGCTTCCTCATCTGCGAGAAAAAATGCCTCCTGGTAGCATATTCCAACAGGATAACGATCCAAAGCACTCAAGTCGCTTAGCTCGAAACTTTTTAAGCGACAATGATGCCATTGTTTTGGATTGGCCATCACAGTCTCCCGATCTAAAAACCCATAGAAAATCTATGGGAGCTATTAGATCGGGAAGTTAAGAGGAAACATCCATCAAATAAGAGGCAATTAGAAGAAATTTTGAAAAGTGAATGGGAGAAAATATCTATCCATTAACACATTAATAGCTTTAGTCGACTCTATGCCTTCTAGGTTGCAAGAAGGCATAAAAAATAAGGGCTACGCCACTAAATATTAATTTTAAGATTTTTGTTTTGTAAGAATTACTATTTAATTTAAATAAACACATTAAATTTATGCTGTTTGTGCAGTTTTATTGCTCCCATGAAATTCGCACTCTTTTTAATAAATGACAAAATAATCTATCATTAATTAAAAATATTTACATAATGTTATATTGATAATAGGTATCTATAACTGTAGGGATTAATAACACAAAGAAATATTTTGAACTGGTCACCATTTTTTTTAAAATTATCGCACTTAAGGATAATTTTACCCAACGTGCTCGCTACTGTATGTATGCTTAGTTCTAATCCATTTGAAGTGTTTCTTACATAATCAAGCATAAGTTTTGTAAATAGTATGGCATCACTATTATCATCATTTGAGAATTTCTTATGAATTGTTTAAGCATAATGCCATTTAAATGTTGCAAATAATATTATGAATATGCTAACAAATCCAAAGGGAGGGCAGGTCAAAGGGAGGGCATTAAAAAAGCAAAAAAAAAAAAAATTTTTTTGTTGGATTGTTTGGTCTTCAACTCAAATTGTAAACAAATGGATGGGATTCATAGATAAAGGAAAGAAGGACAGAAAAACAGTTGAAATCAATAATACAAATACGATTTTATTTCATTTACTTTTTTTTGCTTTCTTTCCTTTTTATTTTTTGTTTTTTGCAAACTTTGCAAAAATGTCAACGAATATAAGAAGAAAGGAGAATGAGAGAAAGCAAAAAAAAGGACTCTGTCAAGCTGGGTGTCCAAACAACAACTGATTTGGATACACGAGTGACTAATATATCATGATTATGGAAAATATCGTTTGCAATTTATATATGAAATCATGGGCACGCACCCCTGCCTTGAAAAATCATGGACATGAACCCCCTTACTTCCTCCTATTTTTCTTGTGCAATTCCCTTAGCAAGAATGTGAAATTATTGTAAGAAACATGAGTCGAATCACTTGAAATCACATGGATTTACTGGGTAATTTTCTAACAACAAAATGTGGTTAAAGAAAGCAAAAAAGAGGGGAGGGGAGGAAAGATTCTTCGTCTGTGTATTTAAAAAAATAAAGAAAAAGGACCAGAAGAGAAAGGAAAAAGAAACATTCGACCAAAATCCACTTCCATGTGCCACTACTTCAATCATATTGAACTGATGGTAGATTTTAAGCATAAAACTCAAATGGAAATGCTTTCAATGAATGAATGAATGACTGTGTGAGTGACTGAAAGTGAGTGAGTTAGTGTGTTAGTATAAATGTACTACTGAATCAGTTTTTTTTCCTTTCCTTTCTTTCTTTAGAAAAAATCTAAAAATTTTGTAGTTTTCTATGGTTAAGCAAAACTTTTTTCATGTTTTTCTTCTTCTATTTTCCATTCAGTTTTTCGCTTCTTTTCTATGTAGAATATCAGCGACCAATAATGGATTTCTTTCTTTTTATATTTGAATTTACGCCATAACACTTTTATGCTGGGGTTTTTCCTTTTTTTTCCTCTCTTTTTTTTTTGCCCCATTTTCCACATTCTCCGTATAAATTTCTTATGCTTCGTTCGTACTCTCTGGTTAAAATCTGGACCATTTCGAGAGCAGCTGAAAGTTTTTCTTTCGGCATTATGTTCCATCATATTTGAAAGGGAGGTGCAGAAAGCATAGCAAAGTAAGTATGATTTCCCTTCCCCTTTTTCCCTTCTTTCCTCTTTCATTGCATAAGTTAAACATCAGAAACTAGGTTAGTTATGGCAGAGGAGAAACAGAAAAAATAAGAAAAAAAAAAATTGTGGCAACTAAGCGATTGCATTAATATTGCCATAAATAAAAACAACAACAACAACAATATTAAAATCCTTAAAAAAGAAAATTTAAATCGAAAAAAAAAAATTTTTATTGAAGAAAAAGTTTTAAAAAAAATCTCCTGGTTTTTAGCCAAAATCATGGCTTGAATGTTGCAACAGAGATTTCTGTTTCTGTTTCTCTTCAACTGAAAACAACAACAACAAAACGAATCAAATTTTATGAAAACAAAATGCAAAAGGAAGTACACAAAAATGTTTTTAAAGTTTATTTTTTTTTGTTTGATTTGTTCAAAAATCAAATAACAACAGCCAGAGAATAAATATTACGAATGATGATAGAGCGATGGAAACATGGAAAACATAATTGCAATCGAAGAAAACAACAAAACAAACAAAGTTTTCATAGCCGTTTGATAGCAAGGTAACGCTCAAGGGTAATATTTTTTTTTTTTATTGCCCAGCTTTGTGATCTAAAATAGAAAGTAGAACCCTCAGCGGGTTTGATTTTTGATTGAAAGCTAATCCTTAGTGTCTGGGTTGGTATTCTAGTAAGGCTGATATGATTATGATGTATGAAGTTAAGCAACTCTTGCTGTCTTGTCAATATTGGAAAAAGATCTCCCAGAATCTTCAGCTAAGGCCTTTTGAAGTCTCTTCCCCAACGTCACACGTTATAAAGTGTGGTCTGTAGGAGGTTCAAGTTCATTGCAGTGGCATTATTTGTTACAAACGTCTCTAGTTCATCGTGTACGCCGAAGATGTCGCCATCATTGGACGTATCAAGAATAAATTTATTCCAGCCTTTAGTTTCTTAGAATGTGGGTCTTATAGCAGACTAGAGGAGATGTACTTGCCAGTGACACAAGTACAATACATACATAACATACATAATTGGCCATTATAACCCTTCAGTCAGGATTACGACCTAGCTTCTCACACCACTTATGTTGTGTGCGTTAATTTTATACATGAGTGGCGGGACCTACATTTTTAAAGTTGACTCCGAACGACAGATTTTTGAGAAACTTTTCATGGCAATTTTTACTCTCAGAGTCTTTGCCAGAAATCTGCTGAGAGAAAGTCGCCGAAGAAATATTTTTCGTTTTGATGTCTAACCTGGGATTCGAACCCGGGCCTTTTGTCTAATAAGCCAACACACTACCCACTAGACCACGGCGACTTCAAAAAATGTGGAACGCTTCACGATTTTGCGTGTCATTCAAGTGTCCAAGTACAATACTTGGAGATCAAATTGAGCCAAAGAAAGTAAAAATTTTATAGTAAATGGAGGCAAATCGAAGAATCCGTATTATAGGTAAATAGGAAGATGTGGCTCATCGAATTTATTTATCTCGGCTTCGTCCTTACAGCCAACATAAGATTACTAATAGCTGTCAATAGCAAGTAGAAAATTTTAAAGCAAAGATATCTTGGTCTTTGGCCCAAAAAATCGTTGGACAGCTCGACAGATTAATGGCGAGTATTGGAGGCCCGTTACCGGCGAGACGGAGACTCCTAATAGAGGTTGGAAACAGCATAATACTCTATGGGAGCGAAATTTGGGCCGATTTTTAATTACTTCAGTCTTTTTGCCAGAAAAGAGGCAAAAAAATTTTCTCATATTTTAATTCGTTGAAGATTCCTGATCTGAAATTAAAACCATGACCTAAAGTCTAATAAGTTAGCACACTGTCAACTGGACTTTGGCGATACTTATTCAGTTTAATTTAGTGCCTGTTGATGCTACTGAAAGGATACATGAGGCTTAGGCAAGAAGCTAAACCAAAATTAGAACACAAAGGGTTTACGTTTTGAGTGGTTAAATTACCATGAATAACGATTTTATTCATAGAGTGAACCGATCGGATTCTAGGCAAATAGAACTAAAACTTATGTATGTAACCGAGTATTACACCACTTCAATCAGGATCACAACCTAGCTTCTTACACCTTAAATGTATTGTGTGTGTGATAATTTTTATACATGAGTGGCGGGACCCTACTTTTTAAGTTGACTCCGAACGACAGATTTTTTGAAGAAGAAACTTTTCATGGCAATTTTTACTCTCAGAGTCTTTGCCAGAAAATCTGCTGAGAGAAAGTCGCCGCGAAGAAATATTTTTCGTTTTGATGTCGACCTCGGATACGAACCGGGCCTTTTGTCTAATAAGCCAACACAATACCCAATAGACCACGGCGACTTCAAAAAATGTGGAACGCTTCACGATTTTGCATGTAATCCAAGTGTCCAAGTACAATACTGAAGGTCAAATTGAGCCAAAGAAAGTAAAAACTTTTATAGTAAATTGAGACAAAACAACGAAGAATCCGTGTTATAGCAAATTAGGAAGATGTGGCTCATCGGAATTTTTTATCTCGGCTCCGTTCTTACAGCAAACATAAGATTACTAATAGCTGTCAATAGCAAGTAGAAAAATTTAAAGCAAAGATATCTTGGTCTTTGGCCCAAAAGATCTTGGACAGCTCGACAGCTTAATGGCGAGTATTGGAGGCCCGCTAATGGCGTAACGGAGACGCCTAATAGAGGTTGGAAACAGAATAATTCTCTATGGGAGTGAAATTTGGCCGATTTTAAATTACTTCAGTCTTTTTGCCAGAAAAGAGGCCAAAAAATTTTCTCATATTTTAATTCGTTAAAGATTTCTGATCTGAAAATTAAAACCATGACCTAAAGTCTAATAAGTTAGCACACTGTCAACTGGACTTTGGCGATACTTATTCAGTTTAATTTAGTGCCTGTTGATGCTACTGAAAGGATACAATGAGGTTAGGCAAGAAGCTAAACGAAATTTAGAACACAAGGGGTTTACGTTTTGAGCGGTTTAAATTACCATGAATAACGATTTTACTCATAGAGTTAAACCGAGAGGGATTCTAGGCAAATAGAACTAAAACTTATGTATGTAACCGAGTATTATACCACTTCAGTCAGGATCACAACCTAGCTTCTTACACCACTCATGTCGTCTATACAGTTTAAAGTCAATTCCGAAGGACAGATTTTGTAGAGAAACTCGACTGCTGAGAGTAAGTTGTCGGAAGAAGTAATTTTTCATATAGTAAGACCCCACTTAACGCGGGGCATACGTTCCAAAAAGTTACAGCGCTAAACGAAACAGCGTTAAAATGAGGCAACTTAACACAAATACAGTAGCGAGCACAAAAAAGCAACACTGTGCCATATGATCTTTAATAAGATCTGTTTCAAAATAACGGTAACTAATTTATCTATTTTCTTTTGCTGTTAATTCTAACCACAGTTTATTCCAAATTCTGCTTTAAAAAGTTAAATATTTTTGAATTAGTGAAAAAAGTGCAAATTTTTAGCGAGCAAAAAAAATGCAACATAATAAAAAAATAGTTAAAGTAAGTTATTTATTTAATTATAATTGAAAATTTCTTAAATATGTTATACAACATGTGTTTTGTAATAGAAGCAGCTCTCAGCTGACAGCAAAACTGCAATCATTAAAGCATTAAAGAAGAAAAGAAAATCCATGCGTGAAGTTGGACACCTCTTTGGTGTAAATCAATCAACCGTATGTCGGATTAAATCTCGATTTTCCTTGAGAAATAGTGTGGAAAGGAAACCAGGTAGTGGTAATCCTCGAAAAACTACCTCTCGCCAAGACCGCCAGATGATTGCACTGGTTAAAAAAGGTCCACGAAAGACCGCAGTGGACGTTGCTAATTTCGCAAATGAGCAAATGAGAGTCTCTATAGGCGTTCACACTGTTCACCGTAGGTTGAAAGAGGCTAATTTGCATGCGAGACGACCCGCAAAGAAACCTCTCATCAGTGCAATCAATTAAAGAAGCGCCTGGAATTTGCAAAACGTTACAAGGATTAGTCAAATGAACAATGGGCTAAAGTCTTGTGGAGCGATGAAAGCAAATTTAATTTGTTTGGCTCCGATGGGATAAATTTTGTTCGAAGACCGCCTGGACAGAGATATTCTCCAAGATATCAACTTCCAACCGTAAAACATGGTGGTGGGTCAATAACGGTGTGGGGTAAGGAACGATATGTTTAAAAAAAATTATTGATTTTACGTCACGTATTTACAGGTGCGTTTTCCCGTGATGGGGTAGGTCCCTTAACTCAAATCGAAGGAAAAATGGACGCCAAGAAGTACTGTGAAATCCTTGGAGAACACATGCTTCCTCATCTGCGGGAAAAAATGCCTCCTGGTAGCATATTCCAACAGGATAACGATCCAAAGCACTCAAGTCGCTTAGCTCGAAACTTTTTAAGCGACAATGATGTCAATGTTTTGGATTGGATTGATCATTGATTAAAAATATTTACATAATATTATTGATAATAGGTATCTATAACTGTAGGGATTAATAACCCAGAGAAATATTTTGAACTGGTCACCATTTTTTTAAAATTATCGCACTTAATGATAATTTTACCCAACGTTGCATTTTTTGTGCTCGCTACTGTAGTAAGACCCCGCTTAACGCGAGGCATACGCTCCAAAAAGTTACAGCGCAAAACGAAATAGCGTAAAATGAGGCAACTTAACACCTACATGTGTAAATACGTTCTGACTTCGGAAAATACAGTTGGAATCTTTATTCTGGACAGACTAACAAAAGAGCGTCGCTATGTAGTGCACCGCTTTTGGTTGGCCTTTTCATTTGAACACATACACAACAAGTATTAATACAGTGTGCGGTTTAGGGGAATCCCAACGCCACCGCGTAATATACTGAAACTGCGTTAAGCGGGGTCTGACTGTATTTTGTTTTGTTAAATAAATTTGAGGCAGGAGTTGAAGCTTGATCGTTCGTCTAATTAATCAACTTACAACTTACTAGACTGCGGAGAATTAAAAAGGAAACTTTTATTTTTCAGACTCAAATTAATCTTAATGGATTCTAATATTAGTCTACGGCTTTTTATGTACATAAAAAGGTCTCTATTTAAACTTAAAAGAAAAAATTCTTTGGAAATGAACTACGAAATATGCTTGGATCATCATCCTATTGTTTATAAACTATTTGGAAAGTCGGCATTTAACATTTCTTTTGTTTTTGCAAAATATTACTGAAGATATTAAGCGTTGACTAGATTTATTTCCTCATGGATTTTTCACTACTTTAAGGATTTTGTAAAAAGTGTGTATTGAATAGGAATAAGGGCGCTTTCAATATTATTTATTGTTGAAACTTCTTAAAGAACATATAAATACAGCAGATGCTGCCTTAAAAACATATTCAAAAATCAATTTCCAATGAAAGATGATTATCGTTTCAAAATAAATAAACAAACATAATCAACGTATAGAAAGAAGAGGATAAATTTTGCAACTTAAAAAAAGACCAAAAAACGAATTGAAATAAAAGATAATCGAGTCAAAAAAACAAAGAAAAGAAATCACATTTTATTGATAATGATAGTCTTATGCAACGTAAGTATGTACACTGAGCATCATAAATAAGTCAATATCCACTATCGTCGTACATAATGTTCCATAGTAGTGGAACTACGTGTTCCTGCTCTCCTTCATTCGTTAGGTATATTACCTTCCTGTCCTGAAAGTAATTGTTCAAAATCTCCATTAAGTATGGCGGCGTACCCATGTTAAAGAGGGCTCTCATAATCCGCCCCCAATTCGCTGAGTTGAACGCGTTTTTAATGTCAAGTGTAACAACCGCGCAGTATTCCTTGGTGCCAAATCTCCATCTTTCGCACTCTATTGCTTCTCTTGCAATGTCGACTACCCTCCTTATCGTGTCAACAGTGCACCGTCCTTTCCTAAATCCGTATTTCAGGTCCGAGAGACCTTCTCCTGCCTCGGCACGCTTCAGTAGTCGATTGAATATTATGCTCTCCAGTATTTTTCCCATTGTGTCAAGTAGACAAATTGGCCGATACGACGATGGTTCCCCTAGAGGTTTTGAAATGAGAACCAATTGCATACATACATATGTAAGTATGTATATGTATATGTGTTTGTGTGCATGCGTATATAAAGGGTCCGCCAAATATCTTTTTTTTTTTTGAAAAAGCTTTGAAAGCTTTCTTTTTCTTTTCTTTTCGAAAGTACAATCCTTCCAGTTAATAATGGAAAATAATTTCATTCAAATGGCTGCCTCGGCTGACAATGCAGTAGCCTACAGGATCAATTCAATTTGTAAGCACATTTTAAATTAAGTGCAGCTGTATTTCAACAATGGCTTCACGCGAATATTGTCCTTTAAAGCGTCAATTGTCTCTGGCTTGTCGGCCGTAACACTTATCTTTGACGGCACCCCATAAATAATACTCCAACGGTGTCAAATCGTATCCTCCGAGGTGGCCAAACGACATCAGCTCTGCGGCTGATAATGCGATCTTAAAAAACAGGAAGGCGCAAAATATCGAGTGTAGCTGCTGTGTGGCACGTAGCGCCGTCCTGTTGAAATCAAATGTTGCCAATATTCTCCTCTTACAATTTTTGAACAAAAATTCATTCAACATGACCCGATAACGATCGCCATTGACTGTAACGGCCACTTCTTGCTTATTTTCGAAGAAAAGTGGTCCAATTATGCCTCTGGACATAAATCCATACCAAACAGTGATTCGTTTTGGGTGCATCGGCTTTTCAATGTATGCATGCGAGTTTTCTGTGTCCCAAATGCGACAATTTTTGCTTCTTTACATACCCGCCAAGATCAAAATGATGTGGCGCCGTCCTGTTGAAACCAAATGTTGCCAATATCCTCCCCTTCAATTTTTTGATCAAAAATTCGTAACGGCCACTCCTTGCTTATTTTTGAAGAAAAGTGGCCCCAATTATGCTTCTGGATCAAAATCCGCACCAAACAGTGATTCGTTTTACGTGCATCGGCTTTTCAATGTATGCATGCGAGTTTTCTGTGCCCCAAATGCGACAATTTTTGTTTGTTTACATACCCGCTAAGATCAAAATGAGCTTCATCTGAAAAGATGATTTTTTTTTTGCCAAAATCGTTATCTCCTGTAAGTCGATCACAGGCCTACTTAGCGAAGCGAAGACGTATTGGATGGTTAATTGGCTTCAACTCTCGAACCAATTGGACTTTGTATGCCGTCATACTAAGGTCTTCATGCAAAATTCGTCTCAATGATGTCTTCGAAATGTTCAATTGTTGAGAATGACTTCGAATTGATGTTGATGATTGAATATTCTCGGGTGTACGATGAGGATGCCAGGTTCTTTCACTTTTTTCACGAGATAACAAACATACGGAGCTGACGGTGCTTCTCTTCTTTCAAAATCCGTAAGCAATTTTCGCACACATTCTGCAGCATTATTGATTTTCAAAGTATTGTCGCAATATTTCCCAGCGATGTTCAATCGTATAGACAACCATATTCGTTTAGCGGAAGGATTAAACCAATTATCTGTCAAATCAGACATGAGCCAAGTCTTGCCATTCACGAAATAAGCAGTAGTTGAAAAGAGAAAAACGTTAAATGGCGGAGCCGATAAGTAATAACTAAACATTTTTATTTTTGGGTAATTTATTTGACTTTTTCTCGCTATCCGAAGAAAATGAATTATTTTAGTGATGTTTACTGACTTTTGGCGCTCAATGTATATTTGTGTGTCTACAGAATAGTAAGTCAAAGGCATAAATGCATACGTATATGTATGTATGTATGTGTATATGGGTATGTGTGTATGTATTTTAAATGATACATTATATATTTTAGCAAAGAGATTTAGTTTCCCCTTTAGATTTGAGTTCAAAGAAATTTGTTAGCAAAACAAAAATAAGAAAAAAAATGAAAACCTAGAACGACAGACTCATTATTTATTTATAAGCAGTTTACAATGAACAAAAACAAATTTTTATGATCCAAAAAAAAACAGAAAACAAAAATAAAAACGATAAAACTTGAGTATAACAAAACTATGTAAAGTTCAGTTTATTGCTTAAAAAACAACACAAAAAAAATTCCTTTTTTTTTTAAATTTTGTTGATGTTGCCAGCAGCAGCAGCAGCAGCATTCAATGTCATGTGCACTTGGACAACCCCGTGCTTTGACGTTGCATCAACAAAACTGAAGCATTGAATGAATGAATTTTTAGGCAACTTAGAACTACGACAGCATATGCAGGCATGCATCCATGCATACATTGCTTATGTGAAAATATATTGTGTGAGACAAAATGTATGCCAAATACATCATTAAAGAGAGAGAGAGAGAAAGAGAGAGAGAGAGCGAAAAAAATGAATGAAAAGAGAAGAAATCTCTTCCTAGGAAATCTTTTGAAAAGTAGCGCAAAGGAAATAGACCACCGTAAATAAAATCCCATAAAAAAACGAAAACGATACAGGAAAATTGTTTACGAAACAGTAACCAACAGATTTGTAGCAATGCATCGTGATGCTGCTGCTACTGCTTACAGCTGCCTGCTAAGTAAAATGCATTGCTCAAGACCATAAACCTCAAAAAAAAAATTCTTGTCGACAAAGGTGGCTGGGGGTGTGCAGGCATGCGGTATTATGTACTCTGTAATAGAGCGCTAACTTAATGGAACACTGCATAACAGTTTACAGTTTATGGTCGTAAAATAGAAAAAAAAAATTCCAAAAATCCTCGGATAAAAACAGAAAAATCATCGCAAAAGAAAATGTTAAAAAAAGTCATAAAAAAAACCAAAAAAAAATTCTTTTTATTTCCCTTCACTGCTTAACACTAAACACTGCAGTGTATTCAATGTGCCTGATGCCTTTGCTTTTAAACGCCCGCCTTTTTAACACTTAAGTCAACGGTTGTTGGCTGCAGCAGCTCTAGTTAATCTTTAGCTCTGCCAAAAAGCCACAAAAAAAATTTTTTTCAAAATTAAAAAATAAAATTTATTCGTACACATATGTATACATATAAAAGAGATTATTGTTTAAATTTTATATTCTATACAGTGGTGGGCAAAAATATAGTGACAATCATTTAAAAACTTACTCCCTTAAAGTTATAAATCATATGGAGAGACAAAACTTACCTGCAAAGAAAAGAAGAAAAATAGGAGAATTAATTAAACACGAAGTTACTGAAATAATTAACATGGTATATATGAGATGTTACAAGGCCCATAGTGCAAAAACTAATAAATAATTTCTAATTAAAGAATTTAATTTCGAAGTTTTATGAAGGCAGTTGAGCTTAAAACCTATCCAACCTCTATAGGCGTCTGCAGTTAATTAAAAAATTTAATTGAGAAAGTCGCCGTGGTCTAGTGGGTAGTGTGTTGGCTTATTAGACGAAAGGCCCGGGTTCGAATCCCAGGTCAGACATCAAAACGAAAAATATTTCGTCGGCGACTTCCTCTCAGCAGATTTATGGCAAAGACTCTGAGAGTAAAAATTGCCATGAAAAGCTTCTCAAAAATCTGTCGTTCGGAGTCAACTTTAAACTGTAGGTCCTGCCATTCATGTATAAAATTAACGCACACAACATAAGTGGTGTGAGAAGCTAGGTCGTATTCCTGACTGAAGGGTATATGTATGTAATTGAGAAAACATTCCACAGATCTACAACGAATAGTTTTTTTACTACTCATAAGAACTCATAAATTTTTAATATAAGTGAGTCAACAATATTGAAATTTAACCATGTACTCATGACTCATTCATATTCACTACAACGTTGATTTTTATTACAGATTGCAACCTGTATGCATACAACATTGACATCAAACTCATAACATTCGAAAGTGTCTGATTCATAAGCCTAGTCATTTTAGACTCATAACTTTAGAAAAAAATACTTATAATAAGTACTTATAAACAGACGTTGGCACAAAGAGAAATTTTATAAAAATGTGAGTGTATTTGTAAGAGGCATGTGTATAACCCAAAGGAAAATTGTTAGTAATATTTTCAAATGTAACCTAATAATATGTTTATATGGTGGAATTTGGAAAATATTCAGAGCCAAATCCCTCATATTTTACTTGACAAAATTCTTCCAAAATTGAAAATCATTTCCCATTGTTATTAGTGGATCTCATTAGAAAATAGTGAATCCTACTGTAATTTTTCTTTGGGTGTATAATTGATATATACAAAAAATTTCATAAAGAAGCGACGAGAACCAGCTTCATTGAAGGATGACAAGAAATTGAATGCATTTTAAGCTCTTTTTAACTAACATTATTGATATTCGTGTTCTATGTGTGTAAAAAACCGAAGTTGATCTTCCCCTGAGGGACATTGGTGCACATGACCAAATAAAGACAGAGCAGCTAGCATTTCAACACATAACCTTCTAGTGTGCATTTTAGTGTTCGTAAGTGACTCATACTTATTTTGTGAGTGTTTCGTGTATTTGTTGAGTTTATGGTGCATCGAAATCAACAGCATCATACGTGTTGTTAAGTATGCGTATGATGAGTACTTCAAACTTTGAATATGTGTAAACGAGGTTCCATGATATTAAAATAAATATGAATGCGAAGAAGTATCAGAAATCGTGAGTATAACTTTAGATTCATAACATTAGAAAAATGACTCGAATGCTGTTGTTGCATATACAAAAAATGAAAACAGACACATAAGCAAAAAAGTCAGACAGAGCAGCAAGTACAGCAAACACACAACCTTCTAGTGAGTATTTTAAAGTTCGTACGCGACTCATATTTATTTTTTGAGTGATTGGTGTATATGTTGAGTTATTTACAGTTGAAATCAACAGCATCATACTTGTTGTTAAGTATGCGTATGATGAGTACTTCAAACTTTGAATATGTGTAAAAGAGGTTCCATGATATTAAAATAAGTGTGAATGAAATTATGAGTAAGATTCGATTCCATTCATCTTTTTAAATACTCATTGCTGGCGATAGTGGCAGGACCTGCAGTTTAGAGTCGATTTCAAACGACAGATTTATGAAAATTCTTTTCATGGCAATTTTATTTTTACTCTCAGAGATCAGAAATCTGCTGAGATAGAAATGCCGCAGAAATAATTTTATCGTTCAAAGGACCTAAGAATTTTAACCAACCTTCTATCCGAACATTGTAGACTGAAAGCAAATTTTTTTCAGAATATGGAATGCTTCAAAAGAAAGAGAATACGCACTTGAATGGAATCAGGGTGCTAATAAAGTACAAAATAGGCAGTTATCCTCACTGGCACACTGAATACTATATTGTGATTTGTTAGGGCAACTACGTTGAAGGTAGCTTTAAGCAGAAAACCTAGTAAGAGTCGAGTACAGTTCCATAGATCGTTTAATCACAATATGTCGGTACCTATCTCCTGCCGTAGTAAGTCATTACAACACTTTAACCAGGATTACGATCTAGATTCTTACATTAACAACTCTGCAGTTCAAAACCGACTCCATACGACAGATTTTTTTCAAAAATTTTCAAGGCAATTCATTTACTTTCAGAATTTTTGATAGAAGACTGCTCAAAAGTCTACGCTGGGGGTTCGAACTACAACGTCACATCAAATAAGCCGACACACTAGTATAATATATTTCAGATCAACCAGAAATCACATTGTAAAACTAATCCTTAATTGTAGAGCTTGCACTCGCGGTAGTTTTGTAGAGATGTAGTTGCCGAAGAAATATTTCTTTATACTTCGCTTTGTTGAACCATGGAGTCGGGTATAATAAGTCAATACTCTTTTTACTAAATTACGGGTTTTTTACAACCGATATACACAAGATAATAAATATCATAAATAGAAGGGTCACTAGCTTACAAAGTTTCATACCAGTTAAGTTCTCTAAGCTCTTTCGATGCAGCGATTGTATTCGAACGCCAGCCACACACACATTAGATCTGTTAGCGATTTTAACTGCCATGCTCCTACAGGGAACATTATTGACCCTAATTTTACGGTATATTATCGCAGGATTTAACTTTTAACAATTTCCCCCATTTTTACGTTAAATTTAGTTCTTAAAGTGCAACTGGTCAATATAACATGGAGTCTCTCTGTCATGTGTGTCTCACATTGCCATCAATGTAGTGAAATATTCAGTGAGCCGTTTACTAATGCCAGTTTTGTTGCTTGTTTCTGTTGTCGCAATACAAGAAATAAACATGACAATTAAAAATAGAACACAGACACAGACATACATCCCTCGTTAGCCAAGAGATGCGACATCGGAAACTAAGTATGTCTTTCACATACAGACAGGTTATCTAAAAGAATATACAGGGTGTTTTAAGTTCAAGTTTTATTTGCAAGACCAGCTTTGAAGTCATCATGATTGAAAGAATATAAAATGTTACCTCGATAAATGGGGGACTGTCGTATCAGTATGTAGGGACCTACAGTTTAAAGTCGACTCCATGCGACATGACAATTTTATTTATTGCCAGGAATTTTTTTAGAAATCTGATCAGAGGAAGTCGCCGATGAAAAATTTCTCGTCATATTTCGTTTTGTTCGAGGTCTCTGGCTGGTGGTTGGAACAACGGTCTCATGTATAATAAGCCAACACACTACATACATACATAATTGGCCATTACTACCCTTCAGTCAGGATTACGACCTAGCTTCTCACACCACTTATGTTGTGTGCGTTAATTTTATACATGAGTGCCGGGACCTACAGTTTAAAGTCGACTCCGAACGACAGATTTTTGAGAAGCTTTCCATGGCAATTTTTACTCTCAGAGTCCTTGCCAGAAATCTGCTGAGAGGAAGTCGCCGAAGAAATATTTTTCGTTTTGATGTCTGACCTGGGATTCGAACCCGGGCCTTTTGTCTAATAAGCCAACACACTACCCACTAGACCACGGCGACTTCAACACACTACATACTATACCACTATACCACGGTGTCTGTAATGTATTTAAGGCGAAAGTTATGACCAGAAATTACGCCGTGAAACTCATTCCAAGTAGGGAGCTAACCCTGGTTACAAGACGCATAATTATGTATCGGGATGTGTAGCACGCTTTAATCATGGCACATAAATTATTAACCGCTAACATATTTTTATTTGAGCATAAATCTTGCTTGATTGCCTATTCTGGCGATATCTCGGTCACTGTTATTTCATTCTGAGAGTTTTTGTCAGAAGAATTTTGGGAGGATGTTGCCAAAGAAATATTTGTTCATGTTTCGTTTAGGTAGGTAAGTAGGAAGAAGTGGCTGTCCCCCGATGGAGTCATGAGCGGACACACTTAGGCCGCATATAGGGCCCATTGTGATACCACAGCTTCATCTTTTCCGCTATTCCAGGAACGCTATTCGATGAAGTGACTCAACCTGCCAATATCCATGAATGGCAGTTCATCTAGGTCCTCCATGTAGTAGGCACCCAGGTGTCTCTTTCTCCTCTGACCAAGTGCCGGGCATATGCACATTAGGTGAAGAATAGTTTCATCCTCCTCCTCATCTCCACAGCTTCTGCAGAAATAATTCGCCAGGTGTCCAAGACCAATACGCCTCACATGTGTTCCTATAATACACACATACATAATTGGTCATTACAACCCTTCAGTCAGGATTATTGATCTCGTTTCCTATAATACAATGCCCGGTAATAAGCCCGATAACAAAGCTGAGCTTGCTTCTTTGTAGTTTAAGCAGAGTCGCCGTGCGTCTCCTATCCAGCCTTTGACAGATTTTCTGGGCCGCTCTGCTTTTATCCGAAACTGCCCTCCAACTGTTGACAAAGTCCACGATTGTATTGTCAATTATAAGCCTACAGGTACTTAAAGGGATCCCCAATGTAGAGAATTCATCAGAGAGCTCGATGGTCGTGCCCCTTCTGGCCAAATCATCCACTCTGCAGTTGCCGGAAATGTCTCTATGTCCCGGTAACCATATGATACAAACATCACATCATATCTTGGAGTTTAACACACTAGAATCCAGTGCCCTGATGGCCGCTTGGCTATCGGAAAGTATAGTGATCCTTCGTTTGCGAACATTTTTATCCACAATAATTTTCACTGGAGCTTGAATTGCCGACACTTCCGCCTAAAAGTGATATGGTAGCCTTATAGATTTGGATATTCTGATTGATTTCGAATAGATATCAATGCTAACTGGCTCCTTCTAATTTTTAGCCAACGGTGTAGATTTGTGCTGTATTCCCAGCGAGGTGCGCCACACTCTTTTTCCAGTCCTTCCTTTTCGGAATGGATGTCCTAAAATTCATTGAGAAGTCATATCGCGATGTCGTACAGTCTATGCTTCCGATAATAACAGTTCCCTCAAGTATCCTTGTATGACCAATGGCCGATACATGCCATTGTCCTGTCACCCAAAGACGCCTACTAAGCCTAGCTACTACAACTGTATACAACAACTGTATAGGTCATGAGGTAGAAGGTTTAAGATCATCTCCAGAGCGATCGTAGGAGCACCACTAATCATATTTCGTTTAGTTCGCGATATCTAACCTGGGATTTGAATCGTAGCCTTACTACGTCTAATGATCCAAGATGCTCAAGTAGCAAACTTTCGCTGTTGAGATCCCCACTAACCTAACCTTCATGAGACTTTAATAATGATTGTAGAGTGTTTCGAACAATCGAAAAAAGCAATTCGAACATGCAACACATATGTGTGGCCCCATATATAAGTTGTTATAAAAGTGCAGTTAATTTATAAATTTATTACGTCTCTCTCTCTCTCTCTCTCTCTCTCTCTCTCTCTATGTTGTATCCGTTCAACTGTTCTTCCTGCCTGCCATTTATCAAACACACATTAGCACTGTGGCCAGGGCAACACTGTAACTGTATAAACAAAGAATGTTGGGTGCAGTCACAAGACAATTTCCGTTTAAAGTTCACATATTGCCCGGGTATATCGCCTAGACAAAATCGCAGCAACGAACGTTTATTACTTGGAAATTATTTTGTTTTGTTTTTTTTTGTTGTTGTTGCAATACCAAGAACATCTCTTTATTGCTTGCCATTGGATACACGGCAATATTTTGTTTTTCTTTTTTTCTTTTTCTCATCTTTGACTTTTCAAAAGAAAGAATTTTATTGAAGTTTTTAAGGGAATATTTTTATTTCACAGATTCCTTAGCATTTTTTTTTCTTCCTTTTTTCTTTTCGCCTTTATCTTAAAATAAGTAGCGAAATTTATACGTTTTTTTTTTCTTTCCCTCTCCCTCTCTCTCGCTCTGTCTTTTTATTTTTATTTTTCTTTAAATGGCAAATTTGTCTGGGATTTTATTTCTTTCGTTTACAATGCAATTCTTATTACTGCTGCTGCCTTGGCTTGGTTTGATTTGGCCTGGCTTGCCTTTACAAACATTCTGCAATGTATTGTAGGCGAGAGAAGAGAGAGAGAGAGAGAATGTCGTGTGTATAGAGGTTTAACTCTTACATTTATCGGGCATATTATTGTGGCATTATTTCTTGTTATGAAGTTTGTTATCGTCTTCTCTCCTTCTCTCTCTCTCTCTCTATTTCTTTCGTGCTTCTCTAAACATTTATTTTAAGCAACTGAAAAGTAATACAATTTAACTACACATCGAGTATATAAAAATTTGAAAAGAAAAAATAAATGTGAACGCTTTCTTACATTTTTATAGGTTAAGATATACCAGGGATGGAAAAGTTGGTACAATTGTACTTTTTTTAGCACTATTTGGAAGTCAAAAACACCATAGCACCTCAATAACTTATTTAGCACTATTGAAAAATGTTCTCTACTTTATTACATCACTCAAATATCATCAGGCTCATCAGTGTATAGTTTTTTGTTTTTGTTTCATTTACATATGGCAACTCGTTGCTAATTTGACATATCAAGAGTATTAAAAGGAATATTATCCGTTCCACATTCATCGGCAAATGTAGAAGGGATATTTTCATACCAAAATTTAATAAAAATCAAAAGGACGAATGGAATGTTTCCTTTGACTGTCTCTAATTTAATCAAACAAGGGATTTATTGAAGTCATTTTATTAGTGTTCCTAAAATTTTGAAACAACAAATAGTGTGCTGGTACAAAATTTTTCATAAACTCATAAACTTTTTTATTCCTTTATAGTAAAGTATTAAAGTAGATTGTTAAGTTTACCTATCATAAAGTGCATTTCATAATTATAGCACCACCAGCATTTCAATAATGAATTGTCTTCAGGTCATATTCTCTGATGAAAGAAAAAAGAGGAACTTAGATAGAACAGATGGATATCGGATACTACTGTCGTGACCTTAGAAATACAAATTTTGGGGATATTTTTTAAGTGGCTGCCGCAAATTTCAGCTTCCATCTAAGCGATTGTATAGTACAGAGTACATTACTGTTCTTAGCTGTAGTTTTCTCCTCTTCTTGAGAGAAAATAATGAAAAAATATATTTTATAACAGGACAATGCCAGAATTCATGTCAGCAAACAGAGGATGGAATGGTTCCGTAAACAATCAAGGTTTTTTCGTGGCTAGCTTGCTCTGCTGATATGAATATTATTGAAAATGTTTTATCAAACGAATTCCCCATTCTTGTCCGAAGATTATATTCAAAATAACAGACAATTTACCAGTGCTGTAAAATTTGAAATTAAAAATGATCGAAGAGTGGCTGAAAATAGACGGAGAAATATTAAATAATCTTTATAAGAATATCAAGGACCGAATACTAAGTTTTAAGTATAAATATTTTTGGTAAATAAAGCTTCTTATTGAACAAAAATGATGAGACTGGTGCTATAATTTTGCAAAAACTAGAAACTTCACTTTTATGCTGAAGTCAAAACTGTGCTAACAATTTGAAACATTTACTATTATTTTTGTTCTTTTGCATTAATACTACACCCAATAAAATGAATTGTCATTTATATTTTTAATAATTTATAATAAAAAAGAAGTTTAGAAAAGAAAAATCGATCTGAAAAAAGTACAATTTTTTGTGAACGTTAGTACAATTTGTTAAGACCAATTTCCCATCCCTGAGATATACTCTCTCCCTCTCCCTCTCTCTCTTCTTGCCATTCTCTTTCCCTTATCCTTTCTTAAACTGTACTTATTTTCTTTTTTAGTTGACTACACACCTCATAAATTTCTTTCTTCTATCAAAAGTTATTGCCATTCAGCCAGCAGCAGCTACAGCAGCATCATCAGTAGTAGTTACCTTTTGTTCACATTTTTAGCATTTCATTTGGATTTTTTTAATGCAATTGTTGTAGTTGCAGCAGTTTAGTTGCTATTATTGCATTGACATTTTCTTCATTCGTTGGCAATTGTAAGTAAATGTTCCCTGATGCAATATTTTTTTTGTATTGTTGTTGTTGTTGTTGTGGCACAAGTCCTTTTCCTTTAGTTATTGCATTCAATTTTATGAAAACTAGTCACGTTTGAGTGGTCATCATCAGTTGTTATAAAACAAAAATGGAATTTCTTCGTTTTCAATTTCTTTCACTCTCTCTCTCCCTTTTTCTCTTTCTCTCCCTCTCTCTTTTTGTACTTAAAACATCTTAAAACAGGGTAACCGAAAATACAAAGAATTTCTAATCAAGCGAAGAAAATCGGTTTGAAAATGGAGACTCCCTGGGTGATTGAGCAAATCATCATCAATCATTGAGCAAGTATCAAGTCATGAAAGGCACTTGATACTTGTAGAATAACTCACTTCTAGAGTCGCCGTAGTCAAGGTTCAAACCCCTGGTCAGATTACTTCAGCAAAACGAAATATGAAAGAATATTTCTTCGGCCGCTGTCTCCTATCAGATTTCTGGCAAAAATTGCGAGAGTAAATAAAATTGCCATAAAAAAGATTCTCAAAAAAATCGTTCGAAGTCAACTTTAAACTGTAGGTCCCGCCACTCATGTATAAAATTAAAGCAGACAACATAAATAGTTTGAAAAATTTGGTTGCGATGCCTACTAAAGGGTTGGAATGACCAATTACACAGCCCTGTAAATTTGGATTTTTTTATGCATATTAGATGGCCCCAGGTACGCGGAACAGAAATCAAAAACTTGAATCCGCCATTTTGAATTTTTTAAATCTGAATGAGGATCCGTAATCAGCGACCCCAATAATCCCGAGTAACAATTTTCAAGTAAATCTGATTAAATTTTATTATTATATTCCTTGAGACCAGGAGCCTATACTCGATTGATTAAAACTATCGCTAGAATCAGCTTTGCTACTTAGGTTTAGTTTTGTGGCATGATTTTTGGTTACTACATCGGACTGAAATATATTACGGTCGCCGTAGCCTAGTAGGCTTATTGGCTTGTTAGATATGAGGCCATGACTCAAACCCAAATCTATACATCTGAAGCAGTCTTCCGGTAAAAACTCTGAGAGAAAAATAAAATTGCCATGAAATGTTTCAGAAAAATGTGTGTTTAAACAGGAGACCTACAGACACTCATTAGTAAAATTAACACCCACAACTTAGTGGTGGTGTGAGAAGCTAGATCGCAGTTAAAAGGTCGTAATAATCAATAAAGAAAGTAAATAAACAACAATGGTTGAGGGATGATCACAGATGAAGTCTTGCGAAAAAAAAATTGAAAAAACTTCCTTATACCCATATCTACGAACCAGACCACTGAAATTTCCTATCCTTACTATGTTTCTCTTAGTTTAATTGTATTCAAAAAGATGAGTAATATGATTCGATTCGTACTCATAATTTCATACTAATTTTAATATCATGGAACCTTTTCTAATCATATTCAAAGTTTGAAGTACTCATCATATTTATAATTAACAACATGCATAATGTTGTAGGTTTCGACTCCGCATAACTCAACATATAATACACAAATCACTCACAAATAAGTATGAATCGCGTACAAACACTAAAGTGTTTTCTAGAAGGTTGTGCGCTTGCTCTGTTGCTGCTCTGTCTTTTTTCTTGTTTTTGTAAATGCAACAATAACTACTAGACTATAAATTTTGATGAATGATTCGAGTCACTTATAAGTATTTTTGTAAAGTTACGAATACAAATGAGTAGGCTTAGGAATCAAAAATATATCGAATGGTATGAGTTTAATGAAAACGTTGTACGCATATTCCTTGCAACTTGTACTTATAAATCAACGTTCAGTAGTGAGTATGAATGAATCAGGGTACATAGTTAAATTTCAGTATTGTTGACTCACTTATATTATAAATGTTTGAGTGCTTATGAGTAGAGAAAAAACGATTGATTGCTGACTTCTGTCTTAAAGGCCTTCAGGAGTAGTTATTTGTTTACTTTTTTTTATATTAAATTAACTTCTCTCCTTTTTAATTTTTATTTGATACTGGTCAGCCTGTGTTCACTAGCTTTTGAGTGAGTGAGCATATGTCCAGGTAAATGGATAATATTTTATGTTGTAACATTTCACATTCCAGTTCATCTATTTTTCTCTTTCTTTTTTAGTTCCTTTTTAGTTCCTACAGTTACTTGCAACATCTCATTTCCAATATTTCCTTTTATAATAAAATGAATGAAGAAAGGAAAACACCAGAAGTTTTCCATTAAACAAAAATTACAACAAAAACTATATACTTCTGCAGAAATATTTTTACATTTACGTTCCTAGAATTGAGCACCGTAAAGCATTGATTAAAAAGTAGATTTTTTTTTGTTTGTTTTTTTGTTAATGCAACATCATATTAAAAGGGAAACTTCAAAAAAATGTTGCAAAAAGAAATGCTAAAAAAACATTCCATTCCACAGATTACATATTGAAAATTACAATTACAACAACAAGAACAGTAGCTTAAACTCCTTGAATTACAACAAAAGTTGTGAAAAGTTGGTCTGCCAGTGTAGCAACCCTGGGTTTGATTTGGTTGGGATTGGTTTGGTTGGATTTGATTTACATTATGAGCAGAATATTTAAATATTCCCTACCCACTCTATGATTTATTAATGGGGAAGCAGTAGCACATCCATTAATTGTAGAGATTAGTGTTGCTTTTTTGCGGTTTTTTATTTTTTTATCACGTCACTTTTCCCTTTTAATTTTCCATTTACTGCAAATCACACTCAAGTACTACGAGTACAACTTGTTTGTTGTACTCCTCGTGTTTTTTGTTTTTATTACTCGAGCATATATTTGTGCTACGAGATAAAACTTTACCTTCCACTGGCTTACTTTGCTTTACTGTTTACTCTGGTCACTGGGGTACTTCTCACGTTTAATGTTTGTAATTAAAAGGAGTGGCCCTTTATTTATTATTTTCAAAACGTTAAAATTAAATTAATTTGAAATAAAACTCGACAATTAATTTAATTGATGATGGAAAACAAGAGTGTCAGAGATTTGAAGAGAGAAAGAGAGAGAGAGAGAGAGAGAGATAAAAGCGGAAATTAAATCAAAAAATTATGGAATTTATTTCCAACATGCAACACGAATTGAAAGAGGACGAAAAACATACTTTTTTGGATGAATTTAAATTAAATACGTTCTGAATTCTACTAGAATAGGGATTGACCAACACTCAAGAGATTATACCTACTCATGTATTGTGTTGGAATACAGAAAATATAGTTTATAGGCGAAAATAAGACACCTTAACACCGTTAGTCGCCTTAATCTAGTAATGTATAGGTAGGCTTATTAGATGCAACCCCCGCTGCGCATCTCGTTTAATACTATGTTCACGTATGTAATTTAATTGAGTCAATATTCGGTTAATTGAGAACAAAATTTTAACCGTTCAGGTATAATAAATATACGCAATATTCAGATTACTCAATATTCATTTGACAGCTGGTAAACAAACCAGCTGCTTGTTTCAACAATATTGTTTTTGTTTTTCTTTGGTTTGTTGTTGTTGATATTTGAGTTGTCAAATACTCGTATCATTAGGAAGTGTTCGGTTATTTATAATATGCTTACTAAACAGACTTAGTACAGTGCTGTATTTAAAGTTTTACTAAATATTATAACAATTAGCATTTAATTGAGCAATAATTAATTGAGATTTTATATGAAATATTGAGATCAATATTAGCGTCAATTACGATTTACGCAATAAATGTGAATACGTGAACATAGTATAAAACGAAATTTGAAAAAATATTTACGCTCAGCAGATTTCTAAAAAAAAAAAACGCTAAGAATATGCAAAGTCGCCGTGGTCTAGTGGGTAGTGTGTTGGCTTATTAGACAAAAGGCCCGGGTTCGTATCCCAGGTCAGACATCAAAACGAAAAATATTTCTTCGGCGACTTCCTCTCAGCAGATTTCTGGCAAAGACTCTGAGAGTGAAAATTGCCACAAAAAGCTTCTCAAAAATCTATCGTTCGGAGTCGACTTTAAACTGTAGGTCCCGCCACTCATGTATAAAATTAACGCAAACAACATAAGTGGTGTGAGAAGCTAGGTCGTAATCCTGACTGAAGGGTTGTAATGGCCAATTATGTATGTAATGTATGTAAGAATATGCAAAAATTGCCATGAAATGTTTCTCAAAAATCTGTCGTTCGGAGTTATCTGTAAACTGAAAGTCCCGTCACTCATGGATAAAAATTAATACACCTTACAAGGGTGGTGTGAGAAGCTAGTTTTGTAATCCAGACTGAAGCATTGTTAGGGACCAATTAAGTAAGAAAGAAAAATAAGCCTTTATCATGGAAACAGGACAGCCGTAGTTTATCTTTAGGCCTGATGTGGAGGCTATTCTCTCCTACGACCAAGCTATCGGTTTTCGGTTACTAAAACCCTTCAGTTAAGATTACAACCTAGCTTCTCACGCCATTTATGCCACGCCAAACGAGAAATTTTTGGGAAACTTTTTCATGGCAAATTTTATTTTTACACTCACAGTTTTTGCCAGAAATCTGTTGAGAGGAAGTCGCGCGAAGAAATATTTTCTCATATATCGTTCTATTGGAGACGTCTGACATGGGGTTTTAACCGAGTCGCCATATTATATTATATTATTATAATCCAACAGACTAGACTACTGGGACTTTATGACCATATTTATTATAAACTAGCTGTAACCTGCACGTGTTGTTGCGCCCCCAACTAAAATAAACTTGAAGGAAACGGGTCTCAACGGCATATATTCGAAGATTATCCAGTCACAGTGCTCGTCTGATTCTGAGCCTCGTAATGTTCTTTTCTGCCGTGCCTGGGCTGTAGGTCGACCAATTACTTGTCATTCATTTTGAATAATTTTCAGTGACGCCATCGATTGGAAATTAATCGCACAAAATCTCCGTCAACAACTTTGTTAAAGAATGCACAGTTTAAAATTTAATGCATTTTAAGTAATTTTCAGTGGCGCCACCTATCGGATATTGGTCATGCTAACTTAGAAATCTTCATCGGCTCATGCGCAACAAATTTGCTAAAGATCATAACATGATCAAATGCATAGTTTACGATTCTATAAGGTACATACAAACAAACATTCATAGACGATGGAAGGTGACACGCCCACTATAGCCAATCCGCCCATTTTGTTCATATATACGTCAAAGTTATCCATACAAAATTTGAGAACTTTAGCTGTTGCGATATTAAATACTTATTGGGTATGTGGGCGTGGCACCACGCCTACTTGAAATTTTAAAATAAAATATGGTTGTAAAGTTCAATTAGATACGTTTACCGTCGATACAGGACCATTGTAATGTATTGAAAGGCCTGATATAGTTTAGGATAAAATTAAAACAAGTTTTACGATAAAGCCATCGGTTCCCAGTAAACGATTTATTATCGGTGCAATTAGTGTCGGTTTTGTGTTTACGTTTATTGAATAATTAAATGAAATTCGTACGAATGAAAAAGCCTTTCTAAGACAGGTTGATGGCATTATGAGAATGAGTCCCCCTCTAGGGAGCCCATAGGAAAAATGTAATTTTCGATTCTAATAATATTTCGGCATAATGAACAAGGAATGTTTCTTTTAAAATGGCTTTTATAATGAATAATTATTTTTGGCCAATAAATAACTTGGCTATCGTATTCCAGCCAACAAAAAAATTTCTTTGTCTTGTTTTTTAAATAAAATATTTTTTTTCAAGATTTCTACAATAAAAACAAAAAATTTTAAATTTAATTTCATCCACAATAAATATTCAATTTAACTTGAAATTAAAATTACTTCAACAAAAATTAAGAAACATGTGCCACAAAAAAAAAAAAAGGTTGTGAAGTCATATAACAACTGTTTGGTAAAAGAACTACGAAAATTAAAAATAATGGTCCCATGGCTGTTCTGCTACATGACAGCAGTCTTTCTCTCTCTCTGCATATGCAACATTAAAAATGTTGATAAAATGCAGCAGGAGACATTTACTCATACCCGGGGTATACAATAAAAATTTGCAAAAAACAAAAGCAAAGGAAAAACAGTGGCACAGAAACGGGTCCGCCATCTAACGTTTTTTTTTTTCAACTAGTGCTTATTTCGTGAATGGTACGACTTGGCTCATGTCTGATTTGACAGATAATTGGTTTTATCCTTCCGCTAAACGAATATGGTTGTGTATACACGCTTGAACAACGCTGGGAAATATTGCGGCATTACTTTGAAAATCATGGTAATGCTGCAGAATGTATGCGAAAATTGCGTACGGATTCTGGAAGAAGAGAAGCATTGTCGGCTCTGTATGTTCGTTATCTTGTCGAAAAAGTGAAAGAAACTGGCATTCTCATCGATAAACCAATGCGTGAAAAGCCAAAAACCGTGAGGACACCCGAGAATATTGCTGCTATGGCAGAAAGTGTGCGTGAAGCGCCATCAACATCAATTCACAGTCATTCTCAACAATCGAACATTTCGGAGACATCAATGAGACGAATTTTGCATAAAGACTTTGGTCTGATGCCATACAAAGTCCAATTGCTTTAGGAGTTGAAGCCAATTGACCATCCAATACGTTTTCGCTTCGTTAAGTGGGCCTGCGATCGACTTACAGAAGATGTCGATTTTGCTAAAACAAAAAAAATCGTCTTTTCAGATGAAGCTCATTTTGATCTTGGCGGGTATGTAAATATGCAAAATTGCCGCATTTGGGGCACTGAAAACTCGCATGCATACATTGAAAAGCCGATGCACCCAAAACGAGTCACTGTTTGCTGTGGATTTTGGTTCAAAGGCATAATTGGGCCATTTTTTGCTTCGAAAATGAGCAAGGAGTGGCCGTTACGAATTTTTGATCATAAAAATTGAAGGGGAGGATATTGGCAAAATTTGGTTTCAACAGGACGGCGCTACGTCATTTTGATCTTGGCGGGTATGTAAACAAACAAAAATTGTCGCATTTGGGGCACAGAAAACCCGCACGCATACATTGAAAAGCCGAAACGAATCACTGTTTGGTGTGGATTTATGTCCAGAGGCATAATTGGGCCACTTTTCTTCGAAAATGAGCAAGGAATGGCCGTTACAGTCAATGGCGATCGTTGTTCACAAAAATTGAAGAGGAGGATATTGGCAACATTTGGTTTCAACAGGACGGCGCTACGTGCCACACAGCCGAAGCTACACTCGATGTTTTGCGCCCTGTTTTTGAAGATCGCATTATCAGCCGCAGATCTGATGTCATTTGGCCACCTTGGAGCTGCGATTTGACACCGTTGGACTATTATTTGTGGGGTGCCGTCAAAGATAAGTGTTATGCCGACAAGCCAAAGACAATTGACGCTTTAAAGGACAATATTCGCGTGAAGCCATTGGTGAAATACAGCTGCACTTAATCTAAAATGTGCTTAAAAATTGAACCGATCGTGTAGGCTACATGCAGCCCAGCCGTGGCAGCCATTTGAATGAAATTATTTTCCATTATTAACCAGAAGGATTGTACTTTCAAATAAAAAAGAAATTTTTTATAAAGCATTTTCAAAAAAAAAATCTTATTTAGCGGACCCTTTACAAGAACTGTAAGGAAAAATGTGAAATTAAAATGAAAATTGATAGCAGGCCCTTGTTTTTTTCTATTATTTCTGTAGTTGGTGGTTAAATGTTTTGCTTTTGCTTTCTATAGCTTCTCGTTTCCAAAAAGAGTTTGATTTTTCTTTTCTTTTTCAATTTAAAAGATAAAAAATAAAACTTGTTCTATAATAAAAAAATACTTGTTTTTTTTCCTATTTTTTTCATTAAAAAAATTTTTTAAAATTTTTCTTCACCAGAAAAACTTATTAAAAATACTCTCCCTGCCTGTAAAAAAATTTTTTTTCTTATGAAACATGGAGATGGTGTAGATGGAGAGTACATGGCAAAAACGTGTATTAAAATTGAAATGAATTTCTTATTAAACCGTCCGTTTAAGCATATCGTTCACCCCAATTTAAATGGATTTTTTTTTAATTACAATCCCTGCCCTAATAGTCGGTTAACCTGAGTACGTTTTGTATTCCTGTGGTCTTTAAATACAGGTCAGGGGTTTCAAACGTACTTATATTTGCTGGCTCCCCTGTTTTCTGTTTCATTTATCTGTCGTTCGTTCTCTTTTTTCCTATTTTTGAGTGGCAAGTTTTCTCTGTGCATGTATGTGTGTGTGTGTGATGGCCCATAACAGCTGAAGCATTTGCATCTCTGTGATCTGCATTTTCATCCTTTTGATGAAATCTGGCATAAGAACCGAAACATACAGTAACAGTTTAATCTTGCCTCGACTATCCATGCAACCATTTGTGTACATTTAATTTATTTTTTTTATTTTTTTTTTAAATACATCCACTCACAATATTTTAATATAAATACTTGATACAAATACACTGAGCACCATAAGTGAGTTTTCTTTTAACATAAACGTTTTTATTTTTGTGAAATTTATTCAACTATTCTCATTTACTTTTTTCGCTATCCTAAGAATATAAATTATTTCAGTGGTGTTTACTTACTTTTGGCGCTTAGTTTATATTTACAAGAGATTCATTAAAATTGCATGTTCGTATGATTCTTTTAATATTTTATACGAATTGCAAATGGAAAACAAAAAAAATCTACAAGAATATGTTCCTGTTACAGGCAAAACACTTTGAAGTTTTATTTTTTATTATTAACAATGCATAACAAAAGTTATCTTACAACATAAATTCTCTAAGAATAGAAAGTGTTTTTTTTTTTTTTTGTTTGTTTTAAAAAAAAATCTGTAAATAAATGGGGGGTGGGGGGAGTATATCTTACAAATGCAGTAATTCTTGAATTTTTATTGTGCAATGTTCGTACGTCTTCTCAGTAGATTTCTAGGGGTAGTTCAAAAAGTTTCTCAAAAATCTGTCGCTTGTAGCCAATTTTAAATTATTGGGTCACACCATTTATGTATACAATTAACACACACCACAACAAAAGTGGTGTGAGAAACTAGGTCGTTATCCTGTATCTTGTATATGTACCTTGATGTCAAAACAGTGTGGCTAGTGGCAAGTTTGAGTTCTTCAGATTTAGAATTCAAAAAAGCTGGCCGATCCTATGTAGGATTTTAAAGTAATTCAGATTGAAACCTAAGCATGTGGATATTTCAAAAATCATACGGTCTATAAATTTGTTCATCGTTTGAGCAAACTTTATATACAATTGTACCCAGTCTCTGGACTAATCATTAGGCATTGAGCACATCAGCTTTGAGTACTAAAATACTGAGACTTTCATACTGAAGTAGCGACTGGTGAGTTAATTTCATCAATCAATCGATTGATTGTCTCTGGACTGATCATTAGGTATTGAGTACATGGGGTTTGAGTATTAAAATACTGAGACTTTCATACTTAAGTAACGACTGGTGAGTTAATTTCATCAATCAATCGATTGATTGATCAATCAAATTACCTTCATTTGCCTTCAATCGATTGAATCAATCATTCGATTGACTTCATTTTACCTTCATTTATTAATGAATCGAATGATTTACCAATCAATTTACCTTCATCAATCAATCAGTCAATTGATTGATCAATCAATATAGCTATTTACCATATTTTGACTTTCCTGCGGGGCCTTTGAATTTTTATGTCTTTAATATGTAGAGATCTCAATCAATCGATCAATCAATAGATTAATGAAGGTAGATTGACTGATAAATCAATCGATTGATTGATCAAGTAATTTACCATCATTAATTTACCATCATCAATCAATCATTCGATTTATTTATCAATCAATCTACCTTCATTAATCGATTGATTGATCGATTGATTGAGCAATTGATTGATTGAAGATAACTGATTTGATTGAGCAATTGATTGATTGAAGATAACTGATTTGATTGATCAATCAATTTACCATCATCAATCAATCATTCGATTGATTTATCAGTCAATCTATCTTCATTAATCTATTGATTGATTGATTGATCAATTGATTGATTGAAGATAACTGATCTCTACATATTAAACACAATCAATCAATCTACCTTCATTAATCGATTGATTGAGCAATTGATTGCTTGAAGACATACGCATTTAAGACATAAAAATTCAAAGGCCCCGCAGGAAAGTCAAAATATGATAAATAGGTAAAATAAGATCAATGAATTGACTGATTGATTGATGAAGGTAAATTGATTGATCAATCATTTCATTGATTAATTGATGAAGGTAAAATGATTGATAAATCAGTCGAATAATTGATTCAATCGATTGAAGACAAATGAACGTAATTTGATTGATCAGTCAATCGATTGATTGATGAAATTAACTCACTAGTCGTAACATCAGTATGAAAGTCTCAGCATTTTAGTCAATCAGTCAATCTACCTTCATTAATCGATTGATTGATCGATTGATTGAGCAATGGATCGATTGGAGATAACTGATCTCTACACATTTAAGACATAAAAATTTAAAGGCTCTGCAGGAAAGTCAAAATATGGTATTTCTCTTAAATAGACAAGATCAAGCAAACCGTTAAGTAATTTAGTTTTTAGGGACAATGTGAACTGTGGTGTTTGATATATAAGATCGGCTTGCAGATCTGATCTAAACACGATTATAACAACCAAAATTAGGTGACTGGTGGCAAACGGCAAATTGAATAGCTTGTTGAAGTTCTTACAGGTCTCTGCATGATCAGACAAGTGATGAAGCGCCTGAAATTGTTGGACATAACGCATGTAGGAGTTAGGTTAACGATTACGATATTAAAATTATGCAACATCTGCCTGTCGTCTATTCCATTAGGTCAGGCAAACTGCAACCATTTTCTTATGTATCTCAACTGTATTGCAGACGTCCCATTACATAATTTGACATGAAATCTAAGAAGCATTGATGGGGTGCAATGGTGATCATACGTACGTACATACATAATTGGTCGTTACAACCCTTCAATCAGGATTACGACCTAGCTTCTCACACCACATACTTTGGGTGATTTAATTTTATACTTGAGTAGCGGGACCTACAGTTCAAAATCGACTCCGAATGAAAGATTTTTGAGAAGCTGTTCATGGCAAATTTTTTGCCAGAAATCTGCTGAAATCTGTTTATAGTTATAAAGATCTCTAGAAGACGAAACCGCTAACACTCGTTTTCAACAACATTAATCAATCTGTTTACGTTGCTGGTAAAGAAGTTAGTAAAAAATCAGTCAGTCTTGTGCGAAGAGGCCGAATGTTTGAAGAGATTAATTGTGGTTTAAAGACGTCCGTTTAAAAGCAAAGGGTATAAATAGAAATATAACAAAGAAAATCATTTGTTGTCAGTTAAAGTTCAGTCAGTCTTGTGTGAAGACGCCGAGTGTTTGAAGAAAGTAATCGTGATTTGAAAATTTTCTTGACAAAGATCAGTCGAATAACTATCTAGCAATTGTTATTGTATATGCTAAAGAATGTATAGAAGAATAACAAACAAAGCAATTGTTGTTGTTTACATCAAGTTGTGAAGAGTGGCACACAGTATTAAGCGAATAATAAACAATTTTAATTAAAACTAAACAGAAATTTATTTTTTATTTTATTTTTAAGCAACAAGCTTATATTTTAAACGTTATGTATGTAACATAATTGGTCATTACAACCCTTCAGTCAGACGCCGAAGAAATATTTTTTCATATTTTTGTTCTGATGCTTGACCTGGGATACGTACCTGAGCCTTACGTCTAATAAATCGATACATTACTAGACTACAGGGACTACAATGGTGATTATGTTTAAAGGAATATAAGAAGACAAGCTTGAGAGAACAGGCTTTAATAATGGGCTACTTACTCATTTAACCTAATCTTGTAGCTGCTGTACGTTATAATACATAGTGTAGGGTATCATAGTATTTACGTTTATTTATACAACGACCAACAACAATGTAATGCTTAAACTTCAAGCTGATAGTCCCGAGTTTATAGGAGAGCAAATAATAAAAAACGGGAAAAAACGTATAAAAAACGGGAGTGAAAGCAAAATATGAATAAAAACTTCAACTACCATAAACAATAACATCATAACGGAACCAGCAGCGGTATAATAACAAGAATAACAACAACAACAACAAGAACAAGAATATCAAGTGTTAAAAATAATGTTGTAATGTTGTTGATCGAATAAAATGTTGCATAAATTCCATATGAAAGGCATTGCATGACAGAAAGGCAGGCTGGCAGGCAGGCAGGCAGGCAAAGAAGCAAAGCAGGCTGGTTATTATTTTTATTTGCATGGCATGCATGCAAGGGAACGTGTGAGTGTACAAGACAAATGTCAAAACTTCATTACAAAACCATCAAAATATGTTCTCTCTCTCTGTACACATACACACACACACATATGACATAGGCACACAGAGATTCATTCATTCATGCTTTCTTTCGTTCATGCCTTGTGTGATGTTGTTCAACACATGTTGGTAAACCATGTGAGGAGAGTACGAAACAAAACAAAAAAAGGAGACAAAAAAAAAGTAAAGTTGAGGGTGAGCGCCATCAGTTATAGTACAGCGCCACAACGTGCAACATTTCTTTTATTTTTTTGAATGTTGTTGTCGTTGTTATTGTCGTTGTTTCGTTGTTCGTTTTCAGGAGGAATGCAAAAATGTTTGTTATTAACAAGCAAGCTGAAGCAATGGAATGAAAGGAAGCACATGTCAAAATATATTTTAACAGCATCACTGACAATGAGTGATAAATAAAGATTCAAATACAAGCGAACTTTTAAACACATACACAGACACAGGCACAGACACCCATACATAACATTTTCAACCATGCAACAAATATTACAAAAGAAAAAAACAGGGGAGAGCAAAAAAAGAAAAGGAAGGGAACAATACACATGACACAAAAATGCACGCAGTAAATACTCAATGATACATGACACAAATGACAGAAATGAAAATTGCTGCTGTTGGTGTTGCTGCTGTTGCTGCTTTTCATCTTTCTTATTTTTTTTCACTCCTTTTTCTTCACTCGTTTTATTTTATTTCTGCACTTCAACTACATTTGTAAAGGCTTTCTGTGTTTAAGGTCCCCGCTTTCCCCCTTTTCCCCATGCAGTTATTAATGGCAAAGTGCCGAATGGCATTGGAATATTGTTATGCTTGTTGTCTGTCTGATGCTTGTGCATATTTTATTACATGGGAAATTCAAATTATTGCCACATGTAGAAAACACATTCACATTCCCCATTCCGCATTCCGTATTTCAATTCATTTTCATTTCAATTAATTTCTGTAGGCACTTATTCTGCCAGTGTGTGTGGTATAATAATATAAAGGGGGAGGGGGAGTGAACAAAAGAAATCGAACATTTTAAATGTTCAACACAATAGAGCACATCACAAATAGGGACCCTGTAAATAAATTAATGGCAACATGATCGTATTTGATTACACCACGTAATTGCCAGTGACTCACAAAATGCATAAGTGGAGGGAATTGCCAGAATTTTTTAATTTTTTTTATTTTTATTTTAATTGAAAATATCAGGTAGTAATAAAGGGCATGAACAATTTATGTCCTTTGTAAGAGGAGATAGTTAAATGCAATTTACCACGAGGTTTTTAATCAAGAAATCTACTGAAATATTTTTTTAAGGTCAATCATTGAACTTTATTTACTCAAAATTCATCATACAGTAATACTATGTTCAAACAGGCACTTTTATTGAGGTAATATTCGTTTAATTGAGTACAATATTTTAAGTGTTCAAACACACAATATATAGGCAATATTTCTTTGACAGTGGTAAACAGAACAGCTGGTTGTTTCAACAACATTGTTTTTATTTTGTTTTGTTTTTTTGTTTTTTTTTGTTTGTAGTTGTTGACATTTGAGTTGTCAAATATCAATTGAAAGTGTTCGGAAAATTGTAATATGCTTCCTGAACGAACAGTGCTCCGTTTAAAGTTTTACTCAATATTATCACAATTTGCATATTTATTGCTCAATAATTGCTTAAAACTTTATATGAAATATTGAACACAATAATAGCGTTTATTGCGATTTACGCAATAAAACATAGAATAACAAAATTCATATCTGGGCAAAATGTCATTTTAGAAAAAATGGATAGCAGAGAAATAAAAACAGTTTCATACTCCTTATTCGAGTCCAGCAATAATGTAATCATTATGTTAACGTATTGAAGAACAATTGTCATCAAAATTGCTATTTGACATCAATGGTAACCAATCCAATGCAGTATTTAAATTACTTGATTACTTAATTGGACACTAACAACCCAATTAACATCCTACCAGAAGCCTTTGCTTCTTAAGCGCCTAAGCCATTTGGTCACACCAATCGATGCTAGGGCTTCCTTGATTTGATATTTCCAACGCAAAGAAGGTCGTCCTCTTTGTCGACTTCCGCTGATCTCCGCATCAAATACCCCTCTCGCCGGAGCATGCTCCACCATTCGAATGGCATGTCCGAGCCAGTGCAGTCGCTGGATATTAATACTCTATACAACGTCCATGTTGTTGAGGGGCTCATTCAAGTCACTGTCCCGGATCGGATGCGAAAATCATCGCCAACTCGCACTAGACCGAAGGTCCTACATGCATACATAATTGGTCATTACAACCCTTCAGTCAGGATTACGACCTAGCTTCTCACACCATTTATGTTGTCTGCGTTAATTTTGTACATGAGTGGCGGGACCTACAGTTTAAAGTCGACTTCGAACGACAGATTTTTGAGAAGCTTTTCATGGCAATGTTTTTATTTACTTTCAGAGTTTTTGACAGAAATCTGCTGAGAGGAAGTCGCCGAAGAAATATTTCCAAAATTTCGTTTTGATGTCTAACCTGGGATTTGAACTCGAATCTTCAGTCTAATAAGTCAACACACTACCTACTAGACTAAGGCGTCATAAAAACCGAAGATCTTTCATAGGGCTCTTCTCTCTAATACTCTCAAGCATAAAGAAGCACGGGGAGGATGAGAGGTTGAATATGTAAAGACTTTTTGAGGGAAGTGTTTGCCTTAAGGCAGCAGAAAATGAATACTTGATTGAAAATCCAATCATAGTCACAAATGAGTTCATATTCTAGACGTAAACGATTCATATTCAAACCATAATGGGATAAGGACTTCAAATCAACCTGAAGTATTTATCTGAGCCCGTGGATATACCCAGCATCCATTTCACCGAGATCCTAGTAAGTTCTAATGAACCGCACGGCTTCATTAAACTGGATGGCGCAAGATCAAGCCTTATCCGTAACAGGAACGACATGACTGTGCATTTATTCTAGTAACACTAAAGCTAAAGACCAAGCCGATGTCCGCATACATTTTGTACCCAATCTGCCTCGAAAGTATTTTTGTTGAGTAGTTTGAAGTCTTCATTGTCTCTAGTAGATACTAGGTTGGTTTATAAGACGCGAATACTTGGTTCAAACGGAGCCTTCTTTCCACCAGTCCTCTGGCAAAAAATCTGAGAATAAAATAAATTTACCATGGAAACGTTTCTTAAAAATTTGTCGTTCGGGGTCGACTTTAAACTGTAGGTTCTGCCACTCATTGATAAAATTGGCACATACAATCATGAGTGATGTGAGAAGCAAGATTGTGATCTCAGTTTTTGGGTTATAAGGAACAATGAAGTATGTAAGTAAGTAAGTTTGTTTGTATGGAAACAATATTTTGAAGTTTTTTCTTTCAAAGGGCTTTGAAAACATATTGTTACGAAAATTAAAAAAATCTAGATACTAGGGTTTTGCTTTTACATCCCTTAAGATTAAAATTATAAACAAAACAATACAGTAAACAAACCTGTTTACAAATTAACCTAATGTTTAATGTAACAACAAACACCAGCATAAGAAAATGGCAAACAAGTAAACAAAAATACAATAACAAACACCAGCATAAAAAAGAATGATAAAGAAGTAAACAAAAATCCGCAAACAACACTGCAAGAATAAATGTAAACAAAATACACAAACAACAATAATAAATGTAAACGACGATGTTTATATTTCTAGAGATTTTGAGAAGGTGAGGTCAGGAGGTCTAGCAAGTAGTGTGCTGGTTTATTAGACGTAAAAGCCAGGGTTCGAGTCCCAGGTCAGACATCAAAATATAATACAAAAAGTATTTCTTTGGCGTTTTTTCTCAGCAGAAACTCTGAGAGTAAAAATAAAATTGCCATGAAAAGTTTCTCATAAAATCTGTCGTTCGGAATCGACTTTAAACTATAGGTCTCGCCACTTATGTATAAAATTAACACACACAACATAAGTAGTGTAAAAACTAGGTCAATAATCCTGACTGAAGGACATTTATCAGACTGTTTACTTTGCCATATAAAAGGCAAGACAAAGCAGGCAACTTAGTGAGTAAAGTTCAGTTAGTCTTGTGTGAAGATGTGGTGCGTTTAAAGATAGTAATAATGGTTTAAAGATCTCCGTTACAAATATTTGTCTAATGATTGTTGTTGTTCATAAAAAGGGTATAAACAGAGGAATAACAAAGAAAAGCAATTGTTGTTGTTTACATAAAGTTGTGAACAGTGGCACACAGAATTAAACGAATAATAAACGATTTTAATTAAAATTAAATATAAATCGACATATAGACGCCTCCGTTCTATAACTTTCTAAGTCGAAAAGGTGTATTTTGAGTTGTGGGCTCTCGAAGTTTTCACGCGCCATACGACTGTATGTGTATTCTAAGTAGATTTTTCCCTATAACTTTGGAACGGATGGGCGCATCTTAACCAAATTTTTTACAGTATTTAAGTTAGAGAACGTAGAATGCAAGAACATTGAACATTGAACATTGAACATGAGTCTACTTAGAAAGTTATTAGAATGGAGACGCCGATATTTTAAATATTTTTAAAAGTTAAAAACATAACAATATCTTCACTCACAAGTTAATAAGTAAGTTCAATAGCATAAAAACGAAGACTTATATTACGTTTCTGCTTAAATATGTACAACATACAAATATTTCCATTAGACATGAGTCATTTAAGTTTAATTTCATTAAATTCCTTTCCCCCTTGTTCACATTTAATGAATCATTACAAAGACATTATCGTGCCAAAGCATAATAATTTCGCTTTTAAATAAAAACTCCTTTCGACTTATAAGGAGTCCCCTTGAATTTTATTTATTTTCCTCTTACAAAGAAGTTAATTTTCAATTAAAATTAATTGAAAGCATTTAAGAGAGGGTCATCCATTGATTTTTGTGATTGCTGTTGCATGCTTTAAAGGTGTTAAAAATGTTGTTGTTTTTCTATTGCCACACTTTCCTGTAAAATGTTTTGAAATTTTTATTTTTAGGGTTCATTGAACATGTTTAAACACTTAACTTCTCTGCTGAATAAACGTTTTAAATGCATTGAACTTGACTGTTAATGCCACGCTAAATTCTATTTTAATGGCCAATTTTGTTTTATTTTATGAGCAACAAAAAAAATCCCTTGTTAGCACACACAGATGCATGCATACATACACGCAGGGTGGCTGATATGTATTGCAACCAACTTCAGGTTGTTATCATTTGTAAACCGCTCGTCTGACAGCTGACAGATTTATTCCAGTGACAGTTCATTTTATTATTTACAAGCTTGCAAATGCATTTTGATCTATTGCGTTCAGAAAATAAGTTATTCGTGATGGAATTCAAGCGTGATAGTGTGATTGCTTTATATTTGGCTGGGAAAACCACAGGTGGCTATCGTTGGAGCCCTCCAGATTTAAGTGTGAATAAATCTTCTGCTTCTTGTACCATTGCTCGTTACCGTGATACTGGCAGCGTTGAATCGCGTCTAAAAAGTGGACGCAAAAAAACGATAACAACACTAGAAATGATCCGAAAAGTGTAGGCCAGATTTGATCGAAATCCACGCTGCAGTGCTAGAAAAATTGCTCGTGAGCTGAACTTATCAAGAGAACGGATGCAACACATGTTGAAAAAATGAGCTTGGCCTTCAGCCATTGAAGTTCCAAAAAGTACAAGAGCTCACCGATGGTCAAAAAAAATAAGTTAGACTGCAAAGAGCCAAGGAGTTACTTCGCTTGCACGAAAATGGCCAGTTACCGAATTTGGTTTTCTCCGATGAGAAGGCATTCCAAATTGAGCAGTTAGGTTAGGTTAGGTTAGAGGACGTGCATCTGTCGGTCAAGACAAGCACAGTACCCGGAGGTCGAAATTGACCCATTGTACATTGTCCTTAGGGGAGGAAGGAAAAGGAGGATATAGGAAAGTAGGGAAGGGGAGGGAGAATGGGAAACGGAGGAATGAAAAACAACAGACACAAAACAACAGAGGTTGAGAGTGCGACTATACTTATGAAGCCCCAGCACCTCTCAACCAGCCCAAGCTGCTAATGAATCTGTGGAGAGCCTTAATGTCGGCTCTCGACACAGAACTCAAGTTCTCAAAGAAGGCCCTGCCAAGGGTCCCCAACCTCAACCTACCAAGGGCTGGGCAGTTGCAGAAGAGATGTTCGACAGTCTCCAACTACTCCTCATCGCAACATACCCTGCAACAGTCCGGCTGGGATCTGTTCCAAATCCCCGTCAGCGACCTAATCTCGCAGTGCCCCGTGATAAAACCGACAAATTGAGCAGTTTGTGAACAAACAAAATGATCGAGTTTACTTGCCAAAGAGGTCAGCTGAAAATTTACACCTGCGATTGCCTACCAGAACTCAAGCGCCGCCGATATTAATGGTGTAGGCCGCCATAACGGCCGATGGTCGCTCCCCACTCGTATTCGTCGACCGTGGGGTCAAAATAAATGCCGAATATTATCGAGAAAATGTCTTAAAGACAGTATTGAAGCCCTGGACAGACGAACATTTCGGCCGCAGACCATGGACATTGCAACAGGACTCAGGACCACCGCACTCAGCACGCGTCAACTAAGAATGGCTTAAAAAGGAGATTCCTCGCTTCACTTCTACCGCACAATGGCCACCCAAATCTCCGGATCTCAATCCGTTGGACTTTTGCGCTTAGGGCATTTTGGAGAGTAAAGTTCTCACTGAAAAATACCAAAGTGTCGATCATCTCATGACGGAACATAGCCGAGAATAGGCCAAAATACCGCAGAGCCACTTTCATGCAGCCTGTGATGGCTTTGTCGGCCTTTTGAAGGCAATAATTCATACCAAAGGTGGCAAATTCGAACAAATCTAAAGTGATTCTAAAATTTGATCTCATTTCCTAGATTTTTTGCTTTTGCACAATAAAATTTAAAAAAAAAATTAAAAAAAACATCGCATTTTAATTTGTTGCATTATATATCAGCCACCCTGTACATTATTATGTTCGATGTTCAATTTAATTATTTGTTTGCCAAGCAAACATTTTGAAACCCTTCCATTTGTTTTCGTTAAGCAGAGTGTTTGTTTTTAATGTCACGCCTTTTTGATTCAACAATACATTGTGTTAAGTGGGGGGATGGAGGGAGAGAAAGGGTGGAAGGAAAGGGTTAATTTACTTTAAAAAAAAAGAATGGAAAAAAGTGGCCATTTAATGATGTTTACAGCAAGTACTTGTGCCACAAGTATGTTTGTTAAATATGACACAGTCACACGCTGGTCATCACCATCAGTCAATGGACGGCAATAGCAACAGCTACAGCAAATCCAGCACCAGCAACCGACGTACATATGTATGTGGCAAGTGGCAACATCACATTGACACTGCAAATGATGTTGATAATGATGTTGATAATGATGATGATGATGATGAACACAATGATAAAGCTGATGTATAATGTGCGTGCATTCATTGTTGATTAAACACATTAAATTCAATTCATTCTCTTGGTTTTTTTTCCCCATAATTTTCCACCACTTACCAGTGGGTGGCCACTTCAAAAATCCAACAAAAAAAGGAGAAAAGTTTTTCAAAAGTGTTGCTCATTTCCTGCCAACGAAAAACAAGGTGTTGACCACTTAATATTTAGTGTGCGCGTGTATGTCTGAGACTGACTGACTCTTGACACGTTAATGCCACATTAGCTCTTTAAGTTCTATTGTTTGTCCGTTTTCATGCTTTTCTCATGAATTTTTTTTATTTCTTTCGTCCTATAACATGATTCCTACTACCTCCCACTACTAATGTCTAGCCAGAAAAACTTTTTTCATCATTTTTTTTTATTTTGGATTTTCCAACAACATCCATTTTTCATTGTTCGGGGAATTGCCAATTTAATATATTGTCTGCTGTTGCTTGTTTGTTTTTTTACAAAACAAAGTTTATTAACCACGGCACTAAGCACTCTTATTTTAATGGCCTTTAAGTATACCCACCCAGAGCCTAAGAAATGTATTCGTTTTCATATTTTTTTTTTCTTTTAATAACTCAACACCCTTTAACAAGGCTTTCAAAAGCCATTAAATTTTAAAAACGAAAAGCCCCACACAAGGATTGTCAACTACAAAACGAAGGATAAACGAATCCGGACAGACATTCGCTAGATCAACAAAAAAAAAATGTGCCCTAAGAGAACTGCTTGATTGTGCTCTCTATAGCCGCCAATTATAGTAGGCAGAACACTCATCCTTTACCTCCACTAAGAGCTCTGTATATATTGCAACAAAAATAAGAAATCTAGATACTGATACCCAGGTCAGACATCAAAACGAAAAATATTTCTTCGGCGACTTCCTCTCAGCAGATTTCTGGCAGAGACTCTGAGAGTAAAAACTGCCATGAAAAGCTTCTCAAAAATCTGTCGTTCGGAGTCGACTTTAAACTGTAGGTCCCGCCACTCATGTATAAAAATTAACGCACACAACATAAGTGGTGTGAGAAGCTAGGTCGTAATCCTGACTGAAGGGTTGTAATGGCCAATTATGTATGATATTTTGCTTTGACATCGCTTAACATTAAACAAAAAAAAAAAAAAAAACAAAACAATGCAGTAAACAAACCTGTTTACAAATTATCGTAATGCTTAATGTAACAACAAACACCAGCATAACAGAATGGTAAACAAGTAAACAAAAATATACTAACAAACACCGCAAGAATAAATGTAAATAAAATACACAAACAATAATAATGGTTGTAAACAATCCGGAACATTCGCCTTTAAGAACATTCATAGGCAAGACAAAGCAGGCAACTGAGTTGCTAAAAGTTCAGTCAGTCTTGTGTAAAGACGCTGCAATTTAAAGAGAATAATTGTAGTATAAAGAGCTTCGCTACAAAGATAATAATGGTTATTGTTTTTACAATATTCAGCGAAGAAGCTCGTATTGGGCTCAATGGACACGTAGTAGAAGTCGCCGTGGTCTAGTGGGTAGTGTGTTGACTTATTAGACAAAAGGCCCGGGTTCGAATCCCAGGTCAGACATCAAAACGAAAAATATTTCTTCGGCGACTTCCTCTCAGCAGATTTCGGGCAAAGACTCTGAGAGTAAAAATTGCCATGAAAAGCTTCTCAAAAATCTGTCTTTCGGAGTCGACTTTAAACTGTAGGTCCCGCCACTCATATATAAAATTAACGCACACAACATAAGTGGTGTGAGAAGCTAGGTCGTAATACTGACTGAAGGGTTGTAATGGCCAATTATGTATGGATACGTAAATAAGCAGAATTGTCGATTTTGGAGTGAAGATCAGCCAGAAGCATTGCAAAGGCTACCAATGCATCTAGAAAAAAGTTACAGTTTGTTGCGGTTTATGGGCTGGTGGCATCATTGGACCGTATTTCTTCAAAGATGCTGCGAATCCTAACGTAACTATGAATGGTGAGATGATATCCAACTTTTTTTGCCCAAAATGCAAGAGCTTGACTTGCATGAGATGTGGTTTCAACAAGACGGTGCCATATGCCACACAGTACGCGTAATAATGGACTTACTGAGAGGCTAGTTCGATGAATATTTTATTTCCTGTTCGACACAGGTCAATTGGCTGCCTAGATCGTGCGTATTAACGCCTTTAGACTATTTTTTGCGGGGCTTATGTCTATACAGACAAGCCCGCTTCAATTGATGCATCGGAGGGCAACATTGAAGCATTTATTCGTGACATACCGGCAGAAATGTTGGAAACAGTATGCCAAAATTGGACTAAGCGGATGAACCATTTGAGGCGCTGTCGTGGTCAACATTTGCATGAAATAATATTCAAACATTAAATTTTATGGACCGTACTATCGATTCAAAGGCGGGACCCTGGACAAAAGGAATAGTGGAGACACTTAGCAGACTCCTCAACCTTCAATACGCATTCCGAACGCGGATGGAAGCATGAAGGCGGCCGAAGGGCCAAAAAGACTCCGCTCCGAAGTAATACCACCGTAGTTCCGGAGTGGGCACAACAGTCCACGGTACGAGGGGAGGATTTAATGGGTGGCCACACACACGGAGGACGTGACGACTTCCTCTATGGTGCGGTTAGGTACATTTGCTCCTCCTCGGAGTAAAAAAAAACTATCGATTCAAATAAAGATTTCATGCATTTTTCTGAATTTTATGTGTTTTTTTTTTGAAAAATTTTCCTATAGCTCTTAAAAAATCACCCATTATTTATTCGGCAGCTTCCTTTCAGCAGATTTCTGGCAAAAGCTCTGAGAGACGAAATAAAATTGTTGACTTTAAACCGTAGGTCCCTTTACATACATACATAATTGGCCATTACAACCCTTCAGTCAGGATTACGACCTAGCTTCTCACACCACTTATGTTGTGTGCGTTAATTTTATACAGGAGTGGTGGGACTTACTGTTTAAAGTCGACTCCGAACGACAGATTTTTGAGAAGCTTTTCATGGCAATTTTTACTCTCAGAGTCTTTGCCAGAAATCTGCTGAAAGGAAGTCACCGCAGAAATATTTTTTCGTTTTGATGTCTGACCTGGAATACGAACCCGGGCCTTTTGTCTAATAAGCCAACACACTACCCATTAGACTACGGCGACTTTTAGGTCCCTTTACACATGTATAAAATTAACGCACATAAATGGTGTGAGAAGCTAGGGTTGTAATCCTGACTGATGTTATCTGAGAGCCTTAATAATCCATAAATCTTTAGCGATAATGGACACTAGAGCAGCGCTATTATATTTGATATTAAATGGCATTAAAGTGCTTATGCACTTGGGTTTTTCAATTACTTTGCCTCTGGCTTACAAAAAAAAAAACAACGCAAAAATAAATGATTGTTGAGATCATATTTCAAAAACAATTTTAATTTAAAAATGATTAAAAATACTACGTAATATTTTATTATTTTTTTCTGTGTTTTTTTTTTTTATTTTCATGCTGAGTATGACAGAATATTTTTTCATTTCGTTTTATTTTTTCCATAATTTATGGCCACCTCTCACAGTAGTGTCAGTGCAAGAATTTATGTCTATTGACTGTGACTCTATTAAACTTCAACTTCGGCTGCAACTACAACCGCAACTGCAACTGTCGTTATTGTTCGTCTTGTGTGGCGTCAACGAAATATTGTTTAATCGTTTATTATAATTGTTATTATCGCTGCAATAACAATTACAATGTGGGCTATCTGTCTGTCTATCTATTATGCCACTCCTTTTTCACATATGTATGGATGTGTGTGTGACTGAGTGTATTTTTGTGTGTGTATGGATGTGTGTTACAATAACATACATTTGAAATGCATTACATGGTGTATTTAGAATGTAATTTATGAAGTAAAACAACAGGATGCAGCACAAAATGAAAAAACAATAAAAAACAACACAGGACAGGACAGGACAAATAAAAATTATTGATGGAAACAAAAAAAAAAACAAAACATGTGTAAATAACAGAAATAATAATGATAATAATAATAATAAAAAATATTATTATAAACGTTTATTTATTTTTTAAAGTTTTAAATAAATAAAAATTTAAATTAAAACAATTTAATATTCTATGATGCTCTGGGCTCCATACGTTCATCTGTTTTAATGAAATTTTAAAAAGTTATTCTCTCCTTTTTTAAATAAATAATTAATAAACAACAAAATAATAAAATTCAATTTACAGTAAAAAAACTTAGAAAAGCCACTAGATACAGCAAATTACAATAACAAAACAACAGTAATGTTCTAGAAGTTGCCAGAAGACTAAAGAAATGAACTCGCTCATGTTCTTGCACAGAATTGTGTTGGGATAACAGAAAGATAGTTATAGGAGTAAGGAAAGACGGGTAGTGTCCGTCTAAATTGTCACTTTTTTTCTCGAGAATTGTTGTGAAATAATTTCTACTTTTTTTTCTATTTAGGTTAGTCATATAATGTCAATAATCAGACTATCACAAATTACCTACATTCTTTGGAGGGAGTCGAAACCAAGACTCTGGCATTTGAATTTTACCAAACTACCAACTAGATCATCGGGGCAACCGACAAATAAATTAAATATTTGGTGCTTGCGAAGGTCATAGAGCATTTTGTCTATTTTCCGTTTAACATAATCGGCCTTAAAAGCAAGTAATTTAGACAGTTACCGTTCGTTTTCGCTCTAATTTTGTTTATCTTGAGTCAAAACTATCTACAAACATATTGCTGCTGTAAGACGAAGTTTTACAAAACAACAAAGATCAATGTATCCGCGGATCTTATTCTTCGTATACTTGGAAATTTATTCATAAGAATCTAAGCTAATCTGTACAAGAATTAAAGCAATTTGTCAATCATTTGCATTGCATTTTTCCTTATTGGGCTTTTTTAAAATTGATGGGAAATAAGAACTTTTATTTAAGAAATGTGCTTAGTAGCCACTGAAGTATAGTAGGTAGTGTGTTCGCTTACCAGACGTGAGATTACGAAAAAAATATCCTACATCAGACACAAAATGTTGGCAAATTTTTTTTGACGAGATACACTCAACAGTCTTCTGGCAAAAGCTGAAAAGTTTCTCAAAAAAATAAAATAAAATCTAGTAATCGGAGACGAAGTTGGCAACCCTATTATAATAGAACTTGCTGTAGTACACATATCACTCGTTTATTTGTCAGTCTTCTGGCAAAAACTCTGTAAGTAAATTAAATTGACAAGAAAGGCTTAGTAAAAATCTAACATCTTTAAACTGTAGGTTCCACTATTGTTTGAGAAGTTAGGTTCTAATCCTGACTGAACGATCACTTTTCCAGTACCATGTAAAGTCAATGGTTTATCCTGACATTATCACAACTCTACCAATATTAGTAGTCAACTTCCGTTAGAAAAATTAGTTAAAGATTTAATTATTTGCATGGATCATGTAGCAGCAGACCTTTTATCATATTATAACGAAAGTAAAGTGTAAAGTTTAATATTTGAAACAGATGTATCATGTACATCAAGACCATCAATTATCGATTCGTCACCGTTCGCACCAATTGAACCTCTGTAACTCAACAAAATTTTACGGAAGGATTTAGGTGTGAAGCCTTTTAAAAGACTTGCATGACATGTGGTTTCAACAAGACGGTGCCACATGCCACACAGCACGCGTAACAATGGCGAGTTCGGTGAACATTATATTTTACGTTCGGGACCGGTCAATTGTGCAATTTAATGCCTTTAGACTATTTTTTGTGGGGCTATGTTAAAGCTCATGTATATACAGAAAAGCCTGCTTCAATTGACTCATAGGAAGACAATATTGAAGCATTTTTTCGTGAGATACCGGCCGAAATATTGGAAAGAGTATGCCAAAATTGGGTTAAGCGGGTGGACCATTTGAGACGGCAGTCGCGGGTCAACATTGCATGAAAATAATCTTGCAAAAATTAAATTACATGGACCGTACAATCGAGGCAAGTAAAGTTTTTCATGCATGTTTCGGAAAGTGTATGGGGTTGTTTTTTGTGAAAACTTTTCCTATAGCTCTTAAAAAATCAAAGGCGGAGGAGAGTAACCTCCAGATCAGAGAACGAGAAATGAGTATTCAAAAAGATGTGTACAATGGAATTCCTACACATGAATTCGGATGCTTATACGGAATTCCGGTAACTTATTCAATAAGATAGAACCTCTACTCATATTAATATTTGTAGTACTCATCCTAATTCATTGTTAACAGCATGTAGGATATTATTGATTTCGACTCTGCATAACTCATCATAAACAAGAACCTCAATAAAAGTATGATTTGCGTACGAATACTAAAATACTTATTTTTATATCATAGAACCTCCACTAATACTTAACAACACATATGATGCTGTTGATATCGACTCCGCATAACTGAACATATACACGAATCACTCACAACAAAAGTATGAGTCGCGTACGAACACAGAAATACTCACTAAAAGATTGTGAGTTTGCTCTGCTTGCTGCTCTGTCTGTCTTTTTTGTAAATTTTGATGAATGATTCGCGAGTCACTCAAATCATTTATAGGTATTATAAGTATTTTTCTAAAGTTATGAATCTTGATGACTACGATAATGAATCAAACATATTTCGAATGGTATGAGTTTAATGTCAATGTTGTAGGCATACTCATTGTAACTTGTAAATATAAATATACGTTGTAGTGAGTAGTATGAATGAATCAGAGTACATAGTTAAATTTCAATATTGTTAACTCACTTGTATTCAACATTTTATGAGTCCTTATGAGTAAAGATTAAATTAAATGATTCTGCTACCAGATATACTCACTATGAGTAAACAAAGTATGGTTAAGTATGATAAAAACAAAAGCGATGTCCTATGTTCAGACATTTATTTTTATTAAGTCAATACTCGTTTATTTGTGAACAATATTTTATGTGTTCAGACACAGAATATCAATATTTTTTTGACAGCTGGTAAACAAAACAGCTGATTGTTGCAACTACATTGTTTTTATTTTGGTCGAGAAAATTAGTTCCAAAAAAAGTTTGTGAAAAAATGGAAAACAAATCAATGTTGGAAAAGCTCTTACTAGTGTGTAACCGGAATGCCAAGCTGTTGCGGTTAGTAAGAGCAACTTTTTATGCCAAAGTGGCTTCTCTCAGAAGGACGAGGAAGAAAAATTTGGTAATTCTGAAAAGTTTGCAAAAAGAAAAGAAATCCTACCTTTTTTGTTTTATATTTGTTTGTCGTTGTTGACATTTGAGTTGTCAAATATCAATAGAAAGTGTTCGGAAAAATGTAATATGCTTACTGAACGTTCTTATGACAGTGTTGTATTTGAAGTTTTAATCAATATTATAACAATTTATGAATTTATTGAGCAATAATTAATTGAAATTTTATATGAAATATTGAGATCAATAATGGCGTTTATTGCGATTTACGCAATATAAGTGCAGGTCTGAACATAGTATAACTGTCAAATGAATATTGAGTAAGCTGAATATTGCGTATATTTGTTATACCTGAACGGTTAAAATTATGTTCTCAATTAACCGAATGTTGCCTCAATTAAACTGCATATGTGAACATAGTATTAGAATTGAAAAACTATTTTATTCTTCTGCCATAAAATTAGTTCCCTTTGGATTTTAAGATGGGTTTGGCAGTAAATGAGGGCAAAACGAAGTATATGTTATCGACAAGTAGAGCCGTGCGGCGTATTGATTCACAAATTACGGCCGATAACTATACTTTTGATACAGACAAGGAATTCATTTACTTTGGCTCCGCCGTTACCACCGAAAATGATGTCAGTCTGGAGATCAAGCGTAGAATTACTCTTGCCAACAGGTGCTATTATGGTTTCATTAGGCAATTGAGTAGCAGAGACCTCTCTCGCAAGACAAAACTAATACTCTACAAGACGCTCATCATACCCATGCTTCTTTATGGCGCAGAAGCATGGACCCTATTAAGAACTGATGCAGCTGCCTTGAGAGTATTCGAGAGAAAAGTCCTACGTAAGATCTTCGGTCCAGTGCGAGTTGGCGATGATTTTCGTATCCGATTCAACAGTGAGCTGTATGAGCTCCTCAACGACATGGACGTTGTACAGCGTATTAATATCCAGCGGCTACGCTGGCTCGGCCATGTCGTTCGAATGGAGGAGGATGCTCCGGCGAGACGAGTATTTGATGCGGGGATCTGCGGAAGTCGGCGAAGAGGACGACCTTGTATCCGTTGGAAGGATCAAATCGAGGAAGCCCTGTCATCGATTGGTGTGACCAATTGGCGTAGGCGCGCAAGAAGCAGAAGCGCCTGGAAGGATGTGTTGCGGCAGACCGAAATCCGTTAATCGGGTTGTTATGGCCAATTAAGTAAGTAAGTAAGTAAGTCTGAACATAGTATTATTGCGATTTAAGCAATAAATGTGCCTGTCTGAACACGTTATTAGAAACATATTCAAACAAATTAGTAAGGCCAAGCCCTGTGAAAATTTTCAATTGCGGTATTAATGATTAAACTTTTGTGACGCATTGTATATTGATTTTTACGTACGTAGTTTAGGAATTAATTTCAATTTAAATTACAAATTTTATACAAATCTTTACACAAGATAAACAAAGCATAACATTTTGTTGTGAAAGCCTTCAAATTACAATACGCCACATGACAGCAAAAACAGCAACAACAAAAACCCCTTTTTTTTGTTAAAGCTGCTGCTTCCCACAATATTTGTTTTCTGTTTTTTTATTTCAACTTTGTTTTGCCTTTTATTTCAATGTCAGTCACAGTGTTCAGTTTTGTTTTTTTTCTCATTTTTCCTCTTATTTTTCATTACAATTGTAACATGAACAGTGGGTGTCAAATAATCCAAAAAATGTCATTAATGACTATTTGTCGTTTGCCGTTTGTCGTTTGTCTATCTATTTGCCAGTGACATTCGATTAATGTCACTGCATTCCCCAGTCCAAAACAAAAACAAAAAAAAATTGGAAAAAAATAAGCGAATTCGCCTTATTTTCTGTATTTATTATGCGTTCTTGTTTTAAATAAAATTTTGTTTGACATTTTATATCCACGTTTCACCGCGTACATACACAATGGAGGCTGAATAATTATTGTGTTCGTTCGTATATGAAATAAAACCAAAAAAAAAATTGTTTTTTTCCCCGATACTTAGGTTCCAGCTTAATTAAATGCTTGACTGCAATATGCTTGGAAAAGTAAATGAAAATGATGAAAATCTTGTTTGTCTGCCTAAGGAGTGTCGGCGTTTGATTTTCTGAAAACAGATTTTCTTTATGCGGTAATTATGTTGTAAGGCGTCAATTTGTTGAAGGCCATTACAGAGGACAGAAAAAAATTAAAATCAAATACATACGCATGAGTATGTAATCAAAATTTAAACTGTAGATCCCCCCCCCCCTCATGTATAAAATTAACGCACACATAAGTGGTGTGAGAAGCTAGGTCAATAATCCTGACTAAATGTCATGAAAGAATCAAAAGTACAAATCTAGTTCGGGCTAAAACTACTCGTCTTAAGAACATTTTTCCAAAATTGCATGCAACTCGACGGGGTCGCCGTGGTCTAGCAGGTAGTGTGCTGGCTTATTAGACGTAAAGCCAGGGTTCGAGTCCCAGGACAGACATCAAAATAAAAAATACAAAAAGTATTCTTTCGGCGATTTCTGCCCTTTCTCTTCTTGAAAAGTTTCTCAAAAATCTATCGTTCGGAGTCGACTTTAAACTTCTTGGGGACGATTGCTGTAGACCGTCTAATGGTGAAGGTATAGCACTGGCCATTTTATAGTCACCAGTAGCAACTCGTTTCCTTACCGTTCGCATCTTCCCTCTTTCCACCTTTCATAAACCTGCACAATGCACTGCATGAGTAGGGGTCATCCCCTGAGTGCTGGTTTAATATAAGAAAAAAGTAGTTTTATGTTAAATCCTGGACAATAATTTCGAGGAAATCATTTCATTGAAAGGAATAGAACATTTCTACCTTAATGCTATTACCCTAAAGCAACTAAAACTGTGAATAAATCAATACTAACCAGAGATCAGCAATGAATCGCTACCCATAAAATTTTGAATAAAAGTAAATGAAAAATATTGAAATTTATTTAAATACTCTGATTCATTCGTACTACTCACTACGACATTGATTTATAGGTACCGGCCATTATGGGTATGCCTACAATGTAGGCATCAAACTCATGCCATTCGAAATGTAATTGATTCATAAGCCTACTACCCATTTATATTCATAACTGTAGAAAAATAATACTTAGGAATGATTCATGTGACTCGAATTGTTGTTGCATTTACAAAAAAAGAAAACGACAACACATAAGCAAAAATACAAAGCAGCAAGCACAGTAAACACACAACCATTTAAAGAGTACTTTTAGTGTTCGTACTCGAATCATACATATTTTGTGAGTGTTTCGTGTATATGTTGACTTATGGAGAGTTGAAATCAATAACCAGATGTTGGCACAAAGAGAGCATGATAAAGATGTGAGTGTATTTGTGAGAGGCAGATGTATAACCCCGAGGAAAATTGTTCCCCTAAAGACATGGTATTTAACTTGACAAATATTCTTCCAAAATTGGACATAATTTCTCATTATTATTAGTGAAACTCATTGGAAAATAGTGAATCCTACTGTGATTTTTCTTTGGTTGTATAATTGATATACAAAAAAAATTCAAAAAGAAGCGACGTGAACATACACATACATACATAACTGGCCATTACAATCCTTCAGTCAGGATTACGACCTAGCTTCTCACACCACTTATGTTGTGTGCGTTAATTTTATACATGAATGCTGGGACCTACAGTTTAAAGTCGACTCCGAACGACAGATTTTTGAGAAACTTTTCATGGCAATTTTTACTCTCAGAGTCTTTGCCAGAAATCAGCTGAGAGGAAGTCGCCGAAGAAATGTTTTTCGTTTTGATGTCTGACCTGGGATACGAACCCGGGCCTTTCGTCTAATAAGTCAACACACTACCTACTAGACCACGGCGACTTCAATTTGTGTTATATTCTTTTCAAATAAAAAATGATATTACGACAGGGTTGGTCAAAAATTTTTTTATTGCACCTTGCAAGAGGGTGACATTTTCTTTGTAGAAAAGAAAACACCATTATGATGATTTTTTTATGGTAAAAAAAAATGTTGTCTATAGATGTGGTAGCACTTATTAAGGGTTGCACGAACCCACATAATGTGTTGAATTTTAAACGATTAGAAAAGAACAAAAATCATTGCCATTGCCCTTTATGCAATTATTTTTGTAGTTAAAAACCAATTTAGCGTTTTTTTACTTAGTTAACGTTGTTAAAACTAAAAATGAAATGAAAATGAAGAAAATATTTTGTTAATTATCCAAATAATTTCCAATAAATTTATTTTTTTTTTATTTTCGCAAAGCTAATTACCAAAGCAAAGAAATTACCATGAAAAGCTTCTCAAAAATCTGTCGTTCGGAATCGACTTTAAACTGTAGGTCCCGCCACTCATGTATAAAATTAAGGCACACAACATAAGTAGTGTAAGAAGCTAAGTCGTAATCCTGACTGAAGGGTTGTAATGGCCAATTATGTGTGTATTATACACACAAATATTTAAAAAAGGGTTTGCCACGGCGGTCGTTGACTATCTATGTAATAAATTCAGTAACTCTTCTTCATCATATCACGAAGATGAATCTAGTAACTGATTTATTTCAATTTTCGCAAATAAAATAGATACAGCAATAGCCACATTTACATTTCTTTTTCATAAAAAAGGTTTTAAATCTAAAAATATGTTGCATTTTTTGATTTGTTTTCAAAATATGCAAAAGGTGTTGCCAGATCGCTAATTTTTCTGCTTTATTTTTTGGGAGCTTTTTTTATAACAAAAAAAAACATTTTAACACTGTTCTAACATTGAATGCAATTTTTATATTACGGACCATGTAGCTTTAATAATGTAATGTTTTCTTAAGGTCACTTATGGTGTTTTCTTTTCTACCAAAAAAGGTGCATTTTACATACATAATTGGTCATTTCAACCCTTCAGTCAGGATTATTGACCTAGTTTCTCACAAACAAAAATCATCTGCTTTACAGGGCATTATCAGCACTCTCGATTTATTCAGAGCATAAAATGCAATGCCCTCCACCATTTGCAAGTGCGAATTATTTAGAATAAAACATACCACCCTTTTATAGGGCGAAACATTTTTAAGAAACAAACGCAGAATTGCATTTTGCCTTAATTAAATGCACATTTTTAGGTAGAAAAGAAAACACCATAAGACTCTTTTAAATTATTTTAAACTAAGCATGTTTGGTATAATTTAAGCAATATTTTTCAAAATTAATTTGATTTTTAACATGAAATCATTTTTTTTTTTAATTTAATGTTTTACAACGAAAATAAATAAAAAAAAAATAAATTATTTTTAAAATTTAAAGTGTTTAGAGTTTAAAATATGCAAAAATATTTAAATAATCTACTTAATAATAATATTTTTTTTTTAAATAAATACTATTACAAACACACACACACACACACACAAATACATATTATTTGTGATGGTATTTAATCGAATGTTGAATATTTAAGCTGTTATTTGAGTATTTGTTGAAATCATAACCGCAGATTATTTAAATGCCATTAAAAGGTGATATTAGTTTAACCTCAAAATCCATACGAAATAATATCCAAATACAATAAATAAAACCAACAAACTATTATATAATAACAACAATAATACCGAAAATACTAAAACAGATTTATTAAAATATTTTTCGAAATAATTTCAAAAGTTTATTTAATTTGTAAATATTTTTTTTTAATTTTTTTGTGTATTTTGATTGTAATTTTGTAACAAATAATTCATGAAATAAACCAGAAAAATTATACGAAACTAATGAAACTAATATTGCATAAAAACCAAACGCAATTAAACCGAAAATGTTATATAGGGTCCACCATCTACGGTTTTTTTTTCAACTAACACTTAGCTTATGTCTGATTTGACAGATAATTAGTTTTATCCTTCCGCTAAACGAATATGGTTGTGTATACACCCTTGAACAACGCTGGGTAATATTGAGGTATTACTTTGAAAATCATGGTAATGCTGCAGAATGTATGCGAAAATTGCGTACGGATTTTGGAAGATGAGAAGCATCGTCAGCTCCATATGTTCGTTATCTTGTGAAAAAAGTGAAAGAAATTGGCATCCTCATCAATAAATCAAAGCGTGAAAAGCCAAAAACAGTGCCTACACCCGAGAATATTGCTACTATGGGAGAAAGTGTGCGTGAAGCATCATCAACATCAATTCATAGGCATTCTCAACAATTGAACATTTCGGAGAAATCAATGAGACGAATTTTCTGATGCCATACAAAGTCCAAGTGGTTTAGTAGTTGAAGCCAATTGACCATCCAATGCGTTTTCGCTTTGCGAAGTGGGGCTGCGATCAACTTACAGATGTTGATTTTGGCAAAAAAAAATCAAAATTTCCGCATTTGGGGCACAGAAAACCCCCACATATCCACTGAAAAGCCGTCGCGCACAAAACCAGTCACTGTTTGTTGCGGATTTTGATCCAGAGGCATAATTGGGCCACTTTTCTTCAAAAATAAGCAAGGAGTGCCCGTTATGAATTTTTTTATCAAAAAAATTGAAGGGGAGGATATTAGCAACATTTAGTTTCAACAGGACGGCGCTACGTCATTTTGATCTTGGCGGGTATGTTAACAAGCAAAATTGTCGCATTTGGGGCATAGAAAACCCACACGCATACATTAAAAAGCGGATGCACCCGAAACGAGTCACTGTTTGGTGCGGATTTTGGTCCAGAGGCATAATTGGGCCATTTTTCTTCGAAAATGAGCAAGCAATGGCCGTTACAGTCAATGGCGATCGTTATCGGGCCATGTTGAATGAATTTTTATTCACAAAAATTGAAGAGAAGGATATTGTCATCATTTGCATTTGGTTTCAACAGGCCGACGCTACGTGTCACACAGCCAAAGCTACAATCGATGTTTTGCGCCGCTCTGTGTTTGAAGATCGCATTATCAGCTGCAGAGCTGATACCGTTTAGCCACCATGGATCTGCGATTTGACACCGTTGGAGTATTATTTGTGGGGTACCATCAAAGATAAGTATTACGCCGATAAGCCAGAGACAATTGACGCTTTAAAGGACAATATTTGCGTGAAGCCATTGGTAAAATACAGCGGCACATAAACGATAATGTGTTTAAAGATTGAATCGATCATGTAGGCTACTGCATGCCCAGCTGAGGCAGTTATTTGAATGAAATTATTTTCTATTATTAACCGGAAGGATTGTACTTTCAAATAAAAAAAAGAAATTTAAAAAAATATTCAGAAGTTCTTTTTTTAAAGCATTTTTCAAAAAAAAGTTATTTGGTGGAACCTTTAGAAACAGGTAAATTTCATTTGTTTTTTTGATTCATTTTATAAATTTAAATGAATTTAAATTAAATGCAGCAAAAATAATATCATAATGGGTCACAGGATTTTGTATTCTGTTACATACACGCCTACAACATAATTGGCCATTACAACCCATCAGTCAGGATTACGGCCTAGCTTCTCAACACTACGCATATTGTGTGCGTTAATTTTATATACGAGTGTCGCATGGACCTGCAGTTTTAAGTCGACTCCGAACGACAGATCTTTGAGAAACTTTTCATGGCAATTTTATTTTTACTCTCAGAGTTTTTGCCAGAAATCTTCTGAGATGAATTCACCGAATAAATATTTTTTTTTATATTTCGTTTTTATTATCTGACCGGGGATTTGAACCCTGGCTTCCCATCTAATAAGCCAACACACTATCTGTTAGACTTCGGCAACTAGACATTGTATTCTGTTACTGCCTTTATTTTCTTATAGACGAACAGTTAGCCTCAGAATCCCCAAAGTGTTGTATAGATCTAAACACGTCTGTCATATATGTTGACAATAATTTCCAATCACATTTAAACATCAAAAATACACAAAATTTTCACCTTTGACGCTTGCATGTTACGGTTCCAAAAATATATTGTATGGCCTCCCTTTTAGCCCACTTTACGGTGATTCAGTTGGCGTTTGAATGTTTTGAAATGTTTGTGTTAATGCCGTATATCATGCTCGCCTATATATATCGGTGTATGGCGTACGTATATCATTAAACAAACCACAAAATGCGTTGCAAGTGGCACATGTTGTTTAGTGGTTAATAACAATGTTTAATCGAAAACTAAATCGTAAAATATAAAAAAGAAATTTACACCGTTTTATATAGAAAAACTATCTAAAGTGATATCTAAACCAATACAGGCTGGCACCATGGAAAAATATACTCAACATAAGCGTATTAGAAGATATACTGGCGTTTTACTTTAACATCGCCCAACATTAAAATTATTAAATAATAATATAACAACAAACACTAGCATAAAAAATGGTAAACAAAGTAAGCAAAAATACAACAACAAACACTACAAGAACGAATGTAAACAAAATACACAAAATACACAATGAATGTAAACAACGATGTTTACATTTATAAAGATTTCGAGAATATGAAGCCACAACCATTCACCTTCAAGAATATTAATCAGACTGTTTACTTTGCCATATAAAAGACAAGGCAAAGCAGGCAAGTGAGTTAGTATAGTTCAGTCAGACTTGTGTGAAGACGCAGTGCGTATGAAGAGAGAGTAATCGTAGTTTGAAGATCTCCGTTACAAGCATATGTCGAATAATTATCTGGTAATTGTTATTGTGTATGGAAAAGGGTGTAGACAAGGAAAAGCAATTATTGTTGCTTACATCAAGTTGTGAACAGTGTCACACAGAATTGTGAGAATATTAAAGAATTTTAATTAAAACATAAAAACGTAACAATTATTTTGCATGGTTTTGGAATCATCAACAGGCATACACTTCGGTCCTTTTGAAATAACAAACAAAGCAATTGTTGTTGTTTACATCAAGTTGTGAACATTGGCACACGGAATTCTGCGAATATTAAAGAATTTTAATTAAAAGATAAAAACGTAACAATTATTTTGCATGGTTTTCCAATCATCAACGGGCATACACTTCAGTTCTTTTGTCTGTATTGCGACCTGGCCATGTATAAAAGGCAAGACAAAGGAGACAATGGAGTCAGTATAAATTCAGTCCGACTTGTGTGAAGACGCGATGTGTTTGAATAGAATAATCATGGTTTAAAGATCTCCATTATAAAGACCTATCGAACAATTATTATTATTTACGGAAAAGACTCTAAAGAGGAATAACAACAAAGGAAATGTTGTTGTTTACATCAAGTTGTGAACAGTGGCACATAGGATTGTGCGAATTATAAAGAATTTTAATTAAAACAAAACACAAATTTATTTTTATTTTATTTGCAACTATGCTCGTTAGCTTTTAAATTGTTTTACAATCATTGTAAGAATATATCAACGATTATGATAGAGTAGGTCATACACTACAGTCCTTTTGTCTGTATTACGACCTGGCCATGTATAAAAGGCAAAACAAAGCAGGCAACGGAGTTAGTAAAAATTCCGTCGGGCTTGTGTGAAGACGCCATGTGTTTACAATCAAGGTCACTAAAAAATACTAATTTTTCTAACTTTATTTTAAATTCATAACCGAATCCCTATTTCAACGAAAATTTCTAATGCAACATTTGCAAATATTGATACAAACTTCATGTCCCTATTCTGTTGTGTTTCCCCTGTATATTGAAAATATTTCACTGTTATTGCTGTGAATTTAAAAAATACATGCAAGAATTTTTTTTTTTTGTTTTTTTCGGTCAATTAAAATGCATGTTCAGGCATGTGTGACTGCATATGTGCAGGCATGAATATGTTTTTCGGTTCGTGTTTAATTATATGTGCAGAGTTGTATTTGTGTTTGGTTAGCAGCATTGTGGTATTTACTATTACATAGATAATGATGCCTACAACGCTTAAACCAAAAATACATAGAGAAAGGAAAAAAAAACGTTTTTTTTTCGAGGGAAACCAAACCAAATAAAATCTATTGAGTAAAGCCGACTGACCAAAGCACAATGGGTTGAAATGAAAGAAAAAGGGGAAAAATTCTTTAAAAGCAAATGAACTTTAACTGTAGCCTACTTTTAATACAGGGGGTCTTTAGCAATGTTAATTCTCCAAAAAAAACTGGGCTTGATTAGTGAAATCTTTTCAAAACGAGGTCTAACGTTTGGCAGTGTAGTCTATACTGAAAAACTTTGAAGATTAATAATTGAAGTCAAAGCTAAATCTGCCAGAACCATTTATTATGGATTCAGACATGCTGATCAGATTGAACAAAAAATTACAGGCGTGCATGCTACAGATGGATTGGGTCTGAGTATTACAATACCACTAACGCTGCAATGTCACATGCAAACATAATTGGTCCTTACAACCCTTCAGTTAGGTTTGCGATTAAGACCCAGCTTCTCAAATAACTTATGTTGTGTGAGTTAATTTTATACATGAGTGGCTCTACCTACCGGAGTCGACTTTAAACTATAGGTCCCGCCACTTATAATAAATAAAAATTAACACAGACAGCATATGTAGTACGGGAAGCTAGGTTGTAAACCTGACTGAAAGGTTGAAATGACCAATTATGTTATGTATGAAGGCTTACCTATAGTTTAAAGTCGCCTCCGAACAACAGATTTGAGTCGCCGAAGAAATATTTTCTCATATTTTCGTATTGTTGGAGATGCCTAAAAAATTGTCAACAAATACTGAAGGCATTAGGGATATTTATGGCATCTTTACTTGCTTACCTAATTGATCATTGCAACGTTTTAGTCAGGATTACAACCCTTTAGCTACTCACACCACCTATGCTGTGTGTCTTAATTGTATGCTTGAGTGGTGGGACGTACAATTTAAAGTTGAGACCGAACGATTGATTCTTTTGATCAACACTCGCGGTCGAGAGAAAGTTGTTGAAGAAATATTTTTTTAAATTTCGTTTCGTACGAGATATCCGATCCGTGGTTTGAATCGCGGGTATGCGTGTAATAAGCCAAAACAGTACTTATTAGACCACAGCTTCCAGTGTATATTGTCGCTAATTATAAGCCTTAAGTTAGGATTTCTTCTTGGCTGCTTACGTCTCTCATGTTGCGTGTGTTTATTTTATATATGAGTGGAGGGCCCTGCAGTTCAAAATCGGTTCCGAATGACAGATTTTTGAGACATTTTTCATGGCAATTTTATTTTACTGTTTAGAGATCATGCCAGAAATCTGCTGAGAGAATGTTGTCGAAAATCAAATTCCAATTTGTTCGAGATGCCTGAGCTAGGGTTTGAACCACCTACTACAACGTGGCGGCTTTAGTGGCACAGTGAAATAAAATTCCCAAGAATATCTTAGAATATGGAAAGGAAGGGTGATATTCATTCAGCCTGGACCTTAGGTTTTCAGGCATTCAAAGTCTTCACTAGATTCTTACTTAAAGCAGAGAGTACTCTCTTCGAACATCAAATTTTTTAAAATTTTTTCAATTTTAAACCCTTGATGGATAGAAGGCGTACCAATCAATTACTGGGTCTTGGTTGTAATGTCATCTCGACTACAGTGGCCGTGCTTACAGGTCATTGCGTCATAGGTAGACATGCGGAAAGAATGAGGCTCCCTTTTAATGACTTCTGCCATGGATGCAGGTCCGCCGAGGAAGAGAAGTCTATTGTCCACTTTCGTTTTCAGTGCCCAAGGAAGTCGCAGTGGTCTAGTAGGTAGTGTGCTGGCTTTTAGACGTAAAGCCAGCGTTCGAGTACCCGGCCAGACATCAAAATAAAATACAAAAAGTTTTTCGTCGGGGATTTCTTCTCCGCAAATTTCTAGCAAAAACTCTGAGAGTAAATAAAAATTGCCATGAAAAGTTTCTCAAAAATTTGTCGTTTGGAGACGACTTTAAACTGTAGGTCGTCCCGCCACTTATGTATAAAAATGAACACACATAACATAAGTAGTGTGAGGAACTAAGTCAATAAGTTGGGGTTTTTTTTTGTGCAGCCCTTGAGCTGACCAACTTGTCCAATTCCCTGATTTTGGAGGAACTTGATTAGTACACTGACTGCCCTCACCCGTGGCAACACAACGGGCCACTATGTGTGCTTAAGTGAGTTTTGTGATATCAGAGATACCACTCCGACCTAACCTAACCTACTTGACTACACCAACTTAAGTATTTTAGACTATGGAAGGGATATTCAGGTATTCATTCAGCTAGGACCTTAGCTTTTAAAGCAACTAAAGACTTCATTAGACTCTTCTTTAAGGCAAAAAGTACTCTCTTCGAACATCAAATTTTTTTAATTTTAATTTTTCCATTCAATGTCCTTACTTGGCCCATAGTGCTTGACCGCCAACAATTTAAATACCACATCTAAGCTGGTGTATCTCTATTTCATATCGAATATATTTACGTATGCATATGTATACGTTTGTGGATGTATGTGTGTGTTTGTGTATGTGTGTGTGTGTTGAGAGTATTATTTTATAATCCTTTTGATAATGGCGGCGGCATTTATAAATGTTTTAATATTTTTGTGATCCTGTTGTGTCCCATTGGTTTTAATGGTTAGTTGGCTGGTTTATAATTTCGGTGTGCTTTAACCCAGTTTTTATGAACAATTTTCAAATAATCCGAGGGTTTTTTTTTAAATTTTTTTCGAGGTTTTTTTTTCTGTTTGATGTAAATGTAATACCAGCAGTGTAAATACACATGTGTTTTCGAATTTTTTTTTTTTGTTGTAATTTTTTAAATATTTTACAAGCCTGTTTTATTAACAAATAAAAAAAATGATAGGAAAAAAAAATCGATTCCCATAGTTTTTGTTAAAATTTTGTGGTAAATTTTTTTCTCGTCTTTGTTTTTTTTTCAGGTAATTTTTTTTATTATTTTCTGTAATAAATATGATGAAAAAAAATTTGTTTGTTTTTTTTTAAGCATTTGAATAGGACAGAACAGAAGCAAAAACAAAAAAAAGAATTGATAAAAATTGCTTTGAGGCTTTAATCATTTAGGCCAAAATACAATCAAACAAATTCAATATTTGTTAATAAAAAACAACAAAACAACAAAAAACATTGAGAGCTATTGATAGTAATGAAGGTTATTTGCATCGGATATAACAGCTGCTTTAATCCCTAACGTATAGGCTAAGCCTCCAAGCTAAGGCCTGCTCACCTTTTTCTATACCAAGTAGACAATAATGGAAATAAAAAAAAACTTTTTTAAATGAAAAGAAAGAATTTTTGTTTTTATCACACAATTATTAGCAATCATTTGCAATTCATAAGAGTATTTAAAATTTAAATTAAAAAAAAATATTTAAAAAAAAACTTTTTTTTACCACTTAACATTGCTAATTATTTGCAAATGTTTTTTGCTGGTTCAGTATTTGTAAAATTAGTCATTAAATACTTACAAAATTGGTATTCATAATTGGCTTGTAATAATACTAAAACCTTCTCTCCCCCCCTTCGTTCAATTATTTATGACACTTTTTAATTGTCACTTGGGTATTGAATGGCATTATTTTGTTTGTAATAAAGTCACCCAAAAGACTCATTAAAAAAAATATTCTAAAAAAACCAATATGACACATACATACAGTGGGGAGCATAAATGAGTACATGTTCATACTTTAAAGTATTAAAGAAAAGTTTTTTTTTTGTCATTTAAAATAATAAAACAAGCAAAGCAAAGACAACTTGCATGTACTCAATTTTGCACGCGCTGCTTTTTATAATACATACATACATACATAATTGGCCATTACAACCCTTCAGTCAGGATTACGACCTAGCTTCTCACACCACTTATGTCGTGTGCGTTAATTTTATACCTGAGCGGCGGGACCTACAGTTTAAAGTCGACTCCGAACGACAGATTTTTGAGAAGCTTTTCATGGCAATTTTTACTTTCAGAGTCTTTGCCAGAAATCTGTTGAGAGGAAGTCGCCGAAGAAATATTTTTCGTTATGATGTCTGACCTGGGATTCGAACCCGGGCCTTTCGTCTAATAAGCCAACACACTACCCACTAGACCACGGCGACTTCACTGCTGCTTTTTATAATATGTTTGCAAAAACGAAATCAGAAACTATCGTTATTTTTTCAAGTTTTTGCATTATTCTGGCTTTTTTTAAGAGATACAGTGGAACCTCTATAATTTGAACTTCTATTATTTAAATTTTCTATAAATTGAAAGTACAGCAACAGCATCTTGGAGAGAAATTCTATTAGGTTTTGCTTCTTTAACTTGAAGTTTCTTTAAATTGAAGTTTTTTTCTGAATAGTGGTGATTCAATTTATAGAAGTTCGACTGTATTAGTTTCAAATTAATTACTTAATCTCGTTGAGCGAATATTTTTTGCAACTTATCGAGCAAAAATCAATTTCTATTAAAAACTGAAGAAACTCTCGAAATCAACTGAAGATAGTAATTGTACTTTAACTGGAAGTGGCTATTCTAGCAAAGAAATTTCAAAAAAAAAACTAGGAGTTAGTCAGTGAGTAGTCATCAGAGTCCAAAAACGTCGTTCTATTGTTCTCAAGCCTCAAGTGAGAGATCGTAGAAATCTACTAACTAACGAGCAGATGCTCGTCTAATGGTAACAAAAATGAAAAAGGGACAAATTTTAACGCCAAAAAGGAGCTTGTTTAGCAATCGGAAAAACCATTAGTCGATGGATGGCAAGTAGAGCTCTTAAAGATATTGGCTATACCTTAGCAGTCAAAAAGAAAAAACCTGCAATTTCGTCTAAAAATGTAAAAGAGCGATTAAAGTTTGCTAGAGAACACAGAAATTGGACAACGATGATGGGTTTTACACGGGTACCTGTCCGCGTGGACCTAATCCCATGTTGCTCTTCGCACAGGGTGAAATATAAGGCGTATACCAAAGCCCCCAGATGTAAAAGATTACCATGCACTTGGACATGGCTTCCCCCTTGGTTCGGAAGTGGATGAGTGGAAACATGTGATCTGGTCGGACGAATCAGAATTCAATTGCTTTCAGTCTGATGGTAAGCAATATTGCTTTGGCGCCGCCATGGTAAAAGAATTCAAAGACACCATGTTAAGGAAATGCTTAAAACACATAAAACACGGTGGAGAATACGCTATGGTATGGGATTGCTTTGCCACCATGTTGCCTTGGACCACTGCAAAGAATCGATAATATTATGAAAAAAGAAGATTATTTGAGAATATTGCAAACCCATCTTTCCGATTTTGACGGCAGGAAGCACTTTTCCAGTAGCATGGCAACCAGAGATTTTAAATGAATCGTTTTTCCGCTACTCATAAGTACTCATACAATTTTGAGTATGGGTGAATCAACAGAATTGAAATTCAACTACTCGGATTCATTTGTACTCGCTATAACATTGATTTATAAGTATAAGTAACAATAAGCATGAGTACAACATTGACATCAAACTTACAACATACGAAATATGTTTGATTCCTAAGCCTACTCATTCTGATTCATAAATTTAGAAAAATACTTATAATACTTATAAGTGATTCGAGTGGCTCGAATCATTCATCAAAATTTACAGACTTTGTTGTTGTTGCATATACAGACAAAGAAGAAAGGAAAGACAAAGACAACAAGCAAAGCATACACACAATCTTCTTGTGAGTATTGTAGTTTTGGTACGCGAATCATAGTTATTTTGTGGTTCGTGTAAGTTGAGACGACTCAAAGTCATTAACATCATGCGTATTGTTAAGTATGAATACGACGAGTACTTCCAACTTTAAGTATGAGTATCATGTTAAAATAAGCATGAATGCATATAAGTATCAGAAATTATATGTGTGATGCGAATCTACTCATCGCTTTGAATACTCGTTGCTGATATCTGATGGCGACCCTAAACACACCGCTTAGTGAGTACAATTTTTAATTAGTTCAGTGGCCATAGCACAAAGTCCTGACCTCAATCCGTTTGAGAATTTGTGGTCAATCGTAAAGAGACAGGTTGGGACAATACCGATCAGCACCAATCAATTTAGATAAGCTTTGGCAACGGGTTCATTAGGAATGAAAGAAATTATAGAGAATTTGGTGGAGAGCATACCAAGTCGCTTAAATGAAGTTTTATATAACAAGAGTCTTTGGACTAAAAATATTAAAAATACTCGTATTCCTTAAAATTTTGGAATGGTGCAAAATTGAGTACATCCGAGTTATTTTCCTCTTGTTTGTTATTTTTTTTTTAGAATTTTATCATTTTGATTTTGAATTTTGTAATATTTTGTGAAGTACTTACTAAAAACAAAATTTATTTTATTTTTATGCAATTAAAAATGCTTAGAGTACAAACATGTACTCATTTGTGCACCTCACTGTATATAGAAAATATTTCTTTGATAAAAACCTCAATTTGCTTGCAAACAACTGTGAAATTAAAATTATTCTCGGAAATAAAAACCATAATCACTCACTCTCTCTCTGTCTCTTTTAACACCAGTAATGCTAAAACCTATCTTTAAACCAATACAGCAGCATGCATGCATGCATGAATTCACTCATACACTCATTCATTCCTCTCTTACATTACCTCTAACTATTGCTTAACTTAACGTATGTGTTTGCAATGATGTCTCTTTACACATACTCATACAACTTCATATTCTCTGGGTTTCATTATCTATCTGTTAATATATGTTGATAAATCTTTGTTTTTGCATGAGTATGTGTGTGTGTGTGTGTTCTTGATTTTAATAAATATTTTTGTATTTGTGTGTGTGAGTGTGTGTGTGTGTGTATAAAACAGCAAAAGCAAAAACTTTGTTAATTACAAGTTTTTCGAGTAAATTATTCCTCAACTGTGTAATTAGTTTAGCATTGTTTTAATAAAAATTCCAGTCTTTGTTGTTTTTCTTTGTTTTTTTTTTGTTGTTGTTGTTTCAAAAAAATAAATAATTTTGTTGTTAGTTTAACAAGTTCTTTATAAATGTTTAAATACAAAAAAATACAAAAAAAAAACTTTTAAACCAAAATATTTGCCACATAAAATAGGCAATGAAAATATGTTTAATAACACTACGAGGGTCATAGTCATAGTCGCAGTTATTTTTCTCCACAATACTGTAGAAAAATGATCACAATATGCACTAGTCTGCTTACAGACGTTGGTGTTGTGCTGAAAATGCAAGTCTACACACCTTAATCATCTTTTAGAAAATTTTCATCATAGTTTTGCGTATTCATAAGACTTCTCTGTCTCAATCGGATTAAATAATTTATTTAGAAAGCGGGTTGATGGTTTTAAAGCCTTATGTGGAGTATATTTGAAATCACAAACTTTCCTAGAGGAGAAGGAAGAAGAAGCTTTACACCTCTAAGAGGGCAAGTATTTGAGTTTTAGAAGCCTGATTTACGGTCCTCACGTTTGTCGCAAATACAAACACACATAATTGGTCATTGCAATTCTACAGTCAGGATTACGAGCTAATTTCTCACATCACTTAAGTTGTATGCGTTAATTTTATACATACATAAGTGTCAGGACCTACAGTTTAAAGTCGTCTCTGAACGACAGATTTTTGAGAAGCTTTTTCATTGCAATTTTATTTTTATTTTCAAAATTTTTGAAAGAAATCTGCTAAGAGAAAGTCGCCGAAGAAATATTTCCATATTTTGGGTTTGAACTCGGGCCTTACTCTAATAAGTCAATACACTACCTACAATAGTTGAAGTAAAATATCTGTCATATCGATAGATAGGAGGCACAGACAGTCAGCTGTTCTATATAACAAAGCAATTGACTGAGCTAAACAACTGGCTCATCTCTGACCATCAATGAAAACATTTCGCTAAGTTCATGTCAGTAAGGCTCATACACATAATTGGTCATTATAGCCCTTCAGCCAGGATCACAACCAAGTTCCTCACATCACTTATATTTGGGTGTGTTGGTTTTATTAAAATATTTTTTTTTTATACGAAATGTGTCACTTGAGGTTAAAATCATGGTCTCCCGTCTAATAAGCCAATACACTACCTAATAGACGACGGTGACTTCATTGAGGCTGCTAGACCACTTGAGTATTTTCCAGCTAACAAGGGCATCAATTTTTGTCCCTACAAACTTCTGATTTAATCGGACATCCACGCGGCGAGGTCAGGTTAGCGGGTAGTATGCCTTTCACGTGATTAGTACCTAGGATATATGGCCCATTGAGTTATCCAGTGTGATGTAATCACCCAGTCAGCGGCTAACTCACTTTCGTTCACAGAAAATTTATAATCATTCGAGGATAACTCTTATATGGACTCTAGGACATATTGACACCATAAAAAATTGCATTGTTGTTAAACTATATAGAACTTCTTTGCTCATTGAACAGTAAGGCTTAATTACTTTAACAGGATGAAGTCACGTGCAGATTTGCTAGGCTCTGATCTCCATGAAATAAATACTAATTTTCTTCATTCTTAAATGAAGGAGAATAAAATAGTTTCAAAATGTTAAAATTTACTGCAAATCTGTAGTAGAACAGTACCTTTGGTTTCGGTATTATCACTCCAAAAGCTTTTAATATTAAATTTGTTTTTCTTTTCGTTGTTCCATTGTATTAGTTTATATCCTGCCTTTTAAATACTAAAAATAATGTCGCCCCATATTAATTCCTTCTCCTTAATTTTGCTCTTTTACTGTGTATTTATTCCACTTCTTCATTCATTTCCAAAACTAAACGATCAGAATTCCGTTTTATGATAATTTTTTTTATTTATCCTGTTGCCTTAATAGTCCTTTAAGCGTTTTCTCTTTTACTCATGTTCTTAAAAATCTCATTTCCTTTATGTGACGGCAAAAAGAAACAAAAACCAGCCGGGGAAACAACTGCAACAACAATAGTCAACACCAAAGGGAGAGTTGTAGGCGATACAAATCGACTACTAAAGTGCTGTACATTACATGGTTACTCACGAAGTTTCATGTTTCTGGTAGGAAGTGTTTTTTAAATGCAACCAAAACTAAGATTGATTTGATTTTGATGAATGATTCGCTAGCGACTCGAATAATTTCTAAGTATTTTTTAAAGTTATGAATTTAATGAGAGTAGGCTTATGTGTCAAACATATTTCGATTGGTATGAGTTTGATGTCAACGTTGTATGCACACTCATTGCAACTTGTACTCATAAGTCAACGTTGTATTGAGTAGTACAAATGAATCAGAGTACATTAATAAATTTTAATATTGTTAACTCCCTTATATTCAAAATTTCATGAGTGCTTATGGGTAGCGAAAAACCGATTCATTGCTAATCTCTGATCCTGATTAAAGTTGTAATTGGTTGTAATTGATCATAATCAGAACTATGTATTGTTGCAAATAGGGACTTGTGGCATATCGGGTACCAGATTATGATCGATTATAGTAAACTTATACTATAGTATAGTTAAATTTCGATGCTGTCAGTGAATTTTGTTTATCTTGGCTTTGCCGTAACCTGTAAAAATGATGTCAATCTGGAGATCAAGCGTATGATTACTCTGGCCAACGGAAGCTATTATGGGCCCAATAGGCAATTGAGTAACAGAGACCTTTCCAACGTACAACGAAACTTATACTCTACAACTTGATCATCCTTCTTTAAGACGCTGAAGCATGAACAGTATTTAGCTCTAATGCAGCAATATCCGTGACAAAAGTCCCACGAAAGATCTTCATCCCGGTGTGAGTTGAAAAGAATAATTTTTCCTGAAAGCAATAAATTTTGATTTAAAATTTTATTAAGGAGAACAAACAAAACATGATTTATGTTTTGATATGATTCAATAACATATGTATGTTGAGCTATATTTTTTTTTTTGTGATAAACAGACGTCGGGGGACCTCCAATGTCCCTCAGGGGAAGATCATCTTAGGCCTTTTACACATATAGAGCACGAATATCAACAATGTTTGTCAAAAATAGCATAAAAATGCATGCATTTCAATAAAGCAGGTTCTCGTCGTTGCTTTTTGATATTTTTTTTTTTTCATACATTGCAAAAATGTATGAGTCATGAGTTATTTTATCCTTTTTGGATTCAGATCCTGCCATCTCTATCCAATGGCCTATGTTGTCTCTTCTACTATGAAAATGTAAGCTGTTGAACAAAGTTCAACAATGAATCGTTTTGCTGCTGCTCATAAACACTCATGGAATTTTGAACATAAGTGAGTCAATAATATTGAAATTTAACTATGTACACAGGATTCATTCATACTACTTACAACAACGTTGATCTATACGTACAAAGTTGACATCACACTCATACCATTCGAAATGTTTTTGATTCATAACTCATTCGATTCATAACTTTAGAAAAATATTTATAATAAGTACATATAAATAATTCGAATGATTCGAACCATTTATCAGAACAAACATACAAGCTTTAGTAAGTACTAATTCTAGTATTTCTGCGCGATTCATACTTATTTTATGATTCGTTCTTGTATATGTTGAGTTATGGAGAGTCGAATATAACAACAATATCATACATGTTGTTAGAGGTATGAATATGATGAGTACTTCAAACTTTGAATAAAAGTAGAAGAAGTTCCATGATATTAAAATAAGTATGAATGCGTATAAGTGTCGGAAATTATGAGTATGATTCGATTCTACTTATGTTTTTGAATATTCGTTGCTAATCTCTACTGTGATGGAGAATTTTTATTTTTTTAATTTCCGCTTTTTTGTAGATAAAAAACCCAGTTAAACGGATCCGTAATAGCAAATTTGTCTACCTTTATATCCTTAAGCCTATGGACACTTTTATGTTAGAAGCCGATATTCTCATGCCGATCAAATGATCATGCCGATCAGTTATAAAACATTTTCTGAAGATATGCTGATTTACTGGGACAACTAGGACATCATAATGTTTGTTGTTCAGGGGAAAGACGTATTTTTTCTTTCTCTTATAATCTGCAAAACTCTAAAAAGGAGATCTAATCTTACATTTCATTTTAACTTATGTGGGCGAAATGGGCTAAATAACTTAAGAACAAAATCTTCAATCTGCTTATTTGGTAAGAGATAGGAAAGATTTCTGACCGAATAAAGCTGCTAACTTCAAAATTTTCTCTGAAACACATCCAGTGTTTCAATAATTACGAGACTACAGCAGATAGGCTTAGAAAGTAAAGCCCATACACTGATATTGTACAAGATATTTTTTTTTTTTTGAACTATGTCCCTCAGGGGAAGATCATCTTCGTGTTTTTACACACATAGGGCACGAACATCAACAACATTCGTAAAAAGACCATAAAAATGAATTTAGTTGCTTAGTCAGCTTCAGTAAAGCAGTGTCGTTGCTTCTTTTTGAAATCTTTTTTTGAATATCAATTATACACCCAAAGAAAAATTACAGTAAAATTCACTATTTTCTAATGAGATTTACTAATAAGGAGGAGAAATGATCTGCATTTTGGAACAATATTTGTCAAATTAAATACGCAGGTTTTAGGGGTTTGGCACTAAACATTTTCAATTTTCCACAACATAACCACATTATTAGGTTACACTTGTAAATATTACTAACAATTTTCCTCGGCGTTATACACCTGCCTCTCACAAATATACTCACATTTTTATTATGTTCTCTTTGTGCCAACTACTGGTCATAATATACAGTAGCGAGCACAAAAAATGCAACACTGTGCCATATGATCTTTAATAAGATCTGTTTCAAAATAACGGTAACTAATTTATCTATTTTCTTTTGCTGTTAATTCTATAGTTTATTGTAAATAAGACACGTTATTTAGGTTTTAAACTATTACTAATTATTATTAAATTTATTTTATATTAAGAAAAGGTACAAAGTTTTTAATTTATGTTAAAGATCAATTTCCTACAACTGTAGCAGCGAAGACGACGCGAGGTATTAATTTCTGTTTTCTTTTTCTTCTGCCTTCTAAAGTGTTGCCAGATTCACTTCGTTCATTAGCTGACAGACTAGGGGCTGCCACATCCACTCCCTCTCCAGTGACTAAGTCAGGAACTGCTGGGAACGATGCACTTTCTTCAGTGATAATTCCAGTATCATCATTGATTGAAGTTTCTACCTGTCGTGATGTGATATGCTGCTTGGACTTGGAGTCTTGAGATTTTTGGTGTTGAGAATTGTTTTGTTGAGTATTATTGATAATAAAGGCTGGTTTCAATCGCTCGACGCTGACGTTTACATCTTTATCTTTTATTTTAATGGTATATAACCGGTCAGATAAACGTTGAACTACCTCATAAGGTCCTGTGTAGGGCGTCTGAAGTGGTTCTCGGACTGAATCGGTACGAAGAAATACATGAGTGCAGTCGTCAATATTTTTCAAAACAAACATTTTGCTTTTGTTATGATGAGCTGTTGGTATTGGTCGTAGAAGACTAAAATGATTGCGAAGTTTTTTAAGAAATTCATCAGGATTATTAGTAGTATCGTTAGTATTTTCAAAAAATTCATTTGGTAAACGTAATGGACCTCCATATAATAAATCCGATGGAGAAGCTTGAATATCCTCTTTGAATGAGGTTCTTAAACCAAGTAGTACTGTTGGCAGTATGTCAATCCATGAAGTATTAGGATGGCACATAAGAGCTGTTTTAAATGTTCTATGCCATCGTTCGACCATACCATTTGATTGCGGGTGGTATGCAGTAGTTCGAGCTCGTTTAGATCCAATGAAATTAGTCAAAGATTTGAATAGGGCTGATTCAAACTGCGTACCTTGGTCCGTAGTTATTGTCTTTGGACATCCGAATCTTGAAATCCAATGAGTCCAGAAAGCTGTTGCAAACGGTTTGAGCGGGACATGTCTTTCAGGGGACTGATTCTGGCCATCTCGAAAACCTGTCGATCATAGTAAGGCAGTATCTAAAACCCTGTACAAGTGGCATTATTACAATATCTAAGTGGACGTGGTCAAATCGATTATCAGGTACATCTATCTTGTTTGGTGTAAGACGATTATGTTTAGTTATCTTTGCTCTTTGACATAATAAACAAGTACGAACCCAACTGATAACTTGCTTTTTCATATTAGGCCAAACATATTTCTTTCGGATCTCTTGAAGTGTAGTTTTACCACCTGGATGTGATAGATTATGTATAGAGTTGAAAACTTGTTGGCGTAGTTCATTAGGAACGTAAGGTCGTACATAACCTGTCGAAATGTCGCAATAGATTGATGAAGAATCGAAGTGGACTATTTGAAGTTTTAGCGAACTGTTACCTTCCAGTAAGGTTTTCAATTCGTCGTCTGTTTCTTGTGATGATTGCAGTTCCTCATATGATATTGTTGATGGCATCGAAATTGCGTTTAAACGAGACAAAGCATCAGCAACAGTATTCTTGGAGCCAGACAAATGAACTATCTCTGTTGTAAATTGCGATATGAAATCTAAATGTCTCAATTGGCGGGGGGAAGCTTTCTCTGGCTTCTGTGAAAATGCATAAACCAGCGGTCGGTGATCAGTTTTTATTACGAAATGACGAGCCTCCAACATATGACGGAAATGTTTAATGGCATCGTAAATTGCAAGTAACTCCCTGTCATATGTGCTGTAATTGCTTTCCGTCTTTGACAACTTTCTGGAGAAAAAACCCCCAGCGGTTTCCATATACCATCAAAATTTTGCTCGAGAACCGCTCCGATAGCTGTATCAGAAGCGTCCGTAATGAGTGCAAGTTTGGAGTTTGGAGCAGTATGCGCTAGCATAGTAGCCTCACTTATACTCCTTTTACACGCTTCGAAAGCATTTTCGGCTTCTGGTGTCCAAGGTATTTTCTCTTATCATTTTTCTTGGAGTTTGTGAGGAAAATTGTTAAGCGGTGCTTGTAATTGAGCTGCATGTGGTATGCACCGACGGTAATAATTAATGACACCTAGAAATCTTCGTAGCTCACAAATCGTTTCGGGTTTAGCGTAATTTTCAATAGCGGTGACACGATCTTTGGGAGGTCTACAACCACTACTATTGATAGTGTAACCCAAAAATTGTACCTCTTGTTGACCAAAATTACATTTTTTAACATTGATTGTTAAGCCATGTTGACTAAGACGATCAAAAACTAATCGCAAGTGGCGGTTATGCTCTTCGATGGAACTTGACATTATGATAATATCGTCGATGTAACAATAAACAAAGTCTAAGCCTCTTAGAACTGAGTCCATGAACCTTTGGAACGTTTGCGTGGCGTTTCGCAATCCAAACGGCATGTACAAAAATTCTATTAAACCAAACGGAGTGCAAAGAGCTGTTTTCTCTATATCCTCTTCGACCATCGGTATTTGGTAATAGGCTCTTACTAGATCTAAGGTAGTAAAAATGGACTTACCATATAGTCTTTCAGCAAAATCGTTGATGTTAGCTATTGGATAACGATCCGGAACTGTTTGAGCGTTTAATTTTCGATAGTCGCCACATGCACGCCAACCACCCGTTTTCTTCGCTACAATGTGTATAGGACTAGCCCATTGGCTTTTAGATATACGACATATACCTTGCTCCAACAAAAAATCTACTTCTGCTTTTGGCGGCTGCCAATTTGTCTCCAGATAATCTACGTGGGCGATCTGCTACAGGCTTACCAGTGGTTTCAATATGATGTGCGACGGTTGGATCTCCTGTGACCTTTCGGGTTAAAGTTGTTGTTGTAATACTGACATACTCTTGGAGTAAAGCTGCAAATGGTGTGCTTGAAGAAATTGTCGAAATATTAAAATCTTTCGTTTTACGAATTTTACCATTATTGGAAAGTTTTGTTGTACCATCTACTAGTCGTTTGCTCTTGAGGTCAATTAACAAATTATAATGAATTAAAAAATCAGCACCAATTATGGATGATTGAACGTCAGCAATAATAAATAGCCACTTAAACTCACGACGTAACCCTAGGTCTAGTTTAATAACCGAGTGACCATAGGTTGTGATTTCACTCTGATTCGCTGCCAAAAGTTTAACTTTCGAGGGGAAAAGTTTCGCCTTGACTAATGATGGGGGTATAACTGAGACCACCGATCCTGAGTCAATTAAAAAATAAGATTTCGTTGAGTTATCATATATGTGTAAACGATTTTCCGAAATTATTCTATTATTGCTGTCGCTGTCGCTGCCGCTGTCGCCAATTGAGTTGATTGACGACAGCTCAATTAGTTTTCCGAATTGTTTTTATAATGCACGCAATTTGGTTTACAACGCTTAGCATTTTTTCCAAATTTTGTGTGGAACCAACAAAGTTGTGATTCGGAGGAATCCTGACCCGATTGTAAACGACTTCGAGATCTTGAACGATTGCGACGATTATCATTATGATTTGATTGCATTTTCATTTTATCAATCTTATCCGATAATATATTTATTGATTTAATAAGATCAGCCATTGAAGGATTAATAGCATTTACCGAAAGTTGCTTTTTACCACTTGAGGTACTGTGTGATATAGCACTTACCATATTGTTGTTTGCCTCTAGCATTTTATCGGCCGTTTTTGCTAATTTGTCCAAATCGTCTTGTTCCCAAATACTTAAAAGTGGACGAATCGATTCTGGCATCTGTCCAATAAAAAGTGTACGGATTATTGCTTCGTTGCATTTACCAGGCGCTAGACGTTTCATGTGTGCTAGGACTTCAGATGGTTTCATACCCACGGTTTCTCCACCTTGTAATAAGCGGCGTAATTTGGATTCAGGTGACTCAGCAAATTTTGAAATTAATCTTTCGCTGAGTGTTTGAATTTGTCGTTTGCGGGCGGATTGGTAACTAAATCCTCAACAGATAAAAGTATATCGTCCTCAAGACGAACCGAAACAAAATCAAATTTGTCAGTATCTGATGAAATGTCACATAAGGCAAAAGACCTTTCAACCTGAGCAAACCAAAGGTGTGGATTATGCTTATTGAATTTGGGTATATGCACCTTTTGTAGATTTGATCTCGCTGTTTCATTTGGCTGCTCACGTTGCTCCCGTAATGAATTCACCTCTCGTTGAAGCTCCTTCATTTGTGCAATAATGATATCCATTTCAGACATTTCGGAACTTGAAGTCTCACAAAATTCAATTTCGTCACTGCTAGATGAAGTTTTTTCTGGTGAAACAGTTTGCTTACTTCTCAAGTTGTATTTGTTTGAATGCATGAGCAAGATTGTGCCTGTTCGTTGAAAAAAATTGATCGCAGCGTTGAAAAACGTTAAAATTTCAAATAATCTGCGACTGCGCTGCTTCCACGAAAAATATGTTTCATGAGAACTTCACAAATTTGGTATTTGCTGCAATTTGTTCAAAACACGGGGTCACCAATATAGTTTATTGTAAATAAGACACGTTATTTAGGTTTTAAACTATTACTAATTATTATTAAATTTATTTTATATTAAGAAAAGGTACAAAGTTTTAATTTATGTTAAAGATCAATTTCCTACAACTGTAGCAGCGAAGACGACGCGAGGTATTAATTTCTGTTTTCTTTTTCTTCTGCCTTCTAAAGTGTTGCCAGATTCACTTCGTTCATTAGCTGACAGACTAGGGGCTGCCACAATTCTTTCAATTATAAGTTTTCAAAGTAACCACAGTTTATTTCAAATTCTGCTTTAAAAAGTTAAATATTTTTGAATTAGTGAAAAAAGTGCAAATTTTTAGCGAGCAAAAAAAATGCAACATAATAAAAAAATATTTAAAGTAAGTTATTTATTTAATTATAATTGAAAATTTCTTAATATCTTAAATAAGTTATACAACGTGTGTTTTGTAATAGAAGCAGCTCTCAGCTGACAGCAAAACTGCAAATCATTAAAGCCTTAGAAGAAGGAAAATCCATGCGTGAAGTTGGACACCTCTTTGGTGTAAATCAATCAACCGTATGTCGGATTAAATCTCGATTTTCCTTGAGAAATAGTGTGGAAAGGAAACCAGGTAGTGGTAATCCTCGAAAAACTACCTCTCGCCAAGACCGCCAGATGATTGCTTGCACTGGTTAAAAAAGATCCACGAAAGACCGCAGTGGACGTTGCTAATTTCGCAAATGAGCAAATGGGAGTCTCTATAGGCGTTCACACTGTTCGCCGTAGGTTGAAGGAGGCTAATTTGCATGCGAGACGACCCGCAAAGAAACCTCTCATCAGTGCAATCAATAAAAAGAAGCGCCTGGAATTTGCAAAACGTTACAAGGATTGGTCAAATGAACAATGGGCTAAAGATGAAAGCAAATTTAATTTGTTTCGCTCCGATGGGATAAATTTTGTTCGAAGACCGCCTGGACAGAGATATTCTCCAAGATATCAACTTCCAACCGTAAAACATGGCGGTGGATCAATAATGGTGTGGGGTAAGGAACGATATGTTTAAAAAAAATTATTGATTTTACGTCACGTATTTACAGGTGCGTTTTCCCGTGATGGGATAGGTGTCCCTTAACTCAAATCGAAGGGAAAATGGACGCCAAGAAGTACTGAGAAATCCTTGGAGAACACATGCTTCCTCATCTGCGGGAAAAAATGCCTTCTGGTAGCATATTCCAACAGGATAACGATCCAAAGCACTCAAGTCGCTTAGCTCGAAACTTTTTAAGCGACAATGATGTCAATGTTTTGGATTGGCCATCACAGTCTACCGATCTAAACCCCATAGAAAATCTATGGGAGCTATTAGATCGGGAAGTTAAGAGGAAACATCCGTCAAATAAGAGGCAATTAGAAGAAATTTTGAAAAGTGAATGGGAGAAAATATCCATTAACACACATTAATAGCTTTAGTCGACTCTATGCCTTCTAGGTTGCAAGAAGTCATAAAAAATAAGGGCTACGCGACTAAATATTAATTTTAAGATTTTTTTTTTATAAGAATTACTATTTAATTTAAATAAACACATTAAAATTTATGCTGTTTGTGCATTTTTATTGCTCCCATGAAATTCGCACTCTTTTTAATAAATGACAAAATAATATTTAACATTAATTAAAAATATTTACATAATGTTATTGATAATAGGCATCTATAACTGTAGGGATTAATAACCCAAAGAAATATTTTGAACTGATCACCATTTTTTTAAAATTATCGCACTTAAAGATAATTTTACCCAACGTTGCATTTTTTGTGCTCGCTACTGTATGTTGTAAAGCATTTCCTTTAATGGCGTAGGGTGTGTGTTAAAAAAAATCATACGATATCTCTCATCTTATTAACCCAAATACGAGTACAAATTAAATTCAATATTTACATAAGGAACCAAAAAAATAAAACGAAAACAGATTGTGGAATACGGCATACGGAAAATGAAAACGAAAATGAAAACAAGTAAAGGAAAATGAAAGGAAAGTAAAGAAATTTTTCCATTTAAAACATCTTCATTAAAAGGACTCTCAGTACACAAACCCATAAACACACACACACATATGTACATACACGCATACATAGAGAAAAGCAAACACCTACAATGTGAATTGGTAAATAAAATTAAACAAATAAAGCAGGCGAGTATGAGTGTGTGTGTGTGTGAGTTGAGTGAGTGCGTGCGTGCCTATAAGCGGAAGTAAGGATTAATAGTGGAGAGAGAATACTTATGTAGTGGTAGTGTGTGAGTATTTACTTTCGATTTTCATTTTTATGTTTGCATTTGTATTTGTATTGGTATTGGTTGTTGTACTTACTGTTCTTTTGAAAATCCTGGGATTCGTCGCAAACAGCCAAACCACTTAATGCGATCAATAATGAGGCAATCACAACCAAATGTTCCACAATTGATGAGATACTTCGGGGACGAGGAGGCAAACAATTTTTTAAGCCATTCAATATTAACATTTCTCTTGTTGTTGCTGATGTTCTTATATGGCATTGGTGGTGTTGATGATGGTGTTGGTGGTGGTGGTGGTGGTTGTGCTTCTGTTGTAGTTGCTGTTGCTGTTGATGTGTTATTGTATGCTGATGCTGATGCGTATGCTGCTGGTATTGTTGTTGAGTTGCTGACGTTAACGATGACGATGCTGATGCTGATGCTGATGTTGATGAGGTTTCTTGTTCTACTGTGCATTGGCATGTTGTTGTTGCTGTTGCCACATCTAATGCTGATATTGATGTTTTGTTTTCTACATTTTGCTGGTGTTGTTCCTGCTGTTGTTGTTGTTGCCTCGTTTGCCTTTTGTGCCACTGAAGACTGGAGGCGGTTAAACAATTTTGATTTGCATTTGTTATAAAACTTTGATTTTCTACATATTCTGGACGTGCTTGTTCTTCCTCTTTTACTTGTTGTTCTCTTAATGACTGCTGTTGCCTTTGTTGTTGTTTTTCCAGCTGAGGTTGTGTATTCTTCAAATAACGTAAATGCTGCTGCTGGAGATGATGATGCTGATGATGATGATGATGATGTTGTATGTGATATTGTTTTTGTAATATACGATGCTGTTGTTCTTGCCGTTGTTGTTGTTGTTGTTGCTGATATTGATTTTGGTCTGGCATTAATTTGATTTCCTCTGAAGCCATTTTTATTGCCATTCACTGCCAATAGTTTACGAAAATCTTTTTGTTTCTTTAATACGTTCAATATTGTATCGAGTCGTCTATTTATAAAATTTAAAACGCACAATTTAGTCAACGCAATAACAAAAGCATACGTCGTCATTTATATTTCCAAATATTTAAAAAAGTTTCGAAATCTTTTTCCTCCATTCGTTGTGGGTGGTTGGTTGTTGAATGATTATTTCCGTTTTATAATCACTTTTTAGATTCTTAAATTTCAATTATTATTGATGAGACACCCTTCAACAAAAAAGGATTTTTCATTTAGTTTTTCAAGTTGCTGTCAATAATGATAACGATGTTGATGATTAGCTGTGATGTCGATATGTTGCCAATAACAAATCAGGAAAACTTTTATGTTTGACCACCTGTAAACAAGGTTAAGAAGAAAAAACAAGTTAAGAGGGCATTTAAATTAGTTGAAAAAGTAGTTGAAAAATTTAAAAAGAAGCTGTAGAAAGACTTGAAGAACCCAAATAAATTATTGACAATGTTTTGAAAGGCAAATATTAAATTTGCTAAAAAGAATTTGAGGCAATAAAGTTACAAATTCATAAAGAAAAAGTTTTATAAATCCATTCATATTCAAGGTAAAAACACAAAAAGTAAATCGTGTCTTTATATTCGATAAAAATTTAAAAATCAAGTCAAACATGATTTGTTTGAAGGTGCAATTACCAAAATTACTTTCAATATTCGATTCCAATCGCAATCCTTAATATAACACGAGAGATATTGGTGTGATCATAGAACTTTTTTCAGCGATTTAATGAATGCTGCCTTTGGCATGTTTCATAAGAAGAACGATTTTATTTTATAAAAAGAGCATTAGCATCACAGGAAAATTGTTGATTGTGAAAATACTTGATTCTCTTGTAGTAAACTCTTATAAACTATTAAATGCTTTAAAAAGTTGCTACATTCTGGAACTTTGGACTTGATGTGGCCTTAGCAGATTTTGTTCATAAGTATCAAGCTTCTTACTATCAAATACTTTAAAATCATACCGTCTTTCCATAAAGTACTTTTCTCTATCTCTTTTCTGTATCTTTCTCTATCTTTCTTTATCTCTGCCTACAACCCTGTCTCTTATCTCTATATCTCTCTATATATCTTGCTTATATCCCTCTCTATCTGTCTTTATCTCTCGCTTTCTGTCTTAATCTCTCCCTACATCTCTCTCTACCTCTTTCTCATTTTCTTTCTTTATTTATTCTCTCTCTTTCTCTCTCTCTTTCTATCTCTCTCTCTTTCTCTCTCTCTTTCTATATCTCTTTCTCTTTCTCTCTATATATCCCCCTCTCTCTGTCTTTACCTCACTCTATCGCTCTCTATCTGTCTTAATCTTTCCTTATTTCTCTCTCTCTCTATCTATTTCTCATTTTTTTTTCTCTATCTATCTGTCTTTATCCCTCTTTCTTCTCTCTCTCTTTTCTCTCCCTCTTTTTCTCTCTCCCTTTTTTTCTCTCTCTCTTTCTCTCTCTATATCTCTCTCTCTATATATTTCTCTATATTCTCCTATCTATCTGCCTTTATCTCTCTCTATCTGTCTTAGTCCCTCACTACCATTCTCCCTATCACTCTCTATGTCTTTCTCATTTTCTTTTTCAATCTGTCTTAATCTATCTCTCTCTCCAAAATAAGTAATCGTGGTAGTATCTAATGATTACGAAGTTGGCTTTTCTGAATTTCTTCTCTCTTTCTTTATCTTTAATCTTTCTGTATCTGTCTATCTGTATCTCTCTGTTTCTCTCTTCCTCTGTCTAACTCTCTTCCTCTCCCTATATCTCACTCTCTCTCTCTCTGCGTTGAAGAAAGTGTTGATGACTGTACCCAAAGATTAGGAAGCTGACTTTTCTGATCTTTCCAATGTTTCGTAAGTTAAGCTTATAATTCGTATAAAACTTTATGGGCCATTATTTCGACCTGCCGTTAACTAATGGCAGAGTTTAAACGGGTAGATATATTGTATTTCATTATTATAAGGGAACAATATGGCAGAATTGAGTGTTAAGCTAAAGGGAGGATCACCATACCGATAACTTTTAAAGTTAAATTGAAAAATTAAAATTAAAAATTTATTTTATTTAAAGTTCGCTTAAGCTAAAGTTACCTTTAACTTCTTTGGTTTTATTTTATCTGTTTCGTTATTACGTTATTACAACCTACAGATATAATAAAGTTAAGGAAGTTAATGGTAACTTTAGCTTTAGTGAACTTTAAAGTCACCTTTAACTTAATTTCGTTATAACAACCTACAGATAAAATAAAGTTAACTTTTTCAAAAATATAGCAGTGGATTTAGTTAGAGATGACTTTAAAGTTCACTTTAACTAAAGTTACTTTTAACTAAACCATTGTTCCTATTAGGACTAAAGTCACCTTTAGCTAAACCCAACTTTAACGCCTAGTTGTAGGTAAAGTGAACTTTAAAGTCACCTTTAACTAAACCCAACTTTAACGCCTAATAGTAATAATGGTTTAGTTAAAGGTAACTTTAGCTAAAGTGAACTTTAAAGTTGTAATAATGGCCCTTAGTCCTCTAACTTATTAAGTATTCTTGGATAGCTTAAACTACTACGAACCTTGCTAATAACATTCCACTATTAAACTCTGTAAAAAATTACAAAACATTGGTAAAAAGAAAATTAATGCTTAACACTGGCTATGACATCCATTTCCTTTGGCCCAATAACATAAATCCTTTCAAAATGACTTCCTTTTATTATCTCACAACGAATATAATCAGAAAACTTTGTTAGTAAATCAATTTTGATGAAATATTAAAGCAAATAAATATGAAACTACGATTACAATTCAAAGCGAGTGAGGGGAAAACATTAAAAAATTTACAGCCTTTAACCTTAATATTCCCTTGTCATCGATAGGCAGAGGCCAGGGAGCATAACAGGCCAGGCTAAAGATGTTTTTTTAAAAACGTAATAAAGAAAAGGAAAAACAAAAACAAAACATGAAGAACGACAATAAATATTTGAAAAAAATTTTATTGACATCTACGGGGCATACGGACATAAATAACACAACATTAGTCGTTAAAAACTAAACTTAAACATATTGTGTAAGCCCAGTAACAAAATACTACGAATATATGTATCGGGTACGCCATCTAACGTTTTGTTTTTCAACTAGTGCTTATTTCGTGAATGGTAACACTTAGCTCATGTCTGATTTGACAGATAATTGGTTTTATACTTCCGCTGAACGAATATGGCTGTGTATACGCTTGAGGAACGCTGGGAAATATTGCGACATTACTTTGAAAATCATGGTAATGCTGCAGAATGTGTGCGAAAATTGCGTATGGATTTTGGAAAAAGAGAAGCGTCGTCAGCCGCGTATGTTCATTATCTTGTGAAAAAAGTGAAAGAAACTGGCATCCTCAGCGATAAACCAGAGCGTGAAAAGCCAAAAACAGTGCGTACACCTGAGAATATTGCTGCTATGAGAGAAAGTGTGCGTGAAGCACAGTTCAACATCAATTCACAGTCATTCTCAACAATTGAACAATTCGGAGAAATCAATGGGTCTGACGCCATACAAAGTCCAATTGGTTCAGGAGTTGAAGCCAATTGGCAATCTAATGCGTTTTCACTTCGCTAAATGGGCCTGCGATCGACTTACAGAAGATGTTGATTTTGAAAAAAAAAATCATCATCAATCAGATGAAGCTCATTTTGATTTTGGCGGGTATGTAAACAAGCAAAATTATCGCATTTGGGGCACAGAAAACCAGCACGCATATACTGAAAAGTGGACGCACCCAAAACGAGTCACTTTTTGGTGTGGATTTATGTCCAAAGGCGTAATTGGGCCATTTTTCTTCGAAAATGAGCAAGTAATGGCCGTTACAGTCAATGGAGATCCTTATCGGGTAATGTTGAATGAATTTTTATTCACAAAAATTTAAGAGGAAAACGGCGCTACGTGCCGCTACATACGAAGCTACATTCGATGTTTTGCGCCCTGTTTTAAAAGATCGTATTATCAGCCGCAGAAGACGCCGTGGTCTAGTAGGTAGTGTGTTGGCTTATTAGACGAAAGGCCCGGGTTCGTATCCCAGGTCAGACATCAAAACGAAAAAATATTTCTTCGGCGACTTCCTCTCAGCAGATTTCTGGCAAAGACTCTGAGAGTAAAAATTGCCATGAAAAGCTTCACAAAAATCTGTCGTTCGGAGTCGACTTTAAACTGTAGGTCCCGTCACTCATGTATAAAATTAACGCAAACAACATAAGTGGTGTGAGAAGCTAGGTCGTAATCCTGACTGAAGGGTTGTAATGGCCAATTATGTATGTGTATTATCAGCCGCAGAGCTGATGTCGTTTGGCCATCTCGGAGCTGTGATTTGACACCGTATTTTATAATTGCCGTATTTGGGGCACAGAAAACCCGCATGCATACATTGAAAAGCCGACAAACCCAAAACGAGTCACTGTTTTGTGTGGATTTTGGTCCAGAGGTATAATTGGGCCATTTTTCTTCGAAAATAAGCAAAAAGTGGCCGTTACAGTCAATGGCGATCGTGATCGGGCCTTGTAGAACGAATTTTTGTTCACAAAATTGAAGAGGAGGATATTGACAACATTTGGTTTCAACAGGACGGCGCTACGTGCCACACAGCCGAAGCTACACTCAATGTGTTGCACCCTGCTTTTGAAAATTGCATTATCAGCCGAAGAGTTGATGTCATTTGGCCATCTCGAAGCTGTGATTTGACACCGATGGAGTATTATTTGTGGGGTGCCATCTAAGATAAGTGTTACGCCGACAAGCCAAAGACAATTGACGCTTTAAAGGACAATATTCGTGAAGCCATTGGTGAAATACAGCTGCACTTAATCCATAATGTGCTTAAAAATTGGTTCAATCGTGTAGGCTACTGCATTGCCAGCCAAGGCAGCCATTTGAATGAAATTATTTTCCATTATTAACCAGAAGGATTGTACTTTCAAATAAAAAAAGGAATTTTAGTAAATATGCTGTAGGTATTTTTAAAGCATTTTCAAAAAAAAAGTTATTTGGCGGACCCTTTATATGCTACATGCGACATATTTGTAAGAGATGTTAGCATAATTCATAAGAAATTACTTTTGTTGGCCATTGTACATTGTGCTTTAATAGCCATTATTTTGGAAAGAAAACAAAGAAAAAAAAACGCCATAAAAATGTCAATAACCAATGCTGTTGTACCCACTCACTAGTATGCTTAAGGAAATTCGTTTGTTTAACAGGAATATGTATTGCAAAACTGAAACTACTTAGTGTTACACCAACACAAACACAAAACAAATTCTATTATAATGGGCTCTCTCTCTCTCTCCCTCTCTTGCTTTCATATCATATGTAACAGAGTTCTCGTTTGGTTTGTTTTTATTCGTGTTTACTTCGGCAAAAGTTGTAACACACACACGCATACATTTACATGCAGGAATTAACAACAATCTCTCCACAATTTCACTTTCTCTTGCTCTGCTACCTACACACTCTCTCTATTTTCTTTTTTGCTCGTGGCTTTAACGGCCATGATTTACGCGCATTAGATTTGCGATTTGTTAAAAGTTAAAATGGCAACAACAACAACAACAACAATAATATGTAATAACAACAACAACAAATGCCTGAATCTATAAAAAATAATAAAAATGACATCATAAACTCAAAAGTTAAAATAAACTCGCATAAATTTATGAATTTTATTCACTCACTCTCTCCCTCTCTTTATAAAATTGCAGAGGCAGGGGGACGGATAGAGATCAAAAGACTAAAAAGAAAAAGAAAAAAAGAGAACGAAGGAAACTTAAAATAAATAATTGGCATCCTTTTTATGATTATAACACGAATAAATTTTTGTTTTCAAAAATATAAACAAAAATAAATAAAAAACAACAACAACAACAACTTTAAAAGAAAGTTAAGAAACAAGAAATATGGCATAGAGAACAAACAACGACAAATAACAGCAACAAACAGTTAATTTTGTGCAAAGCAAAATAACGGAAGTTTTTAAAGAGAACGACTCTTGTGCCCACTGTTGTATGGGTGTGTAGATGACAATTTTTCTTCGAAATTCATAAAAGAAAAGTTACATCGCCCAACTACTTTTTGTTTTTTGGTGTTTGTATGCGACACTTCCTCTCAATATATAGCCATAAGTGTTACAACACATACATACACACACACACACAACACCGTGGGTTCAAGAGGAGGATAATTTCAGCGGTAGTCGATAATGGTATATGCTTGCCCCATATGGTCGGAGGCACTCTCCGTGGGGTCGACAAGGAGAATACTGTCCTCGGTGTATCGTCTAAGCTCGATTAGGCGGATAAGTGGCTTCGGGACAGTGTCTGATGAAGCGGTATTGGTATTGGCAAAGACAATACCAATAGACATATTGGCGGATGAGATGAGGCGGATATACTTCCGCCGTCTTGAGAGTCCAGGACGGACAGCGGCTATAAAAGCGGAGGAAAGAATGACTTCCATGCACAAATGACAGTCACGATGGGAGAGCAGTTTAAAGGGAAGATGGACATTTCAACTTGTCCCTTCTATAACCCCTTGGATGGAGAACAAACATTGCGAGTTGAATTATTACGTGACCCAGTTCCTAACTGGTCATGGATGTTTTAGGAAGTACCTGTACAGATTTGGAAATGACACTTCCCCTATATGCCCAAACCGTGTAGACGAAGAGGAAGATGCGGAGCATATTCTAACATGCTGCCCCAGGTTTAGAAGGCCCGGAGAAAATAGATTAGGACCAAACCGGCTCATGGAGGAGCTGTTGAATTCTAGGACACTATGGAGCCAATACAGCCAGAAAATGGCGGAAGTAATTATAGTACTCCGAAGGTTGGAGGAACGACGGCGAAATTTGAGATAACGTGTTAAAGCTTTCGAGCTAACCAGCCCCCCGCGAAGTAATACCTTACGGCAGTCCCGCGGGGGGAGAGTGGTTGATATGTGTAGGGGGTGGGTTTTAGTACGTAGGCACCAAGAATGGTGAATCGTGCATGCTTCTGTCGGAACAAAAGTATCTTTAGAAGATTTACCACCTCCGGCTCAAGGCAAAAAAAAAAAAACAAAACAACACCGTGGGTACATTTCTCCAGCTGTTATCTCTCCCCAGTTTATCAATGGAGGAATACAGACTCAGATTGGACGACATCGTTTAGGAGACTAGGAATCTAAGACCCGTGGTGATTGCCGGGGACTTTAATACATGGGCAGTGGAATGAGGTTTAGCGTTATGTAACTCTGGAGGTTGTCTGACTTTGGACAGATTGATACATTCCCGAGAAGTGGACGGAGTTCTAAGATAGACTTAACATTCATTAGCGATTCACTGGTGACGACATCGAATTGGATTGTGTCTGATGACTACACTCATAGCGAACATCGGGCGATCATTTTTAAAATCCAGGAAAATCTTAATCCTTTGTGGAGGGACTCCATTTTTGATGAGGAAAGCTTTGTCCTCACAATGGGCGACATTCGGTTGGCCGGAAGCGTAAACAACATAGCCATGGAACTTATGCGCTGTATAACGGAAATCTGCAGCGCGTCTATGTCGAGGAAATCTCACCTTCCGGGCAGGAGACACGTTTACTGGTGGAACGCGCCGATAACTGATTTAAGAAGCAAATGTAATCGACCGCGGAGGACATGCCAGAGAGCAAGGGGTCACAATGACTTCACAGAACGTCGGGCAAGTTACAAAGTGCTCAGAGCCAACCTTAATTGGGCCATTGTGAGAGGAGCAAGAATAGGTGGTATAGAGAGATGTGAGCGGATGTGGATGAGAATCCCTGTGGCACTGGGTATAAAGTGGTGGTGAAGAAGCGGAACTGCTTTCGGCCACCGGCTACGGAAAGGGCGGAAAAGCTGCAGTCTATTGTTAAAGGCCTCTTTCCACAGAGGGCCGAGATCACGTATGCTGTACGAGACAGTATGTCTCACTATGACTTTCCATAGGTCAGCGACCAAGAATTCGATGCGGTCTGGAGAGAAATAAAACTAAGGATAGCGTCGGGGATTGATGGAATCCTAAACATCGCACATAAGGCGGCTATAGCGAATAATGCCCAGGTGTTTCGGAGGGTCTTTGACACATGTATCCAGGAGAGGACATTCCCTAGAATATGGTTGGTTCTTATCCCGAAGGACAACAGAGCAAGGATGCAATAGATTACCCGCCCACTTTGTATGATTGATACCGTCGGTAAACTCCTGGAGTAGATAATCTATAAAAGACTGGAAATGGAGAGAGATAGTCTGTCGGATTGCCAATTTGGCTCCCGAAAAGGTCGCTCGACCATGGATACAATGGAGGCAGTCATAACCGTAGGCGAAAGAGGGCATCAACGGTGACCGGTGGTTTGAGGGTGATAAGGAGTATTAAGCCATCATCACACTGGACGTTAAAAACGCCTTCAATCTGGCAGATTCGGACGCCATCCTTGCTGCACTCGATGAGAGGACTTCTTAAAGGATAGAGTACTTTTGTAAGACAAGGACGAAGGCACAAAGTCCTACACTGTAACAGCAGCGGTACCACAGGGTTCGGTGTTGGGCCCAATACTATGGAACGCCTTGTATGGCGCACCAGTATTCTGCCGTCGCGTAAACATCTTGATGAATTGGAACGAACGTGCAATGCAGCAGTTTGCAGATTTAGAAGCTGGATCGCAAGAATAGAACTGAAACTTGCTGATGATAAAACGGATATCGTATTGGAAAGCATTAGGAAGAAAATTGAATTCATCACCATAACTGTCAGTGAACAAAGGATAACACCGAAGCAGTCAGTCAAGTACTTGGAAGTTGTGATTGAAAACAGACTCACATTCGAGGAACACTTGACGTATATTAGTAGGAAGTGTGGGGCGACAACCAGCCCTAAGCGAAGTAATACCTTACGGTAGACCGCGGGGGGGCAAGTGGTTGAAGGATATAGAGGGTGGCTTTAGTACGTAAGCACCACTGAAAGTGAATCGTGCACTATTTTGTTGGAACAAATATGTCTTTCGCAGATTCCCAGCTCTGGCCCAAGAAAAAAAAAAACACACGCACACAAAGAGGGAGTGCTTGTTTGAAAACTTATTTGTTTTGCTGTTTGTAAAATTATATTTCACTGAGTGTCTCTCCACAAAAAACAAAAAACATTTCTTTTGATGTCTCGTTTAATTGTAAATTTAATTCAACAGCTTTGGATCACTAATCAGCACACGTTGTAATCAAAAATACATGACTTATTTACTTAATTGGTCATTACAACCTAGTTTCGTTAATTTTATCAATGAGTGAAGGGACATCGACTTCGAACGATAGATTTTGAGAAACATTTCATGGCAATATTATCTTAGTCTCCCTGTTTTTGTCATGAGACAACTAAAAGGAAGTCGCTCTTAAATTCCATAAAATCCTATGTGAATCCGTAGTTGATAGCAACATTCTTTGATGTAGAATGTTTCATGAAATTTCCAAAGGAATTCAACACCTAAATCGAATAATCTTTCCCTACTACACGATGACACATTTTAAATCCACCGCCTGTCTGTTCTTTTGGCTTCATCAATTGTCTCATCAAATTAATCTCGTGCTCTAATTTCCATTGAAATCCTTTTCAATTGAGATTTTCATTAAAAAAACCAAAAAAAAAGATAGAATACGACACTGTGACATACATTTTATTCAGCAGGATACATAATTAAATACTTTGATATCCTTCTAACCCAATAACGAAAACAAGAAAAAAAACACGCTCATTACTAATGCCTATTGCTGGAGTAATTAAAATAGAGAGAGAGTGAAAGAGAGAGAGAGAGAGAGAGAGAGAGAGAGTGGTAGAGGAAAAGGAAATGAAATACAAAACAAACAATGAAACAAGGAAACTATGAAATTAGAACTTATAAATGTTGTTGTTGTTGTTGTTATTGTTGTTGTACTCTGTCTATTTAACATTTGTCTGTTGACATGCCTTTATCAGCAGCACCTTTAGCCATGTCATCACAACTCAAAAGAGGAGTATACAGTTAAGGAGTATGCACGAAAAAATTTTGTTTTCTTGTGGAGTTTCGTTAGGAATAAAAAAATCATTTTTTTTACTGAAATTGGGCAACGCACAAGGATCTTGTAAGAGAATAATTGAAATTTTCAATAGAGATCGTATACAATTGTCTCTTGCACATACAGTAGCGAGCACAAAAAATGCAACACTGTGCCATATGATCTTTAATAAGATCTGTTTCAAAATAACGGTAACTAATTTATCTATTTTCTTCTGTTAATTCTTTCAATTATAAGTTTTCAAAGTAACCACAGTTTATTCCAAATTCTGCTTTAAAAAGTTAAATATTTTTGAATTAGTGAAAAAAGTGCAAATTTTTAGCGAGCAAAAAAAAATGCAACATAATAAAAAAATATTTAAAGTAAGTTATTTATTTAATTATAATTGAAAATTTCTTAAATAAGTTATACAACATGTGTTTTGTAATAGAAGCAGCTCTCAGCTGACAGCAAAACTGCAATCATTAAAGCCTTAGAAGAAGGAAAATCCATGCGTGAAGTTGGACACCTCTTTGGTGTAAATCAATCAACCGTATGTCGGATTAAATCTCGATTTTCCTTGAGAAATAGTGTGGAAAGGAAACCAGGTAGTGGTAATCCTCTCGCCAAGACCGCCAGATGATTACACTGGTTAAAAAAGATCCACGAAAGACCGCAGCGGACGTTGCTAATTTCGCAAATGAGCAAATGGGAGTCTCTATAGGCGTTCACACTGTTCGCCGTAGGTTGAAAGAGGCTAATTTGCATGCGAGACGACCCGCAAAGAACCCTCTCATCAGTGCAATCAATAAAAAGAAGCGCCTGGAATTTGCAAAACGTTACAAGGATTGGTCAAATGAACAATGGGCTAAAGTCTTGTGGAGCGATGAAAGCAAATTTAATTTGTTTGGCACCGATGGGATAAATTTTGTTCGAAGACCGCCTGGACAGAGATATTCTCCAAGATATCAACTTCCAACCGTAAAACATGGCGGTGAATCAATAATGGTTAGGGGTAAGGAACGATATGTTTAAAAAAAATTATTGATGGGGTAGGTCCCTTAACTCAAATCGAAGGAAAAATGGACGCCAAGAAGTACTGTGAAATCCTTGGAGAACACATGCTTCCTCATCTGCGGGAAAAAATGCCTCCTGGTAGCATATTCCAACAGGATAACGATCCAAAGCACTCAAGTCGCTTAGCTCGAAACTTTTTAAGCGACAATGATGTCAATGTTTTGGATTGGCCATCACAGTCTCCCGATCTAAACCCCATAGAAAATCTATGGGAGCTATTAGATCGGGAAGTTAAGAGGAAACATCCGTCAAATAAGAGGCAATTAGAAGAAATTTTGAAAAGTGAATGGGAGAAAATATCCATTAACACATTAATAGCTTTAGTCGACTCTATGCCTTCTAGGTTGCAAGAAGTCATAAAAAATAAGGGCTACGCCACTAAATATTAATTTTAAGATTTTTTTTTGTAAGAATTACTATTTAATTTAAATAAACACATTAAAATTTATGCTGTTTGTGCATTTTTATTGCTCCCATGAAATTCGCACTCTTTTTAATAAATGACAAAATAATATTTAACATTAATTAAAAATATTTACATAATGTTATTGATAATAGGTATCTATAACTGTAGGTAGGGATTAATAACCCAAAGAAATATTTTGAACTGGTCACCATTTTTTTAAAATTATCGCACTTAAAGATAATTTTACCCAACGTTGCATTTTTTGTGCTCGCTACTGTACGTCCCTCACTGATCTTAATCGACTTATATTGCCGCTGCTTTGTTACATGCTTAATTAGCCTTTACAGCCCTTTAGCTAGGATTGCAACCTAACTTATTACACTAACCATAGTAAAGGTGTTAACTTTAACGCATAAACGTCGACTCCAAATGACGGATTTGGAAGGCTTTTCATGGCAAATTTCAAGTCTGGAGACAGCTGATACATTTTTTTGTTCGAGATGTCAAATGTCTGACGTTTGAAATAACGGGCTCTCGTTTAGTAAGGTAACACAAAGTCTACTAGACAATGGCGACTTTATATCCACGATGTTAGGTGTGAAAACAGTGATTCTGAAAAGCAGTGCTCCGAATCTTTTGCCGGAAAATTAATAAGAGAAGCTGACTTTAAGACATTTAAAGATCGAAAAGTTAGCCAAGTTTCCTAAAAGCTACCTTTAAAAAATGTAAATTATATCTAATGGACGATGAGACACATGTGTTGCCTGCTTCCTGAATAAAAATTCCATGTTGCGTGGTCACGAATGAATTGCGTAGTACTTTAGGAAACTTTCAGTATAACAAGCAATTTGCAAATGCAGGAAAAGAATAAATTTTTGCATTACTAGCGGCATCAACGATATTTCTATAATGGAGTGCCTCTAAAGACTGTGTTACTATGAATTCGCTGATTGCACTTATTTGTCTGGACAGATTTTGGAAAGTGTTTCTGTTGGAAAAAATCAATGGATTGATACCTTGTTTACAACGTTATTCATTTGCTTAAGCACTTAACTTGCCTAATGTGTGTGAAGATAAATTCGAATGTTAAAAACCAAAGACGCAAACCCAAACTGTTAGCAACGCAACTTCTTGCATCTAACGGAGTCAACTAATAACAGTGCACTGTTAAATGTTTAAATAGTAGATTAGTCTTCTACTTTACTGTTATTAAAGGCTATTAACATAAAATATAATTCTTATTATGATCATTACTACTTGTGAACAAAAGTGTTTAAATGGTATTCGGGATAGACGACAGAAATTGTCGTTGGCCAAAAATCGATTTTTTTTTAAATTCAGAATCATCACGGTGCGAAAGAGGCCCTCTGAACTACCATTCGTATATAGTCTGTATGGTGTACAATTTCTTATACTCGTATGTTTCCAATTGGCCACTGATCTTCTAGCCAATCAACCAAAAAATTGATATTTTCAAAAACAATTTTCTTCATACCACATCACTTTATATGTGACTACGTTGTTGATTATATTAAATGGCCTTGAAACCTTCTTCCTTTGCAGATAGACCTAGAGTACTTACCAAAAACTAGCTCCTAAACACGTAGCCTTGTTCAGAGGCATACTGTTAAATAGGTAACAGTGTCTCTGTTAAGGTCAAATTTTGTTGTGTTAAGACGAAATTTTACCCTGTTAACGCCAAATGTAGCGATGTTAAAATTTATGGTTCACGTCTTGGATTTTCAAATGCGAATTTATCTTCACACACACCCAATTGCCTAGAGCTCTGCTTAATTAAGGTATAAAAAAAGTTTAGTCAAAAGAATTATTTGTACGACATTAGTCCAAAATGGAAATAAATTTGTTTTATAGGATACTAGTTGAACCGGCGAACTTCGTCCCGCCCAAAATTGAATTTTTTTTTATTAACCAAAGATTACATATTTAGTGTAATACGCTGCATAAAGCACTGATGAACTTGTAGTTGTTGTACTCGCTCTAAAACAAAAACTAACAGACATACATTTTATATTTATATGTACATATGTAGTTGCAAACCATCGATTTAGCGGACTTATAGGTATTAAAGGTATTAAAGGGGGAGGATTACCACGCCCATTTTGGGTGAGTTTGTCAATATCGATTCTACGAACTTACCCACCAAATTGCATTCGTTTACGATCACTATGCTCCTAAATATTCAATTTTAAAGCTTTGCCACGCCTACTTTTTCCTATATAGAATTTTTTTAAACTATCTAAAAATGATAGGCTTTGGAACAAAAAAAGAATGATTAAAATCGCTTCGATAGTTTAAGAGGGTTGTTACGCCCATTTTTTGGTGGGATTTTATTCGTCTACGATCAATATGTACGTAAATATTCAATTTTAACAATTTGCTGTGAACTCTTAACATTTACATACATACATAATTGATCATTACAACCATTCAGTCAGGATTATTGACCTAGTTTCTCACACTACTTATGTTGTGTGTGTTAATTTTATACATAAGTGGCGGGACCTACAGTTTTAAAGTCGACTCCGAATGACAGATTTTTTTGAGAAACTTTTTCATGGCAATTTTTGCTCTCAGTGTCTTTGCCAGAAATCTGCTGAGAGGAAGTCGCCGAAGAAATATTTTTTCATATTTTATTTTGATGTCTTGCGTGGGACTCGAACCCTGGATTTACGTCTAATAAGCCAGCACACTACTCACTAGACCACGGCGACCTCAAACATTTAGGGATATGAAAAATAAATGTCATCCGATTCTCAGACCTACCCTATATGCATACAAAATTTCGTGGAAATCGTTCGATCCATATCGCAGGAGTTAAACCACTAACACCGTGACACGAGAATTTTATTTATTAGATGAAGAAACAAGAAATTGTTGGAACCCTTTAAAGAACCTTTATTTGTTCGCTGCATTTAGCACTTTGAAGACATATTTCCGTTGAATTTCAATAAAACTTTCAACCGCTTTACCTTGAAATTTAGTTTTCATACAAAAAGAGCATATGTGCTAATTTTTTCGTGCTTACTCCTCCTTATATGCATACATTGTCAGCGTACAGCTCGTTATGTATAAAATAAAACGGGAATTAACAAAAAATAAACAGAGAGAGAGAGAGGGAGATAGAATTGTTTCTTTTTGTATGTGAATGGGAGATTAAATCACAACTTCTTTTGCCTACTTGGTCTACACAGACACCACTCACATACACACAAGCATAGATTTTCATTAGCAGAGAAAAAAAAACAACAATAACAACAACAACGACAACAATAGTAATGATAATAAACAGTCAGTCGGCAACTTTATTTAATTTAACAAAAGCAAACAAATGAAATGTGATTGTAGATGTTGTTGTTGTTGTTGCCTTTGTTGTATAAGAGAATAAATAAAGAACGAGCACCAACAGCAGCAAGAACAAAAGTATAACTGTTGTGCAAGTGTGTCACACATACACACACATGTGAAGTATGTTTCTTATCCCGTAATTATAGTTAAAAAACTTTAGTCACTCATACACTTACACTGGCAAAATGTTCTCTTTAACAAGTTTGCTTGTAAATAAAACTGCCTAGCAGAGAGAGTGGGAGTGAGTGAGTGAGTGAGAGAAGTAAGAAAAATTAGTTTTAATGGCGTAAACAAGTGTGTGTGTGTGTGTGTGTGTGTAACTTTTTTCTTCTTTTTTTTCTTTGTTAATATGTGTTGTATTGGAATATAAAACTTAAATAGAAAGGAAAACGTAGTAAAAGTTATTAATTTTTATTTATTAAACATAAATTCATAAAAAGAAAGCAAAGGAATATTACACATGTTAACAGCTGTTACTCATTAATTAGAAATATTATACTGCTGGTAAACATAATATTTTATTTTTTCTTTTTCTTCTGTTTTGTTTTTTCAAATTAATTATTCATAGTTTTTCATTCGTTTCATTTAATTGAGTTCATAAGATAAGATACCCTCGTATTCATCAAATCATTTCTGTTTTTTTGTGTAATTTTTTGATATCCAGACATAATTCACAAGGTTAAAGTTCATTAATCTAAATAAAAGTAATTTGTCTGGAGATATGAATTCCCAAATTTATACAAAAAAAAAAAAAAAAATATTTAAAAAAAGGACATGCTACCAGCAACTAAACAAATGATAACAAATACGCAATAAAAATACATTCGAAATGGAAAATTCTCCACGGTATAATATTAAAACCAGCACTTAAGTAACCACAGATTGATAGCACATACTGTTCTTATATTTTCGTTTTGTTTTACAAAAAAAAAAAATTTATAAAAATTAAGAAATTGTTTTATGACAATTTGTCAGAGGCTGGGAAACCCAATTTATATACGTAAGGTCCCATGCCATAACCCTGTCATAAAGTGGATAGACATTCAATGCAATTTTGATTTGGGTAGCCTTTGATTACAAAGTCTTTATGGTCTTTATCTTACCACACGTGGCTCTTTTTCCCTATAAGCAAGCAAAATTAAAGGCTCTAACTGCATGTCATATTATTATTTGAATCCCTAAAGGTACACCCTAATGTAGCAAATTAATTCAGAGGCAATGCAATCCAAAAGATCCAAGATTGTAGGACATGCAATCTGCCATGTTTGTTACCAATGCCCTCTATTTTAAGTCACATTGAATTCTATTAAGCTACAGTACATACATAATTGGCCATTACAACCCTTCAGTCAGGATTACGACCTAGGTTCTCACACCACTTATGTTGTGTGCGTTAATTTTATACATGAGGGGCGGGACCTACAGTTTAAAGTCGACTCCGAACGACAGATTTTTGAGAAGCTTTTCGTGGCAATTTTTACTCTCAGAGTTTTTGCCAGAAATCTGCTGAGAGGAAGTCGCCGAAGAAATATTTTTCGTTTTGATGTCTGACCTGGGATTCGAACCCGGGCCTTTCGTCTAATAAGCCAACACACTACCCACTAGACCACGGCGACTTCTATTAAGCTTTTCCTGATGCAATATTCAATATTTACGAGAATCATGCTTCTTGGGCATGCAAACATTTTAGATTTTTATGCATTGCTTTCGATTGATTATTTGATCTTCTGTGGAAATTTAAACGCCTACTTCAATACTTGCCAGATTCTATTCATTCGAAATAGAATGATAAAAGGGATGTTTAAGCTCCCCTATCAAAGCAGAGCTTTTCAGGCAGAAATCGGGGGTATCCTTCCGATAATATAATGTCACGAATGTAGTCAATGTAGTCTAGTAGGTAGTGTGTTGGCTTATCATATGTGAGAGTTCGATTCAAATCATTGGTCAGACATCTCCAATAAAACGAATGATGACAAAAAAAATATTTCTTCAGGGATTTCCTCTCAGCAGATTTCTGGCTAAAACTCGGAGAATAAACAAAATTGCCATGAAAAGTTCCTGAAAAATTTTGTCGTTCGGAGTCGGCTTTAAGCTAATGCTCCCGCCACTCATGCATACAAATTGATACACATAGATGGTGTGAGAAGCTAGGTCGTAATACTGTCTGAAGCGTTATAGTGGGCGATTATGTATGTATGTATGTACATAGTTAACAGGCTATGCAATCGCAAGATCCAAGATTAATGGACAATATCAACGCCTCTATTCTATAACGTTCTAAGTATACTTAGAACGTTTTTAATGTTCTTGCATTTTTAAATTCTACGTTCTCTAACTTAAATACTAGCAAAATTTGGTTAAGATGGGTCGATCCATTCCGAAGTTATAGGGAAAAATCGAGAGAGAGCTCATAACTCAAAACACAATTTGTTCGACGAATGTTATAGAACGGAGACTTCGATATAATCACACACATACATAATTGGACATTACAACCCTTCAGTCAGGATTACGACCTAGCTTCTCACACCACTTATATTGTGTGCGTTAATTTTATACATGAGTGCCGGGACCTACAGTTTAGAGTCGACTCCGAACGACAGATTTTTGAGAAGCTTTTCATGGCAATTTTTACTCTCAGAGTCTTTGCCAGAAATCTGTTGGGAGGAAGTCGCCGAAGAAATATTTTTCGTTTGATGTCTGACCTGGGATCGATATAATCTGTCTTGTTTATTACTGGTGCCCTCTACTTTACGTTACGTTGAAAAGACTTTCCAATAAGCTTCTCTTGAAGCACTATACGATACTTGCAGGGATCATGCTTCTTGCACAAGCACGTATTTTTTATTCTTATGCCTCGCTTTCGAGTGATTATATGATCCTCTGTTGGAAACGGACAAGCACTACTACCCGGAAGCGGAGCAGCCAGATTATCCTTCAAAATTAAACACGAAATGGAAAGTGGACACCAGACACTAGTTTAGGCCCCAAATCGGTGTCATGACTTCTAGGCTGAAATCAAGGTTATTCTGGGATGCCTACAAGAGCATTTAATGGGAATATAATGCCATGAATTCCTTTATGTGACATTTTACTGCAAGACCTCGGAAATTTTTTAAATAATTCGATTAGTTGGGTGTAGACTTGGCCGGAATAGATACCCAACGAGGCAAATTCCATTACCGTGTTCTCAAATTACAATAAGGCTGGAAATTAGAGAGAAATTCCATGCAAAATTTAATAATTTCCTAATTCAGTGAGAACTGGCCGAATATTAGTTCAATCAGATTCATAATTCCTTTTTTTCTCTCTGCTTCTCTACCCTGCCTATGACAGCTTGGAATCCCCGCTTACGATTTCCTCAGAAATTGCAAGTTGGAGAAGAAAAATGGCGGCATTTTTCTCTTTAAGCGTTAGCGCTCAGTACTGATAAATTAAAATGAACTAAAATGGAATAAAATGGATCTGTTCCGGATCCTAGCCGGACTATTGCAGGGTATGTTGCTATGAGGAGGAGTTGGAGACTATCGAACATCTCCTCTGCAACTGCCCAGCCCTTGGTAGGTTGAGGTTAGGACCCTGGCAGAGGGCATTCTTGAGAGCTTGAGTTCTGTGTCGAGAGCCGACATCGTCTAGAGTGTGTGCTGGCTTATTAGACGTAAAGCCAGGTTCGAGTCCCATCCGACTCAAAAATAAAAAAATACAAAAAAAGTATTTTTTTCGGCGATTTCTTCTCTTTCTTCTCTTCTTGAAAACGTTTTCTCAAAAAATCTCTCGTTCGGAGTCGACTTTAAACTGTAGGTCCCGGCCACATACTAAACATAATTGGAAATTACAAATCCTTCAGTCAGTATTACGACCTACTTCTCACCGACGTATGTTGTGCGCGTTAATTTTTAGACATCAGTGGGCGGGATTTACAGTTAAGTCGACTCCGAACGACAAATTTTTTGAGAAGCTGTTCATAGGCAGTTTTACTCTCAGAGTTTTGCCAGAAATAATGGCTGTAAGGAAGTAGCCGAAGAAATATTTTTTTTGTTTTGATGTCGGACCTGAAATTCGAACCCGGGCCTTTTGTCTAATAAGCCACACACTACCCCTAGACCACGTCGACTTCTGCATAAAATTAACACGGGCCAACATAAGTGGTGGTGAGAAACCTGTGGGCTTCTTTGGCAACGACTGGGCTTGTAGACTGTCTAATGGTGAAGGTATGCACTTACCATTTATAGTCATCTAGCAGCAACTCGTTTTCCTCTTACCGTTCGCATCTTCCCTCTTTCCACTTTCCTAAAAACCTGAAACAATGCACTGCATGTGTAGGGGTCATCCCCTGATGCAGGTTTAATAAGAAATAAAAAAGAAAATGAAAGGCTCTCCACAAATTTATTAGCAGCTTGGCTGGTTGAGAGGTGCTACGGCTTCATAAGTGTAGTTGCGCTTTCATTCTCCGTTGTTTTGTGTCTGTTTCTTTCTGTGTAATTCCTCCATTTCCCATTCTTCCCCCCTTACCTACATTCCTCTATCCTCTATTTCCTTCCTCCCCTAAGGACAATGTACAATGGGTCAATTTCAACCTCCGGATACTGTACTTGTCTTAACCGACAAGTGCACGTCCTCTAACCTAACCTACTCCTTTCTGAAGTATTGACATTTCTTGTCTTGGAAGCATATGGTTCCAACAAGGCATAACCACCATACAGAGTTTTTGCTGTAGGCTTAACATGTAAGTTCACTGTGCCCTAGTGCTTAAGTTTTGAGGCTTCCACTCTGGAAAATACTGGAGGAAATCAGCCTAGCTGTTACGAAACATATTCCGTATAATTAAGCAAGGAAAAACCAGCAAATGTAAGTAGAGCAGTGAGAAGCAGATTTATCCACTTAATTGTAATACTTTAACTGGTACACTGCCCTGCCATCCATATGCCAAAGCCTTAGTAGTGTCCATTCATAACAATAGCCAGGGAATTAAATGATGTTTTAATTCCATGAATATTAGTCATGACCAATTCACTGAAGCCCCAGCAGCCAAGCATACTCCCTAAGGCCCATAATTGATTAGGATGGTGTGCAGGCATCAATTTAATAAAATATTCTCATGAATTTCAACAATTGTTGGATGTGCTCATTGGTTAGCATTATTAATTGCATTAAATTTTCAAATTAAACTTGCCCGGGCTTCTAAAGGCTGAAGCCAATTAAATGAAGACGACAAGGGGAAAAATTGATTTTAACGAGACAACAAAAGGAAATGCAATCAACAACACTCAATTAAGGAAATCATTCGCTAAAATTTCTCTCTTTGTATGTATGTGTGTGTGTGTGTGTCTTTGGCTTCTTTACTTGGATGATTAATTTGGGAAATTACAGAAACCATGAAGGAATTCAAATAAAATATGTGGGGTGGTGTGGTGGATAGTCTTTCAGCTGAGGTGTGTATGCCAAACGAATTAATAAATTTAACTCAACATAAAGAGAGAAAGAAAGCTAGGGGTATTTAAAAACAAATTATAATTCTCTCTCTCCCTCTCTCTCTCTCTCTCTGTCTCCCTTTCTAAAACTCTTTTCTTCATTCTTTTCTTTTGTTAACTTCTTTATCCTTGGCTTTCGAAAACAATTAAATACATAGGCCCGCTGTAATACAAAGAGAAGTTGGAAAATTAAAAATTAACAGATTAAAGGACATTTAAGTAAAGAGCAAATTTCTTTTTCTTTCTTTAACTCTCTCTCTCTCTCTCTCTCTCGCCATATTTCCTTGAGACTTTAGTTGAACTCTTAAAGAAATTTTTCAAATTTTCCACATTATTAAGCGCAACCCACAATTCTAGTTAATGAACAGTGAAAGGGAGTGAGAGAGAGAGAGAGAGAGGGAAGGAGTGGAGAGGAAAAAATTTTGTTTAATTTATAAACTTTTGCTCCCGCTATCATTTGTATTCATTTCTTTGGTGTTGAACAAAGTGAGAGATAGGAACAGAGAAACAGAGAGAGAGAAAAAGAGTGTAAGAGTGTGTATGCGGTTGTGGTGTTGAATAAGTGAGAGATAGGAACAGAGAGAGAGAAAGAGAGAGTAAAACTGTGTGTGCGGTTATGGGTGTTTGTATAAAATTCTTATAAAAACCCACAACTGTCAAATGCACTACAAGTCAAAGTGATAAAATGTTGTTTTACTAGGAGTTTTTCTTTTCTACCATCCTTCTGCCTCTCTCTCTCTCTCTCTCTTTCTCCCTTTTCTTCACTTATTCCCTATAACAAAGAGCGTGAAGCAAAGAGGGAGAGAATTTTTATTTACTCTCATTACAACAAACACTCACTCACGCTTTTGCCATTAAGCCAGCAATTAATATCAAGGAATTCCAGTACAGAAAAATAATATCACAAGAGAGACTAAGAGAGATAGAGGGAGAGAGAGAGAGGGGGGGAGTAAAAGAGAAAGCCAATGATAAGGGTAAAGCTGGTTATAAAACTACTTGCCAAAGTTAAGTTCTACCACAATTCAAGATAAAAAAATTTACGTACAGAAAATGAAAATTAAGACGAAAAGAAACGAAACGAAACGAAATGAAAAGAGTTTTTTTGGTGGTTTGAAAAACTTTTGTTTTTTATGGCTCTTCTTGCTTTCTTATGTTCTGCTTTTATGAAAAGTACGTACATATATATACAGTGGGGAGCATAAAAGAGTACATGTTCATATTTTGGATGCTTTAAATATTGAATGAAACTAAAAAAAAACTGTTTTTGTCATTTATTGTTCAAAAAAATAAAATAAAATTTAAAATAGAATAGGGCATCAAACCTCTAAGGATAAAATAAACAAAGCAAAGACAATTTGCATGTACTCAATTTTGCACGCGCTGCTTTTTATGATATGTTTGTTCGTTATTTTTTTTTAAACCGACACTCAGGGGATGAGCCCTACTCATGCAGTGCATTGTGCAGGTTTTCACCATTAGACCATTAGACAGTCTACAGCAATCGTCCCCAAGAAGCTCGCAGTTTCTCACAGTATTTTGGCTTTTTTAAGAGATACAGTGGAACTTCTATAATTTGAACTTCTATTATTTAAATTTTCTATAAGTTGCAGCACAGCAACAGCATCTTGGAAAGAAATTCTATTAGGTTTTGCTTCTTTAACTTGAAGTTTCTTTAAATTGAAGTTTTTTTCTGAATAGTGGTGATTCAATTTATAGAAGTTCAACTGTATTAGTTTCAAATTAATTATTTAATCTTGTTGAGCGAATATTTTTTTCAACTTATTAAATAAAAACGAATTTCTATTAAAAACTAAAGAAACTCTCAAAATCAACTGAAGATAGTAATTGTACTTTAACTAGAATTGGCTATCCTAGCATAGAAATTTCTAAAAAAAAACTTGGAGTCAGTGAGTAGTCATCCGAATCCAAAAACCTCGTTCCGTTGTTCTCAAGCCTGTGAGAGATCGTAAAAATCCACTATTCACTATGACAAAGAGCGTGAAGCAAAGAGGGAGAGAATTTTTATTTACTCTCATTACAACAAACACTCACTCACGCTTTTGCCATTAAGCCAGCAATTAATATCAAGGAATTCCAGTACAGAAAAATAATATCACAAGAGAGACTAAGAGAGATAGAGAGAGAGAGAGAGAGGAAAGGAGTGGAGGGGAAAAAATTTTGTTTAATTTATAAACTTTTGCTCCCGCTATCATTTGTATTCATTTCTTTGGTAGGAACAGAGAAAGAGAGAGAGAAAAAGAGTGTAAGAGTATGTGTGCGGTTGTGGTGTTGAATAAGTGAGAGATAGGAACAGAGAGAGAGAAAGAGTGTGTAAGAGTGTGTGTGCGGTTATGGGTGTTTGTATAAAATTCTTATAAAAACCCACAACTGTCAAATGCACTACAAGTCAAAGTGATAAAATGTTGTTTTACTGGGAGTTTTTCTTTTCTACCATCCTTCTGCCTCTCTCTCTCTCTCTCTCCCTCTCTCTCCCTTTTCTTCATTTATTCACTATTCACTATGACAAAGAGCGTGAAGCAAAGAGGGAGAGAATTTTTATTTACTCTCATTACAACAAACACTCACTCACGCTTTTGCCATTAAGCCAGCAATTAATATCAAGGAATTCCAGTACAGAAAAATAATATCACAAGAGAGACTAAGAGAGATAGAGAGAGAGAGGGGGAGTAAAAGAGTAAAAGAGAAAGCCAATGATAAGGGTAAAGCTGGTTATAAAACTACTTGCCAAAGTTAAGTTCTACCACAATTCAAGATAAAAAATTTACGTACAGAAACTGAAAATTAAGACGCAAAGAAACGAACGAAATGAAAAGAGTTTTTTTGGTGGTTTGAAAAACTTTTGTTTTTTATTGCTCTTCTTCCTTTCTTATGTTCTGCTTTTATGAAAAGTACGTACATATGTACAGTGAAGAGCACAAATGAGTACATGTTTATACTTTGGATGTTTTAAATATTGAATGAAACTAAAAAAAAACTGTTTTTGTCATTTATTGTTCAAAAAAATAAAATAAAATTTAAAATAGAATAGGGCATCAAACCTCTAAGGATAAAATAACAAAGCAAAGACAATTGCATGTACTCAATTTTGCACGCGCTGCTTTTTATGATATGTTTGTTCGTTATTTTTTTTTAAACCGACACTCAGGGATGAGCCCTACTCATGCAGTGCATTGTGCAGGTTTTCACCATTAGACCATTAGACAGTCTACAGCAATCGTCCCCAAGAAGCTCGCAGTTTCTCACAGTATTTTGGCTTTTTTAAGAGATACAGTGGAACTTCTATAATTTGAACTTCTATTATTTAAATTTTCTATAAGTTGCAGCACAGCAACAGCATCTTGGAAAGAAATTCTATTAGGTTTTGCTTCTTTAACTTGAAGTTTCTTTAAATTGAAGTTTTTTTCTGAATAGTGGTGATTCAATTTATAGAAGTTCAACTGTATTAGTTTCAAATTAATTATTTAATATTGTTGAGCGAATATTTTTTGCTACTTATCGAATAAAAATGAATTTCTATTAAAAACTAAAAGAACTCTCGAAATCAACTGAAGATAGTAATTGTACTGTAACTAGAATTGGCTATCCTAGCATAGAAATTTCTAAAAAAAAACTTGGAGTCAGTGAGTAGTCATCCGAATCCAAAAACCTCGTTCCGTTGTTCTCAAGCCTGTGAGAGATCGTAAAAATCCACTAACTAATGCAGATGCTCGTCTAATGAAAACAAAAATGAAAAAGAGACAAAGTGTTAACACCAAAAGGAGCTTCTTTGGCAATCGGAAAAATCATTAGTCGATGGATGGCAAGTAGAGCTCTTGAAGATATTGGCTGTACCCCGGGGAGTCAAAAAGAAAAAACCTGCAATTTCGGCTAAAAATATAAAAGAGCGATTAAAGTCTGCTAGAGAACATAGAAATTGGACAACGATGATGGGTTTTACACGGGTACCCGTTCGCGTGGACTCCAAGTTAGACATCAAAACGGTTAGACATTAGAACGAATGAAATATTCTTCGGGACCTCAGCATTTCTGACAGACTTGATAGTAAATGCCAAAAAGTTCGCAAAAATCGTCGTTCGGAGCGACTTCTGTAGGTCCCACCACTCAGTATAAAATAACCAGAATCATAAGTGGTGTGAGTACAGTTCGTAATCCTGACTGAAGGGTTGGAATGCCATTCTTATGGTTACCAACGCCCCCAAAGTACAGACTGCTATACCTGATACCATTCGATCCTTTGGGATCACTTCCCCCTGATTAGGAAATGGATGACTGGAAATATGTGATCTGGTCGGCCGAATCAGAATTCAATTGCTTTCAGTCTGATGGTAAGCAATATTGCTCTGGCGCCGCCATGGGAAAAGAATTGTAAGACACCAGGTGAAGGAAATGCTTAAAACACGGTGGAGAAAACGTCATGGTATGGGGTTGCTTTACCACCAGTTTGCCTTGGACCACTGCAAAGAATCAATAATATATCGAAAAAAGAAGATTATTTGAGAATTTTGCAAACCCATCTTTCCGATTTTGTCGGCAGGAAGTACTTTTCCAGTAGCATGGCGACCAGAGATCTGCAATGAATCGTTTTTCCGCTACTCATAAGTAATCATGCAATTTTGAGTATGGGTGAATCAACAGAATTGAAATTCAACTACTCTGATTCCTTTTTACTTGCTATAACATTGATTTACAAGTATAAGTAGCAAAGAGTATGAGTACAACATTGACATCAAACTTACAACATACGAAATATGTATGATTCATACGCCTACTCATTGTGATTCATAAATTTAGCAGAATACTTATAGTACTTATAAGTGATTCGAGTGGCTGGAATCATTTATCAAAATTTACAGCCTTTGTGGTTGTTGCATATACAAACAAAGAAGAAAGGAAAGACAAAGACAATAAGCAAAGCATACACACAATCTTCTTGTGAGTATTGCAGTGTTAGTATGCGAATCATAGTTATTTTGTGGTTCGTGTAAATGTTAAGTTGAGACGAGTCGAAGTTAATAACATCATGCATATTGTTAAATATGAATACGACGAGTACTTTCAACTTTGAATATGAGTAGTATGAGTATCATGTTAAAATAAGCATGAATGCGTATAAGTATCAGAAATTATATGTATGATGCAAATCTACTCATCGCTTTGAATACTCGTTGCTGATCTCTGATGGCGACCCTAAACACACCGCTTAGTGAGTACAATTTTTAATTAGTTCAGTGGCCATAGCACAAAGTCCTGACCTCAATCCGTTTGAGAATTTGTGGTGAATCATAAAGAGACACTTGGGACAATACCGATCAGCACCAATCAATTTAGATAAGCTTTGGCAACGGGTTCATTAGGAATGAAAGAAATTATAAAGAATTTGGTGGAGAGCATGCCAAGTCGCTTAAATGAAGTTTTATATAACAAGGGTCTTTGGACTAAAAATATTAAAAATACTCGTGTCCCTAATAATTTTGGAATGGTGCAAAATTGAGTACATCCGAGTTATTTTCCTCTTGATTGTTTTTTTTTGAATTTGATTATTTTCCTTTTAAATTTTGTATTATTTTGTGAAGTACTTACTAAAAACTAAATTTATTTTATTTTTATGCAATTAAAAATGCTCATTTGTGCACCTCACTGTATATAGAAAATATTTCTTTGAGAAAAATCTCAATTTGCTTGAAAACAACTGTGAAATTAAAATTATTCTAGGAAATAAAAACCATAATCACACTCTCTCTCTCTCGCTCTTTTAACGCAAGGATCTTTGGACTAAAAATATTAAAAATATTTGTATTCGTTATAATTTTGAAATGGTGCAAAATTGAGTACATCAGTTTTATTTTTTTCTTAGAATTTGATCAATTTGATCAAGTACTAATTACTGAATAAAAAATTAAAAAAAAATTTTTTTTGAGTTGCTTTATTACAATTAAAATTGCTTAGAGTACAAATATGTACTCATTTTTGCACCCCACTGTATATACATATGTATGTAAGCATGTTTATGTAAACCACATAAAAGCATAAAATTTTTTAAGATAAAAATTAAATCAAGAAAATGAAGAACAAACAGAAAAATAAAAAAAGTAAATGGGCGTAGGTGTACTTCTATCAATTTTTTTTAATTTTTTCTTCTTAAGATTCCTTTCCATATTTTCTTAAGATTATTGGTGGTTTTGTTTTGCGTTTATTTTTTTTTTAAACATAAAAATTAATTTATTATGTTTTTTAAATAAATGGAGGAAAAAAAATCTTGTAAAACTAAGCGATTTTTTATTTATTTCTTCTGGCCCGGGCAAGTCAAGCTATTAAAATGCCACCCAAAAAAACCAAAGTTTTTCTGTGAATTTTTTTTTGCTTTTCTCTTGAACTTATTTTCAGTTGAACTGCAAAATAAATCAAAATTATGGCTGATTATGGCAGGTTTAAATGATTTTGAATTGAATTTTTTCCTCTTTTTTTTGTTTTGCTTAATTTTTTGAAAAGTAATTTGTAAAGTACAATTAAGGGCTGAATATTGCTGTCAAAAGGATGTCTTTCTTGCTTCCTTATATAATAACTCACTGACTCAATTGCTTATTACAACCCTTCAATCAGGATTACAACCTAGCTTCTCATACAACTTATGCTGTGTGTGTTTATTTTATTCTTAAGGGGCAGGGCCTACAATTTAATGTTGACTTCGAACGAAAGTTTCTTGAGCAACTTTTCATGGCAATTTTATTTGCTTTTAGGGTTTTTGCCAGAAATCTGCTGACAGAAAGTCGTCGAAGAAATATTGTTTTATATTTCAGTTTAGTGTAGATGTTTTACCTAGAGCTTAAACCGTGATCATGCTTATAAAACCCCAACACACTACCTACTAGACTCCGGCTATGAAAACATTTATAAACTTTCGCCTACAAATGCAAATCTTTGTCTTTTATTATCACAACCTGTTTTCAAGGTTGCTTAATGTACTTTGCATATCCCTTCAACACTCTACACACAGACATAGAACACTTTACTTAGGATTATGACCTGATGCCTCACAACATCAGCAGTTGCATGCCTATCCCGAACAATAGATTTGAAAAGCTTTCTCATGGTAATTGGATTATTCTCAGAGTTTTTGCCAGAAAAGTTTTTTCAAAATGTCGGAACCGAAATTTTAAGTCACGAACTCTTATCTAGTAAGTCTTATGTCCAATAGCTTATTCTTTATGGCTTTACATGGTGCATTACATTGGGAAAAGTTGAAAAGTTTCCATTTACGTTCAACTATTTTCTTTGGCGAATATTGGAAATCCTTTCACAAAACTGAAGTCCTTACACGTATGTAGTATTTACTTTTCCAAGCATCATGAATCCGACATTCACAATGTATAATAAAGCATCAATCATCCACATTATAAAAATGTATGAGTCATGAGTCATTTTATACTTTTTGGATTAAGATCCTACTTAGAAAATGTTAGCTGTTGAACAAAGTTCAGTAATGAATCGTTTTTCCGCTACTCATAAACACTCATGAAATTTTAAATCTAAGTAAGTCAATTAAGCCGTGGTCTAGTAGATAGCGTGTTGGCTTATTAGACGAAAGACCCGAGTTCGAATCCCAGGTCAGACATCAAAACGAAAATTTTAAAATAATTTTTCGGTGACTTCCTCTCAGCAGATTTCTGGCAAAAACTCTGAGAGTAAGAAATTGCCATAGAATGCTTCTCAAAAAATGTGTCGTTCAGAGTCGACTTTAAACTTTAGGTCCCGCCACTTATGTATAAAATTAACTCACACAACATAAGTGGTGTGAGAAGCTAGGACGTAGTACAATGGGTCAATTTGACCACCGAGTACTGTACTTATCAGAATTGACAAGTACACGTCCTCTAACCTAACCTAACCTAAGTCAACAATATTGAAATTTAACTATGTACTCTAGATTCATTCATACTACTTACTACAACATTGATTTATACGTACAACTTTCACATTCGAAATATTTTTTTTGATTCATAACTCATTCGATACTTAACTTTAGAAAAATACTTATAATAAGTACATATAAATAATTCGAGTGATTCGAATCATTCATCAGAATAAACATACAATCTTTTAGTGAGTATTTTAGTAATTCTGCGCGATTCATACTTATTTTGTGATTCGTTCGTGTATATGTTGAGTTATAGAGAGTCGAATATAACAACAATATCATACATGTTGTTAGAGATATGAATATGATGAGTACTACAAACTTTGACCAAAAGTAAAAGTAGAAGTAGTAAAAGTGTCGGAAATTATGAGTATGATTCGATTCTACTCATACATACATACATATTTGGCCTTTATAACCCTTCAGTCAGGATTACGACCTAGCTTCTCACACCACTTATGTTGTGTCCGTTAATTTTCTACATGAGTGGCGGGACCTACAGTTTAAAATCGACTCCGAACGACAGATTTTTGAGAAGCTTTTCATGGCAATTTTTTACTCTCAAAGTCTTTGCCAGAAATCTGCTGAGAGGAAGTCGCCGAAGAAATATTTTTCGATTCGATGTCTGACCTGGGATTCTACTCATGGTTTTGAATATTCGTTGCCAATCTCTGCTGTGCAGTAGAATTTTTATTTTCAAAATTTCCGATTTTTTGTGGATAACAAACCCAGTTGAACGGATCCGTAATAGCAAATTTGTCTGCCTTTATATCCTTAAGCCTAAGGACACTTTTATGTTAGAAGCCGATATTTTCATGCCGATCAAATGATCATGGCGATCAGATAAAAAATGTTTCCTGGGGAAATGCTGATTTACTTGGATAACTGGGATGTTATAAAGTTTGTTGTAGAGAGAAAGACGTGTTTCTTCTTTTACTTATAAATCTGCAAAACTCTAAAAAGGAGATCTAATCTTACATTTCATTTTATATTATGTGGGCAAAATGGACTAAATAACTTAAGAACAAAATCTTCAATCTGCTTATTTGGTAAGAGATAGGAAAGATTTCTGATCGAATAGAGCTACTAACTTCAAAATTTTCTCTGCAATACATCCTGTGTGTCAATAATTACGAGATAGGCTTAGAAAGTAAAGCCTATACACTGATATTGTACGAAATATTTTTTCTTTTTCAACAATATCCCTCAGGGGAAGATCATCTTCGTCTTTTTACACATGCAGGGCACGAATATCAATAATGTTCGTTAAAAAGAGCGTAAAAATGCATTCAATTGCTTGTCAGTTTTCAGTGAAGCAGGTTTTCGTCTCTACTTTTTGAATTTTTTTTGTATATCAATTATACACCCAAAGAAAAATTCCAGTAGTATTCACTATTTTCTAATGAGATTTACTAATAAGAAGGAGAAATGATCTGCATTTTTGGAAGAATATTTGTCAAGTTAAATAAGCAGTCTTTAGGGGTTTGGCTCTGAATATTTTCCATTTTCCCTTACACAAACACATTAGGTTACATTTGTAAATATTACTAACAATTTTCCTCGGGGTTATACAGAAGCCTCCACAAATACACTCACATTTGTATCATGATGTTCTCTTTGTGCCTATGTCTAGTCATAAAGACTAAAAATTTAACACTTTCTTTTGGTTCCAAACGATATAAATAAGAAACGTTTTATTGCTGTTGATACACCTGCTAGTATTCCACAGTAAAGGGGTTTCCTTTTCATTTTAATTTTATGAAAATTGTTGGCATTATGGTTTCCATCATAAATGAAGAAAAACAATGAAAAAAAAAACGCAAACGAAACCTAAAAGTAGGCAATAAAAAACAAACTTACATGTCAATTTCATTTACGCACTCACACGCATATTAGCATAGAAATTAAAAATAAAAATCAAGAGCGAAAGAGAGAGAGAAAGGGATATGGAGAATAACGGTTAAAACAAACGAGTATCATCACCTTCAATGCCACTTTTCAACGTTTCAACTTAACCACACACATGCACGCACACATGCACGCACACTTTACCTTTTAGTGGGTCTATGGCTTCGAATAATTAGACACACTTTCTAGGAACTTTAATGTGGGCAATAACAGTAATCAACAGCAAGCAAGCAACGGTAACAACAGGCCGTAACTGCGGTAACAAATGAAGCCGCACAAATGCACACAAAAATATACAGAAACACAACGAAATAGCTAAACAAGGACATTTATTCCCTCGTTGCCTATTTCAACAACTTTTGAAATGTGAAAGAGAAAGGGAGGGAGGGGGACATGTGTAAGGCATGTGGGAGAATGTAAGTGTGAGTAAGTAAGTGAGTGTATACGTTAACATTTATTTTTATGAAGTTTTATCATTAGTCAAGCCATAAACCAAAAAAATACAAAAAAACTTTCCTTTTTTCATTTCCTTTTTTTTACTTTCACTCTTGCCCTCCCTCTCTCTCTAGATTTCCAGTTAATCACAGGTAAAACATGAAACAAATAAATAAAACTCTTGTTTATGTATATGTAGGTGTGTGTGTATGTGTACTGAAGATAATATTGACGATAAGATAAGATTGAATTGAAGTTTACTGGGGGAATTCATGTGGCTGGCTAACCAAGAACATTGAGGGTAAACTGGTAACGGGAAGGTTATTAAAACTAATGATAATTTAAAGATACAAGCCGGGTTAATTTCCACAATTCGTTAACTCCTTTCTGCCACAAAAAAAGTAGAGTAGAGTAGAGTAGTTGGGGGCAAGTGTTAAAGATAAAAAAGATTGTAAAATAAAGCGTAGTATTAAGGGAAACAGCCTGAAGTAAGAAAAGTTGCAGAAAAATTGAAAACTTTTAGGAAAAGAAGCCTGAAAAATTGTTCTTAAATTAAAGCCAACTCAACTTTAGAGAAAGTTTTAAAACATTTCAAATTTTTTATTTTATTTTTTTTTATTAAAAATTTTTGTTTTTATTGTTGAAAGAAAGTTTGTTCATTAGAAAATTTAAAAAAAAGAGATTTTTCTGTTTTTAATTACTTGGTGCGGCAGAGAAAATACTCCTGAGTAACTATATATAGACCATGTTGTTCAGTTAGTTGAGTAGATCGCAAAAATATTTTTTTTTAATATTTCTTGGAACCTTCAAACTTGTTTTATTTGACAAAAGCTGTGTTTTTTTTTTGGACTTTATGCACAAATTTCTGGGTTACTCTAACATTTCTGACCCAATCCCTAAAATTCATATCTTGTTAGAAAGGGGAGAGATGGAGCCTTAAAATGGTGTACATATATCTACTATGTGCCTTAATATGCTATAAGATTTGATGAGGCAAACTTGGAAAATTGGAATTTTTTTCATATTCCTTCAAATTTGTCCATTCATAGTAGCAAACTTTAATAAAAATATACAAGATAAGTGATAATATTCTTAAAGTCTATTCTTTTATGAATAGATTGAGATATCAGTTGATCAAATCGGACAAAAACTACGGGAGTTATTGTTCAAAGACTCTAACAGTCGCGAAATATTTTTTTATAAATAGCATCTCATCAAATGAACTTTTAGTTCAAATATTTTCAGAATTTTTGATGGATCTTGTTTGTTTATCACAAAATGTATCAATTTCACACTTCAGTGACCACTTTGAGTGGTATGTGATAGAGTAATCCGTCCATAAGGCCTATTTCAGTGCTCTCAATAGATCCAAGGTACTGGTATTATGCCTTTTGTAATTCTGTTAAACTGGCAAAGGTCAGAATAAGGGAAGAGCGGAGCCTGGAAGCAAACTAACAATGATGAAACTGGTAAAGGAGCCATAAAGAGGTCCATTTCGACGTAATACAATCGTGGTTGCGAGGTGGAATGATACCACGGTGAGGAGACAAGGCGGGTTTATAGTCGGTATACCCAGTATTTCCCTCAGGATACTGTTCCAAGTCAGTAGGAATAACTCGATATCTAGTATTTAATAAGCAAACACGAGTTTTCTCCTGACATGCATTAACGCTATACTGGTTTCAAGTATGTGTTCGGATAATACATTCTCCTTATCGTAGAATCTATATATTGAGGCAATTTAAAGTCTAAACAAGTGTCCATTGAGTCTTCGGTCCTAGGCAAAAAGGTCGGTTACCATGCTCGAATTTCTGATAGTCTGACAGGTGACATGAAAAATTTTAAATTTTCTCAATCGTTATTGAAAACTCTTTGCCAATATTCTTATCTTTAATTGAATATTCATACTCGTACATAATTGGTCATTACAATTCTTCAGTTGGGAATTACAACCTAGCTTCTCACAAGTGGTATGAGAAGATAGGTTGTAGTCTTGACTAAAGGGTTGCAGTGACCAATTAAGTATGTAATGGTGATGGTATCAGTAGATTGAAATGTTACTTACAATCTGTTAAAAAGACAAGACACTTGAATGCTTCTTTCGATGCTTAACAAATATGCTTGCGCCAGCAAATATTGCATTGAGCCTGTGACTCCTTAATACTCATCCGTAGTTACTTATGATTTCAATTTTAATACGTAGAAATCTAATTCAAAATAGTTCAAAAATCCCTTTTTAAAAGTGATATGATCTTGCAACTTCCTTAGTTGTGTTATCCAAAAAGCATTTCAATTGTCTCTCCCTCTCTCCCAGTATAATTGCAAGAAATTAATTTTCTAGACTTGGGCAGCTGGCTGCAATCATTGTGTTTCCATTACTCTGGTCGCTGTAATAAAGTTCAATAAACTGTTGCTGTCTAATCATGTCATAAATGAAATCAAATCAGACATGATTTACACTTGCATGTCCGTCAATCATGTGCTGGTGCTGCCAGTATTGATGATTTCCAGCCGACGTTGTCTTGTAATAATTGGTGGAGTATTATGGAAAAAGATTTTATTTTTGTTCTTAAATTTGTTGTAGTTTTTCCTTGTTTTTTTTTTTTGTTGTAATAAATTTTCTGCGACAAAATAAAAAAAAATTAAATACACCCGGCTAATAACATAATGTAGGTTGTGAGTTATGTTAAGTAGATCTCAAAAAGGAATTTTCTTATACTTCTCGAACCCTTCAAACTTTTTTTATTTGACAAAAACTGTTTTTTTTCCGACTTTACCCACAAATTTCTGTATTACTCAAACATTTCTAACCCGATTTCCAAAATTTATATCTCACTGGAAAGCGTAGAAATAGACCTTTAAAACGGTGTACACATGTTTATAATTTGACGTAATATGCTATAAGATTTGATGAGATAAACTTGGAAAATTCAAGTTTTTTTCATAATTTTCAGATTTGTCCGTTCATAGTAGCAAACTTTACTTAAAAAATATGAAATAAGTATAAATATTCTTAAAGTCTGTTCTCTTAAGAAGAGATTGAGTTATCATTTGATCAAATCGGTTAGAAATTACCGTAGTTATTATTTAAAGAGTCTAACAGTCGAGTTATATTTTTGTTTATATATGTGATCTTATCAAATCAACTTTCGTTCAAAAATTTTTAGAATTTTTGATGATTGTTTATCGGGAAATGTATAAAATCCAGAAGTTGATCAATGTTTGCGCAAAAAAAAGTAATAATTTTTGCAAAAAACACAAATATTAAACGGCTTCTGGATATCGAGTTATTCCTACTGACTTTGAACAATATCGTGACATTTTTTTCGCGGAAAGAAGGGAAATACTGGGTATATCGACTAAAAACCCGCCTTGTCTTCTCATCGTGGTATCATTCCAACTCGCAACCACGGTTATATTACGTCGAAATGTATCCCTTTTTGGCATCTTTGCCAGTTTCATCATTGTTAGTCTGCTTCCAGGCTCCGTTCTTCTCTTATTCTGACCTTTGCCAGTCCAACAGAATAACAAAAGGCATAATACCAGTACCTTGTATCAATTGAGTGCACTGAAATAGGCCTTATGGTCGGATTACTCTATGACTTACCACTCCTATTGGTCACTGAAGTGTGAAATTGATACATTTTGTGATAAACAAACAAGATTCATCAAAAATTCTGAAAAAGTTCATTTGACGAGATGACATACATACAAAATATCTCGCGACTGTTAGAGTCTTTGAATAATAACTTCGGTAATTTTTGTCCGATTTGATCAAATGATATCTCAATCTATTCATAGGAGAATAGTCTTTAAAAATGTTATCACTTATCTTGTACATTTTTATTAAAGTTTGCTACTATGAATGGACAAACTTGAAAAAATATGAAAAATATTTGAATTTTTCAAGTTTACCTTATCAAATCTTATAGCATATCAAGTCCAATAATAGATATGTGTATACCATTTTAAAAGTCCATCTCTACGCTTTCCAGTGAGATATAAATTTTGGAAATCGGTTGAGAAATGTTTAAGTAATCCAGAATTTTGTGCGTAAAGTCAAAAAAAAAACAGTTTTTTGTCAAATAAAACAAGTTTGAAGGGTTCGAGAAATATAAGAAAAATATTTTTGCGATCTACTCAACTAACTGAACATGGACTATGTAGTTAGGTTAGGTTAGAGGACGTGTACTTTGTCAACTGTGACAAGTACAGTACCTAGAGGTCGAATTGACTCATTGTACAACGTCCTAGCTTCTCATGCTACTCGTGTTGTGTGCGTTGATTTTTTACAAAAGTGAAGTCGCCGTGGTCTAGTGGGTAGTGTGTTGGCTTATTAGACAATAGACCCGGGTTCGTATCCCAGGTCAGACATCAAAACGAAAAATATTTCTTCGGCGACTTCCTCTCAGCAGATTTCTGGCAAAGACTCTGAGAGTAAAAATTGCCACGAAAAGCTTCTCAAAAATCTGTCGTTCGGAGTCGACTTTAAACTGTTGGTCACGCCACTCATGTAAGTTAACGCACACAACATAAGTGGTGTGAGAAGCTAGGTCGTAATCCTGACTGAAGGGTTGTAATGGCCAATTATGTACGTATGTATGTGGTGGGGCCTACAGTTTAAAATCGACTCCGAACGACAGATTTTGAGAAGCTTTTCATGTTAATTTTTAATTTTATCCAGATGTGGCGGGTCCTATAGTTTAAAATCGACTTCGAACGACAGTTTTTTTGAGAAACTATTGCGTGACAATTTTATTTACTCCCAGAGTTTTTGCCAGAAATCTGTTGAAAGGAAGTCGCCGAAGAAATGTTTTCATATTTTCGTTTTGATATCTAAACTGGGATTCGCACTCGGGCCTTTCGTCTAATAAGCCAACACATTACCTACTAGGCCATGGCGACTTCAGACTAAGTAGTTACTCGCAAGTATTTTCACTGACGCTTCGTGTAATAAGTACTCTTAGTGGGTATAGGGCAGACTTAAAATATTTTTATCTACGTAGACTTCTTTATGAATTTCCTTTCAAATGTTGAAGATATTTTTGAGATATTTTTTGAAAAAAATTTCTGTGAATAAAACCCATAGGCAACAGCTGCGCTGCTATTCAAAAACTAAGACGAATAATTAACCACAATTATTGAAGCAATAAAGTGTGCTTAAAGGAGACCGCAGTTACTTATTTAAAATTGCCTCTAAGACCCTAATGTCACAGTAACAAAATAAAGCAAGAAAAAGAAACCCAACTTGATTAACATCTTGAGTCACTAGTTAACCTCATATGGCTGTAACCCCCCCCCCCTCTTCTATAAATGCGTTAATTTAATGTAAAACAAGCAATGAAACTACGGAATAATTGTTTTCATGAAGAATTTATGAAAATAACATGGCACACATGGCACACTCCATTATACGAAAGCCGAATTTGAAAGAAGGGTTGCTTTCAAGGCATAGATGCAGGGTGGAGGGATGGGGACTTAAGAATTCTTAAGAAAATCATCGACAACATAATCGACGTTATCAACATTAGCAAGAGCATCAAGCATCAAGCATCAGGCATCAGCTGGCTTTTTATGAAGTTTAGATTTTAGATTCAAGATTAACAGATTTTTTGTGGTTCACCCCTTAAGCCATAAATATTTTAAATGTGCGCGTATGTATGTGTACGTGTAAATGTGTATTGTATGTGATTAACATATGCGTAACGGTATTTTTTTGCTTTATAAACCTGTGTGTGTGTATAAATAAACTGAAAAAGAGAGAGAGAGGGATTGTGAGAGAGAGCATTGCAGATAAGGAGGAGTGTACCGTAATGTTTGTTTAAGTATTAATGTATTTACATTTAATGTATGTACGTAGTATATTAACTGTAACAACCTTTGTACATACATAAGAGAGAGAGAGAGAGAGAAAGAGAGAGAGAGCGTGGGACACACACAAAGTAAGTACTTGAATATATAAAAAGAAACGACACATACACAATCACATTTAATGATAAAAAAAAGAAGAAGATTTTTTGCTGTGGTTTTCATTTGATGTTGTTGATGCTAATACTGTGGCTGCTGCTGCTGTTGCTGCTGCCATTGCTGTTGTTGTTGTTGTTATATTGTTTGCATTTGATATCATTTTGAATCACATTTGCGCTTAATACTGCTTACTCAGGCTTATCACTTTATAAACACATGCGTTGTCTTGCTAACTTTCTGCCTGTCTGTCTGTCTATCTGTCTACCTGTCAGTCTCTGTTACTGTCACTCATGTGCTCATGCTTATTATAATTTCTCTGCAACAATATTTTTCACCTTTAGCTTGTTCATGTTGTTCTGATTCCCCCATTACAAATTATTATTTTTCTGATTTTCTTCTTTTTTTTTCTTAATTTTTTAACGCAACCCGCAGAACATAACAGTAAATTGTTGTTACTTATGCAAACAGTTTGAATACCAATACATCCACATAAGCATACTTGCTTGGGATGTGTGAGAAGTAACTAGGGTTAGTTGGATATTGAAATTTTTTACCGGAATTTTCATTTCTTCCTGGAGCAAGGATTACGACCTAGCTGCTCACGTTAGCCATGTTGTGGGTGTTAATTTTCTTCATAAGTAACTGGACAGAGAGTTTAAAGTCGTCTTAGGTACATAAGTAGGTAGAAATCGTCGTGGTCTACTAGGTAGTGTGTTGGCTTATTGGATAAAAGACCCGAGTTCGAATCCCACGAAAATACAAAAAGTACTTCTTCGTCGATTTCCTCTCAGCAGATTTCTGGCAATTACTCTGAGCGTAAATAAAATTGCCATGAAAAGCTTCCCAAAAAATCTGTCATTCGGAATCGACTTCAAACAGTAGGACCCGCCACTCGTGTATAAAATTAACGCACACAACACAAGTGGTGTGAAAAGGTAGAACGTTGTACAATGGGTCAATTCGACCTCTGGGTACTGTACTTGTCACGGTTGACAAGTGCACGTCCTCTAACATAACCTAGATATATATGTAGACAGATGTGGCTGTCCCCTGAGTCATGAGCAGACACACTTAGGCCGCACACAGGGCTCATTGTATTACCCTAGTTTCACATTCTCCCTAGTCCAGAAACCACTCGGAATTTCCGATGAAATGACTCAGACAGCCAATACCCATGTAAGATAGTTCGTCCATTTCGTCCATGTAGAAGGCACCCACCCAGGTGCCTCTTTCTCCTCCGACCAAATGCACCGGGAATGTACGCAGTAGATGGACAACAGTCTCGTCCTCCTCCTCATATCTACAGCTTCTGCAGACATCATTTGCAAAATCTCCAAGACCAATACGGCTCGCATGCCTTTTTATAATCTAATGCCCCATAAAAACTACTTCTTTGTAGCTTAAGCAGACCGCCCAAGTGCCGGCCATACACACAGTAGATGAAGAACAGTCTCAGCCCCCTACTCATCTCCACAGCTTCTGCAGAAATCATTTGCAAGGTCTCCAACAAGACCAATACGGCTCGCATGCGTTCTTATAATACAATGCCCCATAATAACTACTTTTTTGGATCTGACGCAGAGCCGCCGCGTGCCTCCTAATCAGCTTTGGCCAGATTTTTTGCACCGGAGCTGCCTGTATCCGAAGCTGCCCATTTACTGTTGATAAGGACAGCTCAGTAGATTAATTTCGAATATTGGAGTCTCGCTACCGGTGAGACGGAGACTCCTGATAAAAGTTGAATGCAGCATTATGCTCTATAGGAGCGAAATTATGGGCCAAAACGCTAGATGTTAAAAAACGGACAAACTCACTTCTATCGGGATATCATACAGTGTCCGCCTCAGTCGTACTTGTGGCAGCAGGTACAATCCGAAATCGGCTGAAAATCACATAACCGGTCAGTTCAGGGAAAACACCATTTCAGAATGGCAATGGCAATGGCACGACGAAGATAGAGGAAGGTGGACAGTGAGACTTATTCCGGACATAAAGCCATGAACGGATCAGAATTTTGGACAGGTAAATTACTACGTTACGCAAATGCTATCGGGTTATGGATATTTTAGGAAACACCTGCACAGTATGGGCAAGACCGCCTCCTCTTACTGTCTGTACGAGGAAGGGGTAGTAATTGATGATGCAGATTACACTGTTTGCGAATTTGCATGCTGGCAGAGCTATCGCTCTGTACTGACGTCGATGACGGGAACGATCACGACCGCTAACATTGTAGAGGTTATGATTGCTGGTAGAGAGAATTGGGCCTCAGTGGCGAATTACGTGGAGCACATTCTAAGAATGAAGAAGAGAGATCTTGAGGCTTGAGAACATGTAGGCACGCCGTCATAGATGACACTTGTACACGTGTCAAACGAAATTCCAGCCAGGAACCAATTAGGAAGAAATAGTGGAGACACTTAGATGTTTCCTCAACTTTCGATTCGCAATACGGACGTGGTTATGACCTTGCAGGGGCCTAAAAGACTCCACTACGATATAATACCACCGTAGTCCCGGAGTGGTCACAACAGTTCACGAGATTTGGAGCGGGATTTAGTGGGTGAGGACCCCACACACAGAGGATGTGACGACTTCATTTGCATTGCCAATTATAAGCTTGCAGGTACCCAAAGAGATTCCTAATTTCGAGAATTCATCAGATAGTTCGATGGTAGGACCCTTTTCGGGCAATTCATCTGCTCTCGTACCCGGTAAACATGTGATACAGACATCCTATCGATTAGCCACCTTATTAAGACATCTGCGACAGTCGTGGAGTTCATTACATGCGAATCCAATGCCTTTATAGTCGCCTGACTATCTGAAATTATGGGGTTTTCCGCCTGTAAACATTTTTGTTCACAATAATTTTCACTGCAGCCAGAATTGCCGACACTTCCGCTTGAAAGACACTACTGCAGTGATTCGGTAGCCTTATAGACCGGGATATTCCGATTAATTTCGAATAAATTTCATGCTCAACGGCTCCCTCCAGCTTGGATCCAACGCAAAATAGTGAAAGTCATCTTGGAACGTTGGCTTTTTCTGGAAACGGCAATTTTTTTTTACCCTCCGTGTTTTTGTTAGAAAATTGCGAAAAGAAAATCGCTCAAAGCAATATTTTTCTCACGTTTCGTTTTGTTCGAGATGTCTGAGCTAAGGTTTTAGCCAGAGATCAACAATGCGTATTCAAAATGATGTCTAGAATCGAATCATACTCATAATTTCTGATGCTCTGATAGGCATTCAAACTTATTTTAATATCATGGAACCATGATATTTAAAGTTTGAAGTACTCATCATATTCATACTTAAAACAACACGTATGATGTTGTTGACTTCGGCTCTGCATAACTCAGCATATACACGAATCACTCACAAAATGAGTATGAATCGCATACGAACACTAAACTACTCACTAGAAGGTTGTGTGTTTGCTCTGCTTGGTGGTCTATCTTTTTTGCTTATGTGTCTTTTTCATTTTTTGCAAATGCCTAACAACTAGGGCTGTAAATTCTGATGAATGATTGGTGTCATCATCCTACCATAATGAGCCTGCTCATTATGAATCAAACCTAGATCGAATGGTATGAGTACTTATTGCAACCTGTACTGTATAAATCAATGTTGTAGTGAGTATGAATGAATCAGAATACATAGTTAAATCTCAATATTGTTGACTCGCTTATATTTAAAATTCAATTTCATGAGTGCTTATGAGTAGCGAAAAACGATTCATTGCAGATCTCTGGTTTGATGGCTTGAAGCACAAGCTCTCGTCTAATAAGCCCATAAACTGTCTACTAGACTACAGTGCCTTCAATCTAAACCGCTGATACTTTTTCTACCACCTAATATTACTTGCCATGAATAGAATAAAAAAAAGAAATTCTTACACAAACCTTTACTTTACAACGACAGAGTAGCAGTGACAGTGACTAAGTTAGGCCACCTTTTGCTAAAGCCTCTTGTACTTGATTTTATGTTGACATAAGTGTGTGTGGGTGTTTATATATGTATATATGCGTATATGTATGTGTGTATGGTTTCATAAAAATGTATTGCCTATATTAAGGCCATTACTTGTTGGCTTGGCTTGTCGTGGCATTAACTTGACAATCTTATTCTTCAAGTTGTTTTTCATTTCTTTCCTTAAGAGGGTTTCATTCTTTTTTTCCCTCCCCCCTTTCTTTTTTCTTTCACACTTTTGCTGTTGTTTTCTTAAGTTTTAACAGATTTTTCCACGTTTTTTTTTTGTCTTTAAATTGTAAGAAAGAAAGAAGAAAAACAAGAGTTTTCCCCCATTCACATGAATTTTAATGCCAAGTAAGAGTGAAGAAAAAATGTGAATTTTTTCTTAGTTCTACATTTGCTAAAGGGAAGGGAAGAAATTTTAAAGCTGATGCGGTAAAACATCAAGTTTAAGGTGTTTACCAACAACAGCAACAACAACAACGTGAGTAATAAAAAAACAAGAGAAGAATAAGAAGAGAATACGAGAACAACATCTTCATACATTGTACGTAAGCAAGTAGTACTCAAGGAAACAATTTGTTTACCACTTCTTCTTCTTCATCATCTTCTTCTTTTTCTCTTCTTCTTCTTCTTTTCATTGTTAAAAGAAAACAACACATGTGTATACAACAACAAGAACAATAAGGCATCTTAACAACATGCCACTCATTCAACAAAATATGGCCAAACACCTTAAGTTCTTTGCACATATGACAGGTGCTTAGCAGAGGATGTGTGTAAAATTTCCCAAGAAAAATCACGAAATCGCCAAAGACAAAAAAAAAATTCCAGAAGATTTTCAATCTCTGCTTTAAAAGCTCATTAGAGATCTCTAAAAAAGTGAAATGGAAAGTAGTCTGATTGATTGATAGTCCTACAGCACTGATTAGTGATTTAATTACTTAGCCGTTAACAATTTGATTGGCTGTTTAGTTAAATGATTGATTGATTGTTTGATTGACATTTTGATTGAAGGCCGGATTGTTGACCTAACTTCAATGGAAGGTATTATGATTTTTTGATAGTCCTACAGCACAGATTCGTGATTTGATTAGTTAAATGATTGATTGATTGTTTGATTGACATTTTGATTGAAGGCCGGATTGTTGATCTAACTTCAATGGAAGGTAGTATGATTTTTTTGATAGTCCTACAGCACAGATTCGTGATTTGATTAGTTAAATGATAACAATTTGATTGTATGCTTAGTTAAATGATTGATTGATTGTTTGATTGACATTTTGATTGAAGGCCCGATTGTTGGCCTAACTTCAATGATAATAATTTGATTGTATGTTTAGTTAAATGATTGATTGATTGGTTGATTGTTTGATTGGCATTTTGATTGAAGGCCCGATTGTTGGCCAAACTTCAATGGCAGAAAGTATGATTGTTTGATAGTCCTACAGCAAAGATTCGTGATTTGATTACTTACACTATAATAATTTGATTGCTTGTTTCGTTAGTTGATTGATTGTTTGATTGAAGGCTGGATTCTTGGCCTAACTGGTTGATTGATTGATTGTTGATTTGATAGATTTTCATTTGATCGTTGCAAATAGGGCATCAATAACAAATTTCTTATGGAGACTTTAAATAAATCATACGATAATAATTTGATTGATAGGTGAACTACATGCCATGTTGTTGATTGATGGATTAAAGCGTTCGTTATTTAATTGATAATAAAATTTCTTATAAATTAAATGACTAGTTGATCGAATGTTTAATTGATCAATATAAAGAAATTATTACCTCAGATTTGAACCTCGACATTTTCGAAATTTGATTGATTGTTTCATTCACATTTTGATTGAAGGCCAGAGTGTTGGCCTAACTTCAATGGAAGGTAGTATGATTAATTGATAGTCCTACAGCACAGATTCGTGATGTGATTGCTTAGCCGATAATAATTTGGTCGGCTGTATAGTTATATGATTGATTGACTGATTGTTTGATTGATATTTTCATTGAAGGCTCGATTGTTATCGTAAGGGGTTGATAGATTATCATTTGATCGTTTCAAATAGGGCATCAATAACAAATTTCTTTTGGAAATTTTAAATAGATCAGCCGTTAATAATTTGATTGATAGGTGAACTACATACCAGGTTGTTGATTGATGGATTGACACCGTTCTTATTAAATTGATAATAAAATTTCTGATTAATAAAATGGCTAGTTGATCGAATGTTTAATACATAAAGCTATTAAAGCTGAATATTGCGCATATTTATTATACCTGAACGGTAAAAGTTTTGTTCTCAATTAACCTCATATTTACTCAATTAAATTGCAAACGTGAACATAGTATAAGAGTAAATAATATTGCCATAAAAATGTTTCTCAAAAAAATCTGGCGTTTAAAGTTAACTCTAAACTGTAGGACCCGAAATTAATACATAAAATTAAAAGATGTAATATAGACAGTGTGAGAAGCTAGGTTGTAATTCTGGCTAAAGGGTTGTAACAACAAATTAAGTAAATTACTAATAAAAAATAAATCTAGAATCTCCTAGAACATAGTGATAGTCTTAGGAGAGAAGTATGTAGTCGGTCTTTTAAGTAAAAATGGCTTAGACTCTATAAATATTTTTTTGTTTTATACCGAGGAAGTCGACCATAGACGAAGTCCACCGTGAGTGGTGCCCTTACCCACTAAATTCTCCCTCGTCTCGTTGACTGTTGTGACCACTCCGGAACTACGGTGGTATTGCTGCGGAGTGGAGTCCTTTTGGCCCTTTGGCCCCTGCCTGCTCATATCCGCGTCCGAATTGTGTATCGAAAGTTGAGGAGACATCTAGGTTAGGTTAGGTTAGGTTATAGGACATGCACCTGTCGGTCAAGATAAGCACAGTACCCGGAGGTCGAAATTGACCTATTGTACATTGTCCTTAGGGGAGGAAGGAAATAGAGGATATAGGAATGTAGGAAAGGGGGAGAGAGAAAGGGAAACGGAGGAATTACACGGATAGAAACAGACACAAAACAAAAGAGGGTGAGAGCGCGACTACACTTATGAAGCCCTAGCACCTCTCAACCAGCCCAAGCTGCTAATGCATCTGTGGAGAGTCTTGATGTCGGCTCTAGAGACAGAACTCAAGCTCTCAAAGAAGGCCCTGCCAAGGATCCTTAACCTCAACCTATCAAGGCCTGGGCAGTTGCAGAGAAGATGTTCGACAGCCTTTAACTCCTCCACATCACAACATACCCTGCAATATTCCGGCTGGGATCTGTTCCAGATTACCGTCAGCTACCTAATCTCGCAGTGCCCCGTGATAAAACCGACAACCAGCCAATCTGTTCTTTTACTGTCCACAGCAGGCCATAGATGTCTAAAAACAGAACAACCCGATCCGTTCCCCCAACGAGATCTAAGTGTCTCCACTATTTCTTCCTGATTGGTTTTTGACTTGAATTTCGTTTGACACGTGTGCCAGTGTCATTTAAGGCGGCGTGCCTACGTGTTTTGCAGCCTCCAGATCTCTCTTCTTCATTCTTAGAATGTGGTGTAGTAATTCGCAACTGAGGCCCAATTCTCTTTACTTGAAATCATAACCCCGACAATGTTTGCGGCCGTGATCGTTCCAATTATCGATGTCAGTATAAAGCAATAGCTCTGTCAGCGTGCACATTCGAAAACAGTGTGTTCTGCATCATCAATTACTTCCTCTTCCTCGTAAACGCAGTAAGAGGAGGCAGTCTTGCCCATACTGTGCAGATATTTCCTAAAATATCCGCGAGCCGATAGCAGTTGCGTAACTTAGTAATTTATCTCTCCAACTTTTCGACCAATCCATGGCTTTATGTCCGGAATAAGTCTCGCCGTCCACCTTCCACTATCTTCATCGTTCCATGGTCGTTACCATTCTGAAATGGTGTTTTCCCAGAAGTGACTCATGAAAAGTTTCTTAAACAATCTGTTGTTCAGAGTTGATTTTAAACTGTCTTGCCCATTCTTGCAAATATTTTCTAAAATATCCATGACCCGATAGCATCTGTGTAATGTAGTAGTTCACCTCTCCAAATTTCCGGTCAATTCAAGGCTTTATGTTTATCTTCCTCTATCTTCATCGTTCCATTGTCTTTGCCATTTTGAAATGGTGTTTTCTCTGAAGTGGCCGATTATGTGATTTCCAGCCGATTTTGTTTATAAATATCCAAACGCTCTACTGCCAGCAGATCCACAAGGATAGCAGGTATCACAATTACGGCAGGGAGCGGACACTGTACAATATGCCGATGCGATACTCAATGCATTCGTTCTCTATACCGATCGAATAGACTCTCTAATTTATAACATCTCTCTTCAGTAAACCTTCTTTAAAATGTTTATACTCACTACTGCCTAACAGCATATTTCCAAACAGAGTGTTGTAGGGTAATTTCTGTTTTTTTGTTTTTGTTTTCTTGTATATTTTTACTTGACATATGGCATAATAGGATTCAACCGGTAGTTCAATTTTATTTTATCATGTTTTCTTATATCTTTTTTCCGTAAAACAGCACTTTTTATTTTATTTGTTGTTGGTGTTGTTGCCTACTAATTTCATAGCTTTCAATTTTGCTTTCGTTATGTCTTAAAGATAGCATAGACAACATGTATGTACAGCAACAACAACAAGAACAACAAGAATAATGATTCACTTTTCATTTTTGCCCACAGAATTCTAATTTTGAAGTCTCTCTGTCTATGTAACACAAGTAAAATTCTCTTCAATTTTCTTTTCTTTTTTAACTTTACTTTACTTTAAAAATTAAATAGACACACTATCAAATAAACACTTATACATACACATACATACATACCTATACACTTATAGTGATGTATAGAAACACGTACATATGTATGTGTATAGGTTTCCCAAATGGTGATAACGCAAGAATTCATTTTTCTTCTTCAAATGAAAGTGTGTGGCATCTCTACTCGTATATGCCATGGCATGCAAATTTAAAAAAAATAAGAGAGAGTGTTAGTGTGTGTGTGTGTATGTATGTGTGTGTGTGGCAAACAACACCGAGAAATAAAACACAGATGCAGGAAAAAGTAAGGAAAATAAAACGAAATAAAAAAAATACCATAAAGAACCACAAAATAATACCCGTACAGGGTGGCTGATATATAATGCAACAAAGTAAACCGATATATTTTTTAATTTTATTGTTCAAAAGCAAAAAATGTTGGAAATGAGATCAAATTTTAGAATCTGTTTAGATTTGTTTGAATTGGCCACCTTTGGTGCGAATTATGGCCTTCAAACGGCCAACAAAGCCGTTACAGACTGCAAGAAAGTGGCTCTGCGGTATTTTGGCTTATTCCCGTCGAAGCGCCATCTTAAAATGATCCCCATTTTAGTATTTTTAGTAAGAACCTTACTCTCCAAAATGCCCTAGACGCAAAAGTCCAATGGATTGAGATCCGGAGATTTTGGTGGCCATTGTGTGGTAGAAATGAAGCGAGGAACCTCCTTTTTAAGCCATTCTTGGTTGACGCGTGCTGAGTGCGGTGGTGCTGAGTCCTGTTGGAATGTCCATGGTCTGCGGCCAAAATGTTTGTCTGCCCAAGGCTTCAATACTGTCTTTAAGACATTTTCCCAATAATATTCGGCATTTATTTTGACCCCACTGGGAGCGACCATCGGCAGTTACGGCGGCCCACATAGGCGGCGCTTGAGTTCTGGTGGCCAATCGCAGGTATAAATTTTCAGCTGACCTCTTTGGCAAGTAAACCCGATCATTTTGTTTGTTCACAAACTGCTCAATTTGGAATGGCTTCTCATCGGAGAAAACCAAATTCGGTAATTGGCCACTATCGTACAAGCTCCTTCCAGTCTAACTTTTTTTGTCCAACGGTGAGCTCTTACACTTTTTGCAACTTAAATGGCTTTAGTCCCAGCTGTTGTATCTGTTCTCGCGATATGTTCAGATTACGAGCAATTTTTCTGCCATACATACACACATAATTGGCCATTACAACCCTTCAGTCAGGATTACGACCTAGCTTCTCACACCACTTATGTTGTGTGCGTTAATTTTATACATGAGTGGCGGGACCTACTGTTTAAAGTCGACTCCGAACGACAGATTTTTGAGAAGCTTTTCAAGGCAATTTTTACTCTCAGAGTCTTTCCCAGAAATCTGCTGAGAGAAAGACACCGAAGAAATATTTTTCGTTTTGATGTCTGACCTGGGATTCGAACCCGGGCCTTTTGTCTAATAAGCCAACACAGTACCCACTAGACCACGGCGACTTCCATTTTGTTTATTCACAAACTGCTTAATTTGGAATGGCTTCTCATCGGAGAAAACCAAATTCGGTAACTGGCCACGTTCGTGCAAGCAAAGTAACTCCTTGGCTCTTTCCAGTCTAACTTTTTTTTGTCCATCAGTGAGCTCTTGCACTTTTTGAAACTTCAATTGCTTAAGGCCAAGCTCATTTTTCAATATGTGTTGCATCCGTTCTCGCGATATGTTCAGCTCACAAGCAATTTTTCTACCACTGCGGCGTGGATTTCGATCAAATCTGGCCTTTACTTTTCGGATCATTTCTGGTGGTGCTACCATTTTTTTTCGTCCACTTTTTGATGCAACACAGTAACGAGCTATGATACGAGAAACAAAAAATTTATTCACATTTAAATGCTGGAGGGCTCTAACGATAGCCACCTGTGGTTTTCCTAGCCAAATATAAATCAATCACACTATCACGCTTGAATTCCACTACGAATGCCTATTTTTTCTGAATGCAATAGATCAAAATGCTTTTGTAAGCTTGTAAATAATAAAATGAACTGTCACTGGAATAAATCTGTCAGCTGTCAGACGAAATGTTTACAAATGATAACAACCTGAAGTTGGTTGCAATACATATCAGCCACCCTGTAGGTATGGTATGGAGAAAAAAATCTCTCTCTCTCTTTCTCCCTCCTGCTTCTCTATTTTATTATAGAAAATAAATTTTAAAATAACAAATTTCCGAAAATTTCTGAAAATTGCATTAAAATATATGAAGAAAGACAGATGGACAGACAGGCATAGAGACAGACAGACTTTCTTTTCAATTTTACAGTTTGTTGGTATTGCTGCTGTTGCTGTTGCTTAAAACATTCACTTGAAGTGTTTGGAATAAATGAGTGAATGAATTGAGCAAATGAATGAAGGAATACATTTATTTTCTCTCTCTCTCTGTCTCTCTTTATTGTTTAAATTCTTTTGCTTTTTTTGTTATTTTTTTTACCTCAGCATGCCAGGTTGCAGCAACACATGTTGTCGGTTTTTAAATTGTTTTCCGTCTTTCTTTCTTATTTGAAATCATATGCCACAAGATAATAAAAAAAGCTTAACCACGCTCGAAATATAATCTTGATAATCGATTAAGTCGAGTGTTGTTGCATCCACAGGAAGTAAGTAAGAATCAGTAGGGAAATCTTATTGGATTTCGCATGAATTCACATAAAACAGAAGAATGCCATACTTCGTCTCCGCAGAGTGGTACCTGGCTGTTTCTTTTAGATGAAAAGCAAGAATGATAAACTAAAGATTACGCCTTGCGCAAGATTTCCCGTTAGATGACGTAGTTGGACTATTTTAAAGGTTTCCAAGTCTTTTTCATATGTTAAAATTAACATTTCTTCTGAAAAGTGTGTGCACTACGTGAAAGTAGTTGGCAGCCCTGCAATATAACTTACATTATCATTAGCCAATAGGAAAACAATGAAAACAATTTACGTGACGTCATAGATTCAACACACACTGAAATTTTAAAGTTTGTGTGCGTGATGGCGTAATCTTTAGTTTATCATTCTTGGATGGAAAGATGGAAAACAATTTCCTATTCGGGATAAGCACATTTGTCCATAAAATACGGAAGACGCAGTAGTGCTTTCCATCTGATTGGAAACGTGTTATCTGGTCTGATGAGTCCAAATTTAACCGCTTTTAGTAAGATGAAAAGCAGTACTGCTAGCGAAGATGATGCCTGATGATGAGGTTTGCCAGCATGTTATACGCAATGGAAAGGTTTTAATTACTGAGAAAACTAGTTTAAAATGATGAGGAAGAGGGAGGATTACAAGAGCCAACTACCCACCCGGTCAAATGGTTAATTTTAATCTCTGCTGCTTACAAATTGACTTTTTAAACGAAGAAATCCAGAAAGCGGGTCAGTAAATGATCCACTGAAAGTGTTCTTAGTTCCCTGACCATTATCCCCAATCATGTACAATATGAATTTTGGAAAACTTGAAGAATTTACTGAATGTGCCACGATGAAGTTTGTTGTCGACAAGTCGCAAAGGCTGTCTCTTAATAGGATATTGATGCTGTTACCATCGTCTGTGATAATATTTCGCAAACGTGATAAATTTTGACAGCTTAAATCGCAGAAAATCCTAATAAAACCCAAGGCTACATTCCAAAATCCATCAATCCAAGGTAACACTATAGATATTATGAGACTAAGAGAACCTTAGCGCAATAAGCTGCTGAAGTCCCTTCAGACGTTATAGAGGACCTGCACTGGTAACAAAGAGACCAGAAAACTGCCAGGAAATATGAATAAAAGTTGTATTCCATTAGGCGAAACACCAGGCAAGATCATTTAAGAACAAATTAAAAAAAAGGTGTTAGGTAGTCCAACCTCACAAGTTTTAATGCCTCGAGTTTACTAATACTATGTTCAGACAGGCACTTTTATTGCGTAAATCGCAATAAACGCCATTATTGAGTTCAATATTTCATATAAAATTTCAATTAATTATTACGCCCTGGTAGTCTAGTGGGTAGTGTGCTAGACTATTACCGTGAGGGTCGTGGGTTCGATTTCCACCAGAGGCTCTGTTCTGTGACACTACACCGGGCAATATGGTCGAAGTTACTTAGCTCCTATATGATTATAATATAATTTGTAATTGTATTGTAATTATTAAATAAAATAAATAAATATTACGCAATAAATACGCAAATTGTAATAATATTGTGCGAAATTTAAAATACAACACTGCATATTACATTTTTCCGAACACTTTCTATTGTTATTTGACAACTCAAATGTCAACACCGTTAAACAAATAAAATAGAAAATGGCGGGCTTTTTTTTCCCGCAAACTTTTACAGAATTACCAAATTTTTCTTCCTCATCCTTCTGAGAGAGGCTACTTTGGAATCAAAAGCTGCTGGTAAGACGTTTTCCAACATTGAGTTGTTTTCCATTTTTTTCCCACACTTTTTTTGTGACACCAGGCAAGATCAGTTAACAACAAATTTAAAAAAAGGAGTTGGAAAGTCTAACCTCACAAGTTTAATTACCTAGACTATACTTCCAGGCCGTGGTCTAGTGGGTGGGTGGGTTTCTCAAAAATTTATCGTTTGGCATGGCATAAATGGCGTGAGAAGTTAGGTTGAAATCTTGACTGAAGGGTTTTAGTGACCGAAAACTGATAGCTTGGTCGTAGGAGAGAATAGCCCCCACATAAAATGAAAATTATTTCCTCGCATTAGCCTTTCGCTACATCAAGCGTAAAGATAAACTACGGCTGTCCTGTATCTATGATAAAGCTTTATTTACTTTATTGGTCCCTAACAATGCTTCAGAAGTCGCCGTGGTCTAGTGGTTAGTGTGTTGGCTTATTAGACAAAAGGCCCGGGTTCGAATCCCAGGTTAGACATTAAAACGAAAAAATATTTCTTTGGCGACTTCTTCTCAGCAGATTTCTGGCAAAGACTCTGAGAGTAAAAATTGCCATGAAAAGCTTCTCAAAAATCTGTCGTTCGGAGTCGACTTTAAACTGTAGGTCCCGCCACTTATGTATAAAAATAAACGCACACAACATAAGTGGTGTGAGAAGCTAGGTCGTAATCCTGACTGAAGGGTTGTAATTGCCAATTATGTATGTATACTTCCAGGCAGACATTAAAAGGTTCACATAAACTGACTCTAGGCGGTGTAAGACACTTGTGCTGGAAACTGATGGCTTTGCCATTAGATTTTGAAATTTTTTCGAGTGTATTTCAAGTGCTGCTATCTCTCTTTCTTTCTTTCTGATTGTTGTTGTTGTTGGTGTTGTTGATTTTACCAAATATTTAAATGAAAAATGCTCCTCGTCTTCATCGTTTATTTATTAGAACGTGAAGTTATGCAAAAATTTAATTTTGTGGCATTTGTTGTACATAAACTGTCAAGTTGATATAAGCAGCACACGTTTCACTCACTCACTCACTCGGTCGCTGTATGAATTCTCTCTCTCTTTCTCTCTTTTTATGTGTTACAGCTGTTGCTGCTGCTTGATATTGTTTTCAATATTCTCTCTCCCTTCTCTAGAACATTTTGATTGACTTTGCTTGTGTGGCTTTTAAGGATACACTGCGACTCTCATTTACACTCTCCAAAGGGCTTATGGCATTTATGCTGTAACCATAGGAGGAAATTTTTAAAAGGTAACGGTTTTAAGGTTATCCGTATATGAAAAGCATATAACAGTAGCAATAGGAGCAGCAGGAGCAGCAGCCAGCAAAAGATTGATGATATTTTACTCAAGTTTTCTTAATTTTTTTTTTTCAACTGCAAAGCGTCTAATCTTATTATGCCTGTAATACCCGAGACCTGAAAATATTTCCTTGAAAATCTATTAAAAAGTCAAAACGAGAGAAAGAAACTCTTTCGGTTTGTTTAACTGAAAACTATGGCGCGGCCTTTTTTAATTTATTATGTCTTAGGAAATTTCTTCACTCCTCCTTCACACTCTTACTTCGTTCTTTCAAAGTCTTTTTTTCTTAAATTCTTCTCCCTCTTTCTCTTTCATTTCTCTTTCTCTGGTTAATGTGCTTTAATTAAGAGTGAAAATACCGCAATTTATTAAAAAGAAAAGGGAAAGAAAAAGAAAAACAGAAAAAAAAAACCGAAGGAAACAGAAGCAAAATAAAATTCGTAATAAAAAAATACAAACAGTTGGGCTTAGAGATTAGTTAAGTAACAACAACATTAATAATAATAATAACAACAACAACAACAACACCAACAACAAAGTTAAATTAAACTTAAAAAATGAGGAAGAAGAAGAGAGAAAAAATATTATAAACACCAGTAACAACCAACAACAACAACATCACAGTTAAGAGCCAAGCAGCTGAGCCTCCGTAACAAACTTAGCACCACAGTGGTTAGATTTGTTTTCCTGTTGCAAGTATTCTTTCAAAATAGGATTAGTTTTGAGGATGCTAAAGATTTATTAAAGTCACCATAGTTTAGTTTGGTGGTTCAAGTCTCAGCTAAGATCTCTCTAACGAAATATGAACAAATATTTCTTCGGAAACTTTCATCCAGTAGTCCTCTGGCAAAAACTCTCAAGGTTAGGTTAGAGGTCAATTCTGACAAGTACAGTACTCGGTGGTCGAATTGACCCATTGTGCTACGTCCTAGCTTCTCACACCACTTATGATGTGTGCGTTAATATTATACAAGAGTGGCGGGACCTACAGTTTAAAGTCGACTCCGAACGACACATTTTTGAGAAGCATTCCATGGCAATTTTTTTTACTCTCAGAGTTTTTGCCAGAAATCTGCTGAGAGGCAGTCACTGAAAAATTATTTTGAAATTTTCGTTTTGATATCTGACCTGGGATTCGAACTCGGGTCTCTCGTCTAATAAGCCAACACACTACCTACTAGACCACGGCGACCTCTCAAAGTAAATAAAATTGTTACGAAAAGTTTTCCAAAAATTGGCCGTGCAAAGTCGACTTTCAATAAAATTAACACATACAACATAAGTGGTGAGAGAAGCTGGGTTGTAATCCTAACTAAAGTATTGTATCCTAACTAAATTGTTGTATTCGCCATCGTCTAGTTCAAATCATTTAAATTTCAATTGAAGAAAACTCCATAATGCTTTGAATTGAAGTAATTCACCCAACATGAGTAGTGTGAGAAACTAGGTTGCAGTCCTGGCTTAAGTGTTCTAAGGACCAATTAAGTAAGAACATTTATTGTCAAATACAACAAATTCTTTATAAATTTTGACCATCTCAAGACATGATCTTTTCCTTTCTTAAGTAACGGTTGCGAGCCAAAAGAATTTTAGAGCTGCCATAGCAGCTGGCGTATTCAGCAGAGTACTTTAGAGCCAGAATGTTTTCCAAATTTAGCGTACTCTGGGCGATAAAACTGGAGAGGTTAGACTTACCATCTTAATTTATTTTAAATTTGTTGTTAACTGGTCTTTCATGATGTTATCTGGTGTTTCAGGAAATGGAATATTACTTCTATTCGTATTTTCTGGAAGTTTTTTTGCCGTTTTGTTATCAGTACAGGTCCACTATAACGTCTCACATGTTTTCAGTAGCTTGTTGTAGATTAAGCTCTCTTAGTCTCATCATATCTACAGTGTTATCGTGGATTGATGGACCTTGGAATATAATCTTTTATGAAATATGATCATAAACAATGGTGACAGCTTCAATATTCCATCATAAGGCAACTTCTGCGAATTATCGTCAACTAACTTGATCATGGCACACTCAATATTTATTTATTTGTTAATTATATAGGAGCTGAGTAGCTTTGATCATATGATCGTTATAGTGTCACAGACCAGTGCCTCTGGTGGGGATCGAACCACGACCCTCACACACTCGCTCACGCACTCAATAATTTCCTTTGTTGGACAATTTCTTACCATCAAACCAAAGGCATAGTGCGTATGCGATCTGGGATCATAGTCATAAAACAAAGAACATTTTTAGTGGACAGTCTTTCTTGATTTCTTCATCTGAAAAGATTATATGGGACCAGCAGAAACCAAAATTAACCATTTGATTGAGTTAGCGTTGCTCATATTATACAATCCTCTTGCAATCATTTCATTCCATACAACAGACAATGAAAAGTTTAATTGCAGGCATATTGAAACGTGGTTTCACTTCTAAGCACACTATCTACTAGACTACGGCGACTTCATCATACCACCATGGAAAAACTCCTGTTACTTACAGGCATTTCTACACAATCTAGGATCATTGCCATGAAACAAAGATCGTTTTCAGTGGACCATTTCCGCATCAACTTTCTTGATTGTTTCGTTTAGAAAGAAAATTTGTGAGTAGAGTAGTGGAAAAAAGAAAAAGATGAGTAGAATCGAATCATACTCATAATTCCTGACACTTGTACACATTCATACTTATTTTAATGTCGTGGTACCTCTTCTACTCATATTCAAAGTTTGAAGTACTCATCATATTCATACTTAACAACGTGTAAGTTGTTGTTGATTTCGACTCTCCCTAGCGCAACATATACACGAATCACTCACAAAATAAGTATGAATCAAGTGTGACCACTAAAATAGTCTCACTAGAAGGTTGAGTGTTTCTTTGCTTAATCCTCTGTCTTTTTTTTTTTTGCTTATTTGACAGTAAATTTTGATGAATGATTCGAGTCCGTTGTACGAGAGATTTGGCCCTTAGTGGCGAATTATTTGGAGCGCATTCTAAGACTGAAGAAGAGAGATCTTGAGGCTGCAAGGTAGGTAGACAGCCGGCATAGATGATATTGGTAAACGTGTGCAACGAAATTCTAAACAGGAAGCTGGACGTAACGAATAGTGGAGACACTTTCGATACGCAATCTGGACAGGGATATGAGCAAGCAGGGGCCAAAAGGACTCTACTCCGATGTAATACCACCGTAGTTGCCGAGTGGGCACAGCAGTCCACGAGACGAGAGGGAATTTAGTGGGTGAGGAACCCACACACGGAGGATGTGACGATTTCCTCATTTACCCCTCCTCGGTGTAAAAAAAATAAAATGGAAACGTTGAACGCATACTTATTGTAATCTGTAAAACAACGTTGTAATGAGTATGAATCAGAATCAGAGTACAGAGTACACTTAAATATAAAATTTCATAAGTGCTTATGAGCAGCGAAAAAATGATTCATTGCTGATCTTTGACTCAAACTGCTAATATCTCTATGGTGGATAGTTCATCCAGCTCATCCATATTGTAGACTCTAAAATGCTTTTTTTTCTCAGGCATAGTTTTGGAAAGTACTAGGAAAGTACCTTAAATGTAAACGTTTACATACATAATTGGCCATTACAACCCATCAGTCAGGATCAGAGATCAGCAATGAATCGTTTTTCCGCTACTCATAATCACTCATGCAATTCTGAATACGAGTGAATCAACAGAATTGAAATTCAACTACTCTGATTAATTTGTATTCGCTACAACATTGATTTATAAGTATAAGTAACAATGAGTATGAGTACAACATTGACATTAAAATCGCAACATTCGAAATATGTTTGATTCATACGCCTACTCATTGTGATTCATAAATATAGAAAATACTTATAATACTTATAAGCGATTCGAGTGGCTCGAATCATTTATCAAAATTTACAGTCTTTGTTGTTGTTGTTGCATATTCAAACAGAGAAGAATGGAAAGACAAAGCCAACAAGCAAAGAATACACACAATTTTCTTGTGAGTATAGTAGCGTTCGTACGCGAATCATATTTATTTTGTGCTTCGTGTAAATGTTAAGTAGAGACGAGTCGAAGTCAATAAGTATGTTAAGTATGAATACGATGAGTACTTCTAACTTTGAATATGAGTAGTATGAGTATGAGTAGTATATACATACTTAATTGGCCATTACAACCCTTCAGTCAGGATTACGACCTAGCTTCTCACACCACTTATGTTGTGTGCGTTAATTTTATACATGAGTGGCGGCACCTACAGCTTAAAGTCGACTCCGAACGACAGATTTTTGAGAAGCTTTTTATGGCAATTTTTACCCTCAGAGTCTTTGCCAGAAATCTGCTGAGAGGAAGTCACCGAAGAAATATTTTTCGTTTTGATGTCTGACCTGGGATACGAACCCGGGCCTTTCGTCTAATAAGCCAACACACTATCCACTAGACCACGGCGACTTCAATGAATGAATGCGTATGAGTATCAGAAATTATATGTATGACGCGAATCAACTCATCGTTTTGAATACTCGTTGCTGATCCCTGGTTAAGATTACGGCTGATCTCTGGTTAAGATTACGACCTTCTCACACCAATCATGTTGCGTGAGATAATTTTTCCTCCATAAATGATGGGACCTACAGTCAACGTCGACTCCGAATAACAAATTTTTTTTTTGAGAAACTTTTCATGGCATGTTATTTACTCTCAGATTTTTGCTAGAAATCTGCTTAGAGGAAACCGCCGAAGATATATTTTATCTTCGTATTTCGTTTTGTTGCCTAACCCGAGCTGCGAACCTTAGCTTTACGTCTAATAAGCCAACACATTACCTACTAGACTACGTTTAACGCAATGCAATTAGTATGGGCCACGAACATAGTTGAGTGACTGAAAAGCGCATTCATTTTCCTCTTCAAAGTCTTGCCTTTCAGCCCACTGTATAGCGTTAAGCCTAGCAATACTTTCTGTAATGCTGTTGCTTTTTTCTCCATTGGAAACCCTTTTTTTTGTGTTGCTTTGTTTTGTTTCTTTTTAATCGTTATGCGAGTTTCTTTAAGGGTTTTAAAGGCATTTTTCTTAATTTTATTTGCAGATTAAGTTGTTGAATAAACAAAAAACAAAACAAAATAAAAAAAAATTTATTTTAGAAATATTTTCAAAAGATTTTTTTTCTTTCTTCATCATTTATTTACTTTTTCTGTTTTTTCTTTCTATTACGGGGTGTGTATGTTCCCCTTTCCTTGTACTTCATTTAATTTATTTCTCACTTGAGTTTTTCTTCTTTTTTCTTACACAACCCCTGCAATTTATTTTGACTTTTTTTCTTTGTTCAACAAACCAAAGCAAAAGGTTTAAAGTTCCTTTAATTAATAAACCGTGATTACAGGCAATTCACCTTTTTTTTACTTTTTGTGAAGTTGTTGTTGTTGTTGTTTTTATTAATGTTATAAGAAGGGTTATAAAAATAAAATTTTTTTTTATTTTTCATTCTATTTTTATTTTTCTCAATTATTTTTTAAAAGACTAGCAAAACAATAAAAAAAAGAAGAAAAATTTTTTTTTGATATAAAAATTAAGTCCAATTAAATTGATGTGCCTTACCATAATAATAATAATAAAAAAAAAAAAAAAACAATAACAAAAACAAAACACACAAAAAGTTATAAAGAATTTAAGCGGCTTTTAAGATACGAGAATATGCTGGTATTTTAACCCCGACTGTATTACAAGGTTTATTTATTGTTTAAGACTGTCTGATAAATGAAAGAACAATAGCAACACCTGTTAAGTAGTCATTAAACAATGAATTTTATTATGAATTAAAATGACAATTAACAACAACAACAGGGGCTATTTAGAATCAATTGAAATGCTTTTTTTTCTTGTCAATGTGAATCCCTTATTTGTTTAAGAAATATTCAGAAAGACTGTCAATTGCATTTCCTATCACTTTCCATAGGATTTATGGAAGATTTTAGGTCACTTTTTAAACAAAAAAAAATGTATTTTGCTTCATCCAAATCGATTTTAAATCCAACAAAGTAATTCTTCTCCCGCCAATGCTGCTTTTGTTCCTCCCACCATTGTTACAAGTACACTAAGACCTCGTTTAACCATGTTCCGCTTAACACTGTAGCAATATTACGCGGTAGTATTAGGATTCTCCTAAATCGCACGCTGTATTGATATCAGAGATCAACAAAAAGTATTCAAAACGATGAGTAGATTCGAGTCATACTTATACGCATTCATACTTATTTTAATATCATACTCATACTACTCATACTCAAATTTTTATGTACTCGTCGTATTCATACTTAACAATGTACATGATGTTATTGACTTTGACTCGTCTCTACTTAACATTTATAAGAAGCACAAAATAAGTATGATTCGCGTACGAACACTACAATACTCACAAGAAGATTGTGTGTATGCTTTGCTTGTTGTCTTTGTCTTTCCTTTCTTCTTTGTTTGTATATGCAACAACAACAAAGGCTGTAAATTTTGATAAATGATTCGAGCCACTCGAATCACTTATAAGTATTATAAGTATTTTTCTAAATTTATGAATCAGAATGAGTAGGCGTATGAATCATTGTGACATTGATGTCAACGTTGTACTCGTACTCATTGCTACTTATACTTATAAATCAATGTTGTAGCGAGTACGAATCAATCAGAGTAGTTGAATTTCAATTCTGTTGAGTCATTCATACTCAAAATTCCATGAGTGCTTATGAGTAAAGGAACAAACTGAATCATTGCTGCTCGCTCTTACTTGATTATTTCGTTTAAAAAGTCAATTTGTAAGCAGCAGTGATTAAAATTGCGATTGAAAGTCACCGTAGTCTAGTAGGTAGTGTGTTGGCTTATTAAACTGTTGGCACGAGTTCCAACCTCGGGTCAGATATCAAAACGAAAATATTTCTTCGTCAACTTCCTCTCAGCGGATTTCTGGCAAAAACTCTGAGAGTAAATAAACCTGCCATGAAAAGTTTCTCACAAATCTGTCGTTCCATGTCAACTTTGAACTGGAAGTCTCGCCACCCGTGTATAAAAATTAATACACACAACATATGTGGTGTAAGAAGCTACATACGTTGCATTAGAATTTCCAATTATACATATATGTACACTGAGCGTCAAAAGAATCTATCATTTAAGGAGTGTGCCCGAAAAAATTTTGACAAAATTTCGAAATTTTTTGTAATTTTTGTTTGTTTATTCAACTGATAAAAAGAAAGAGAAAAGAATTTTAAAATAAAAATAACAGTAATTTATTAATGCATTTTTTTTTCAATGAACAGTTTCTTTTGACGCTCACTGTATGAATGCATGTAGTAATTTATTGTGGAAAACCTGCTAATATTTGTTTCATATTTTTAAGAAACAGCTCAGGAATTTTATTCCTTAATTCCTGGTTTTCGGATTAAAATTCAAGTGTTACTATCAAAATCCTGCTTGTATTTCATGCAACATAAACTATCTTTGACGTAAAACATGCCATAGATATGCATAGCTGAGCATGCCTGTTATTTGAAACCAAAACCAAACCAGCTGGCATTTGTACAGCAGGTAGCAGGTGTTATCGTTTATTATTCATTTGGTTTTGGGATGACAATTGTCTTAAATTTTTTGTAACTCTCTAGTGACCCAATTTCTCCAACATTTAAGGTAGAAACAGGTGAGAACTGATAACATATTGACACTTTTGCAATTTGTTGTACAGCATGCATGGCTACATACATGCATGTATGCATGTCCATACATACATATGTTATGAATGATATCAGTTGTGTTTATGAAATAAAAGATTTGTTTGCCAATCCTTATTGTCTGTTTTGGAAACGACATTGCTTTCGTATGTAACAACACATCACATCACATCAAATACAATGAAAATTTTTATTTTTTTTTGGACAATAAAATCCTTTAAAAATATTATTTGAAAACATAAAATAGAATATTTAAATAAAAAAAAATGAAGAAAACTCTGCATTTTCGTTAAGCCTGGTTATGATTTTGACATTCGGAAAAAATTGGAAATTTTGCAACAGCAACACTAGCAGAATAAATTGCTTCAAAAACCCGGGGAATATTTTTTATTTATTTTTTTCAAGCACCAAGCACCACTCGTTTTTATATATTTTAATATTAAAAGCAATAATGTTTTATGAAAATTTCAAATTTAAACAAAAACAAAAAAACAACAAAAAAATAAACAAAAACAACCAAAAAAATAAACGAAATATTTTAACAAAAATAATCAAAACACTACCACGACATCACTACCAAGAGTATCAAGACGAGGAAAGCAAAGTATAGGCAGCTGTGGTGTAAAATGGTTTCCTGTTATGTTATTATTAAAGAATCATGAAAATTTTTGTTGTTCTTGTTGTCGTCATTTTTATTGGCTTTAAATGTAAATAAGCCACAGATTACACTCCCTCTACAGCCGAGAGAAAAATAGTGTCACATAAAATGCTACAGAGAGCAAGAGAGAGAGAGAATGGTAGAGAGAGTACGTGGTTGATTACAATTTGAAAACTTTACATTTGTATTCATGTTGTATTAAAAATTCAACACTCAAACTCACACACACACACACACATGCCTTATAACTTTCATATGATAGAGTACGTATACATTACATACATACGTGTTAGTTATGCTTCTTTATTTATTTATTTTTTAATACACTCTATAGGGCTTAACACTTTACACAACTATTGTGGTGTGTTTGCTAAAGGACAGTGGCACTAAAAGTAAAGCATAAGGGAGAAACACACCAGATACACATCATAAATTCTCGTACTTATACGCATTCATACTGATTTTAATGTCATGATTTGAAGTACTAAACATAGTCATATTGACCATACACGTATGCTGTTGTAGATTGCGACTCTTCATAACTTAACATACACGAATCACTCACAAAATATGTAAGAGTCGCGTACGAACACTAAAACACTTACAAGCAGGTTGTGTGTTTGCCTTGCTTGCTGTTCTGTTAGTTTTGCTTATGTGCCGTTTATCTTCTGTTTTTGTAAGTGGCACCAGTACTGAAATTGTAAATTTTGTTGAACGATACGCGAGTCACTCGCTCGAAGTATTTTTCTAAAGTTATAAATCTAAAGTGAATAGGCTTATGATGGCATCATTGGACCTTACTTCTTCAAAGATGCTGCAAATCGTAACGTAAATCTGAATGGTGAGCTCTACCGTGAGATGATATTCAACTTTTTTTTGCCCTAAACGCAAGAGCATGACTTACATGACATGTGATTTCAAGAAGACGATGCCACATGCCACACAGCATGCGTAACAATGGACTTATTGAGAGGCGAGTTGGGTAAACATTTTATTTCACGTTCGCGGCCGGTAAATTGGCCGCCAAGATACATACATACATAATTGGCCATTACAATCCTTCAGTCAGGATTACGACCTAGCTTCTCACACCACTTATGTTGTGTGCATTAATTTTATATGTGAGTGGCGGGACCTACAGTTTAAAGTCGACTCCGAACGACAGATTTTTGAGAAACTTTTCATGGCAATTTTCTCAGAGTCTTTGCCAGAAATCTGCTGAGAGGAAGTCGCCGAAGAAATATTTTTTCGTTTTGATGTCTGACCTGTGATACGAACCCGGGCCTTTTGTCTAATAAGCCAACACACTACCCACTAGACCACGGCCGCCTAGATAGTGCGATTTAATGCCTTAATACTATAGTTTGTGGGGCTATGTTAAAGCTCGTGTCTATACAAACAAGCCCGCTTCAATTGACCCATTAGAACACAACATTGATGCATTTTTTTGTGAGATACCGGCCGAAATGTTGGAAAGAGTATGCCAATATTGGACTAAGCGGATGGACCATTTGAAGTGCAGTCGCGGTCAACATTTGCGTGAAATAATCTTCAAACATTAAATTATATAGACCGTACTATCGATTCAAATAAAGATTTCATGAATTTTTCTGAATTTTATATGTTTTTTTTTTGAATAATTTTCCTATAGCTCTTAAAAAATCACCCGTTATAATGTGTTTCACCGGGTCGGCTAGTTACTTATAAAATGTTAAAATAAAAACAAAATTATTGTTGTTGTGCTGCAAGTATATTTTTTTTTTATAAAAGAAAATTTCAAATTATACTAAGTGTTGACTTACTTATGGCGTTCAGTGTATTTTGTAGAATGCTTGGTGTACAGCAATATATTCTTGAAATATTTGTTTTTCTTTTAAATAAATTCCTTCAATTTAAATCAAAAGTAAAAATATTCTTCCCTTCTAAGGTCAAAGGTGTGTTCGCCGTGGTCTAGTAGATAGTGTGCTGGCTTATTAGACGTAAAGCCAGAGTTCGAGTCCCAGGCCAGACATCAAAATAAAAATACAAAAAGTATTTCTTCAGCGATTTCCTCTCAGCAGATTTCTGGCAAAAACTCTGAGAAAATTGCCATGAAAAGTTTCTCAAAAATCTGTCGTTCGGAGTCGACTTTAAACTATAGGTCCCAGCACTTATGTATAAAAATTAACACACACAACATAAGTAGTGTGAGAAACTAATTCAATAATCCTGACTGAAGGGTTGTAATTGACCAATTATGTGTGTAAGGTCAAACGTTAATACTGTATTGCATTTAAATTGTATGCAAATAATGAATGCAATTGCAATTGCTTTAATAAAGTTTAATTGAATTCCCCTTCCTGCCTTTAATTTCAGTTTAAATTCTCCTCCCCTTTTTTTTGAAACACTTCATGTAATTGATCCTGCCTGCATAGAAAGAAGGCAATCAGGCAAAAGGAAATTTAATTGAGGCACACAAAAAAAAAGGCAACAAATTATGTAAAAAAAAAGAACACGATAAAAATTAATTATTATTTAAACTCAACAAGAAGAAGAAGAAAAAAAGAAGAAGAAGAAAAAAAGAAGAAGAGGAAAAAAACTTCTTTTGTTTCAAAGTTGGTCATTGAAAAAGAAACAAAAATTTACCATTAGAAGCAGCAGCAGAAAAGCTCAGGTGCTAATGCTACAACCCCGGTAGGGGGGAGAGGGGGCTACAAAAAGAGATTGAAAATGAAACTTAAAATGAATTGAAAAAAAAAGTAAAGAATTTAATTGTTTATAAAGAAGTTTGTTGTTGTTGTTGTTATTGTTGTTATATACTCATACTTTGCCATTAATTAATTTAAAATTAACTTTGTTTGTCGAGTACTTTGGCCTGTATTTCCTTTATTTCTCTCTTTCTCGACCTCTCTCTCTTCCCTCTCTATACACGTGTGTATAGGTTTTCTTGTATATGCTGGAGTACTTTTTCAATTAAATTTTTTTTTTATTTTTTTTTTTCTTACAACACCTGTTAGTATGTGGTTAGTGAACATACACAATTACACACCTACACATGCATATACCCCAGCTATACGCATTCTAAACACATACATACACACACACAGGTTAACTAATCATTTATGTACGTACAGTTTTGCAAAATGCTATTAAATTAAAGCATACTTAAAGGGATTTGTTCATTAAAGCAAAATATTGGAAAAACAAAAGAATTTTTTTTCTTTCGTTTTTTTTTCATTAAAAGATTTCATTTCCGAATATCTTTCCCTAGAGAAAAAAAAAACAAAAAAAAAACAAAGCGAAATAAAGAAATTTCCATTATTTTCTCAGCATTTTTCCTTTTTGTTTAAGAGCTTTAAGGTTGCTTGTTATTGTTTAAGAAAGTGAAATAAATAGACACGAGTGAAGTGAGATGCTGTTTAAAGCGAACATGACCTAATGAGAGAGAGAGCGAGAGGGTTGCAATTACAGTATCCAGCTAAACATGTATCAAAAAATGTTGATATTCATCAGGTCCAGCTTGCAAAAATAAAACGAGTAGGCTGGTTTGCCATCAGATCATGTTTGCAAGCAAAGTTCGCTTGTACAATAGACGCTTAAGGTCAATGACTAAGACAATAAGCTAAGAGTCATTGACTTTTAATTCTTTTTATGTAGCTAATGGACTGTGTTCGAGCCTATCTATGGGAACTTACGTCAACGTTAATTACGAATTACGTTGATCAAGCCCATACAGTAGCCAAGTCCATATGGATGTCAAGAATAATTTTGATCATGAGCTGTAAGCTGCTCTTTTATAATCATACTGTTCGGAGATATGTATACTTTCACCAACAGGACCCTGAGAACAAAAAACCCACTTTCACAAACATCCAGTTGAACGGAGGCCACAACACATGTGCTCGGAATATCGAATCCCCAAACAAAATCATATGAACACTGTAGAGCTTATTTTGTTTAATAGGCTCAAGCTTGAGGTCTTTATCTTAATTTGCTGTTTTCGTCAAATTTGTCAAACATTTTGGGCAACTTAACGAATATTCGTATTAATATGATCCAGCGTTAAGGGGAGAAGACTGCTTGGAGCAATAAGACTCATATCGATGCAATTGGAGACCAATTAAAGTCAGTCATTAAACTACCATATATGCAGTCGCCGTAATCCAGTGGTTAAACTAAACTAAACGAAATAAGAAAAAATATTTCCTCGGCGACTTCCCCTCATCCAACTTCAAGCAAAATACATACACATACATAACATAATTGGCCATTACAACCCTTCAGTCAGGATTACGACCTAGCTTCTCACAAGCAAAATACGCTGATAACAAAATAAAATTGCCATGAAAGTTCCTTAAAAAAATTTGTCACTCGGAGTTGATTTTAAATTGTTGGTGGACCTGACAGTCATGGATAAAATTAACACACATAACATGAGTGGTGAGCATAGCTACCAGATTTGACGATTTATCGTAATTTTGACGATTTTCACCTCCAAAAATATCATTTTGACGATAGGACAATTTATGCCCTTATTTTAACGATTTTTAGGAATTAAAAATTTACTTCAAATTCTTTACTTTAGTAAATTAAAAGCCCCCTCAAGCTTTATATTTGCTTTGCAATTGTTACAACTCCTAAATAAGATCATAGTTGAGCATTAATTATTATTTGTCGTTGCGGACAATTTTAAAAATTTAATTTTAGCTTCTAATATTGCCATCGACAGAACAAAGCCAAGCGCCATTTTTTTTTTTCATACGATTTTACCTAGGGTATAGCATTGTGTTTGGGACTAGGGAAGTATATTATAGTAATAAGGAAAGATAGAGCAGTGTTTATGGACACAAGGTTTAAATATTTTTATACCAGAAGTAACAGGAAAGATCTCTGCAAAAAGGGAGTTCCACATACGAATAGTCCGTCTAACAAACCAACTTTGTCTGTAATGCAGTGTGCGATACACTCGCCAATCGACTACATACGGTGGATGTGCAGGTTCGTAAACTAAACCCCCTTAAATAATTTTTCATCATTCCTTATGCTGGAGATGTCTGACCTGGGGATTGAACTTAGGTTTCATTTTTAATAAGCCAGCATCCTACCTGCTATACTACGCTAACTAGGACATCTACAAAATATTTCTTAGCGATGCCAGTGTAAGCAGTTTACGTTTCTAAATGATTGCATTCCTTGCTTTTTCACAAACCCACATTGTATGGCAACGTATTCAATGCATTAGAACAACTTTATGCGAGTGTATCATGAACTGGTGCTAATGTGAGAATGGTTTGTACAGCAAAAAAAATAGAAAATCACAACAACAACAACAACAAAACTACTTAATTTCTTTCAGATTAAAATGGCTAAAGTTTGTAACACTCTTACACCAGCTAACACGCAATCTTTATTACTCTCCTCTACTCTACTCTACTCTACTCACCTCACCACTATCCATCCTCTGCCATAATGTTGGGGCAAACATTTTAATTCTTAATGCACATTTGTTTAGCTCGTAGACCGTGCTGTTGTTGTTATTGTTGTTTGTTAAATAAAAAAAAAACGAAACGAAACGAAAAGAGAAACAAAGTGACCACTTGCCCTGATTTTGCAACTTTTTTACGCACACACACACAGCAAAGGTTTTCCGTGTGCTTCTTTTTTTACTATTTGAAACACTCTCAGCTTTGCTTTGCTCTCGTAATGGAATTGATTTGAAAATCTTAAGCCTTCGTATGCGTTGTTGGTGAATTTTCAAACTTTAAATGAAAACTTTAAGAATTTATTCACCAAAAAAAGAACAACAAAACAACACAAGCAATTAATCAAAATTAATTTTTGTTTTTGTTTTGCATAAACAACAACATCAACAACAACAATAATGGAAACAAAATCGTACATGTGTTAACAACAAATTGTGTTGCCATTGCTGTTCGTTTATTATGCTCGAAAATTTTAGCTCATGGGTCAAGGCAAGTTTTGTTAATGCACAGGCACAGCGTAGTTCTTGTTTCAGTTGTTTCAGTGTGTAGAGTACGTGTGTATGTATTAGGGGGGTGTGCATTGGAGAGTATTTGTTATAAGAATTATTGTTTTATTAATGCCTTAAAGCGTGTATAAGTTCTCTATAATAATGCCTAACAATGTATGCAAGAGTAAGTAGCCACGTAGCGCAAAGGGGAATAGAGGGGAAGAGAAAGAGAGAAAGAAATTAAACACACACACACACACTAGCGCAACAATTTGCAAATCAATTTTTAAATGAAATTGTTGAAACGTAAATACGAAAATGAAACTCATAATTAAACAACAACAACAATAACAATAACAAACAAAACTTATTAATAGGCAGAAACGTTAAGAAGATAGCCTACATCACGGCGCATTAACAGAGCTTTAAGATTGATAGTCTCAAGAGTTACGGCATATCACTGTGTCTGCTTCTATTCCACAAGTCAACCTGCAGTGATTAATTCCGAAAATAATAACAGAAAACATTTTTTATATTCTTACAAAAGATCAATAATGAGTATTCAAAAATATGAGTAGAATCGAATCATACTCATAATTTCTGATACGCATTCATACTCATTGTAATATCATGGAACCTCTTCTACTCATATTCAACACTTGAAGTAGATACTCATCATATTCATACTGCACTCAACATGTACACGAATCACTCACTAAATAGGTATGAGTCACATACGAATACTAAAATACTCACTAGAAGGTTGTATGTTTGGTCTGCTTGCTTGTCTGTCTTTTTTGCTTATGTGTCGTTTTCCTTCTGTTTTTGTAAATGCAACAACAACTAGGACTGCTAATTTTGATGAACGATTCGAGTCACTTGAATCATGTACATGTATGTATACAAGTATTATAAGTATTTTTCTAATAATTTTTTATGAATCTAAATGAGTAGCCAATACAAAAGGCAAGACAGAGTAGTTAACGGAATTCATAAGGAATTCAGTCAGTCTTGTGTGAAGATACGTTACGTGTGAAGACAATAATTGTGGTTTGAAAATCTATGTTTTAAAAACATGTTGAACAATTGTTATTATGTACGTATTTTTTGAATGATTCGCAAGTCACTCGAAATATTTTTCTAAAGTTATGAATCTAAAGTGATTACACTTATGAATCAAACCCATTTCGAATGGTATGAGTTTGATGTCAACGTTACGTACGCATACTCATTGCAATATGTACTTATAAATCAACGTTGTAATGAGTATGAATGAATCAGAGTACATAGTTAATTATTATTGACTCACTTATATTCAAAATTCCATGAAAGCTTATGAGTAGCGAAAAAACGATTCATTTCCTGATCACTGATTCTTACCCTGAAAAAAATTTAAAGTCATAATGGTACTGCAATCTGTTCCGCATTATTATCTGGAGGCAAAGCATGATAATACGAAACGGCGTTTCATTTCGCATTGTAGACGCTTGTTAGGCATAACTATCACCTTACGCTCAATGTAAAGTTTCAGCGATGAGGAATGAATCATCAGAACACATCATCAGAATCCGTCAATAGCGTTAATGCATCTCAAAAAGCGATGTCTCGGTACGTTTTAGATACTAGACAGGAAGTCACTCTTACTGACACCGAACAATAAATTTCGTCTGCAAACACGAACAGGAAGAGAGTGAATTTTTGTGATCATTAGGCCAACTTGCAAACAAGAAACGAGTTAAATGGTTTGACAGCAGGTCTTGTTTGCAGGCAAAGTTCGCTAGTGTAATAGACGCTTAAGGTGTGAAAAGTGTTTACGGTTGTGAGAATGAATCATTAGAACACATTATTCGAAGCCACCAACAGCGCTAATGCATTTCAGAAAGCAATGTCTCGGTACGTTTTAAGTACTAGACAAGGAATTATTCTTACGGACACTGAATAACATCCTGAAGTATGTCAAGGCAATGAGGCTCCCTTTTAACGACTTCTGCCGTTGATGCAGGTCCACTGAGGAAGAGGAAAGCGTTATTCACTTTCTTTGCCAGTGCCCGTCTCGTGCTAGGTGTAGATATAGGTTATTTGGCTCTCCATTCCTTGTTAGCTTAACGCAGCTATCATCTATTGATATCAAGGATCAAATTTTCTGGCTGGTTTTCCAGTACGGCTTTTGTTGTGCAGCCCTTGCGCTGATCAACTTCTTCCTTTCCCTGATTTGGCGTTTCACCTGTGGCATCACAACGGGCCGCCATGCGTGCTTAAGTGAGCTTTGTGATATCAGAGCTACGCACTACGACCTAACCTAACCTATGTCAAGGCAACCGTATTGGGAAATACATTAGAGGGAGAAGTTAAACAGATTGTCTGAGGTATACAGATTGCTGTACTCTAGCAGCCCTACTTACTTACTTACTTAATTGATCATTGCAACACTTTAGTCAGGATTACAACCTAGCTTCGCCTAACACCCATATTGTGTGTGTTAATTTTTATTCATAAGTGGCGGGACCTACAGTTTATAAAGTTGACTTCGAACAATAGATTTTTGCAAAACTTTTCATTGCAATTTTATTTTACTCACAGAGTTTTTGTGAGAAGACTGCTGAGAGGAGATTGTCGAAGTAGTATTATTTCTGGGGTTTAAACCATGGGCTTACGTCTAATAAGCCAACATACTAAGGACTAGACTACGGCGACTTCATTCTATCTCGTTATACTGGATGAAATTTAAAATCTTTGCCATCTTGCCATAATGGAAACTGCAATCCATTCTGTATTCTAATCTGAAGGCGTGGAAAGCATCTTAAAGCTCTTTTGGAATATCTCTGCCAAATTGTTAACGTAGCCGATGGATTTCAAAATCTCTGTAATATTGGATAGGATACTTAATAGAGTTCCCGTAGGATCGATTTTGAGATGACCACAGAGTATATCCCTCCGATTATACTGATACTGAGACAAAAGAAGATGATAGGGCTGTTAACTCTCCGCTCTATATATTGGGCTCACTTTAGAGTAACTAATTAGGAAGATTTTCAAAGTACCAAGTAAGACTATTAGGTTCCTTAAATACTCGGTAAGTACATAGAATTTTATTGAAAGAGTGACGAGAAGAAATCTATGAATTATACGATGATGGTCTTCACCAATCTCTTCAATGTACTTCGATCCCACAGAGATGGTTTCTTTGGCTAAGCATAAGACTTAAGTGATGTCTTCTTTCTTCTCTCATTACAGGCCTTATCACAAACATAATATCATACCACCCACTAATGGCCCAATTGTAGGGTACACGAAGAAACATTAAAACTTTTTAATAAAAAAAAACTTCCAAACAGAATAAAGCAACAGAAGAAGAATAAAATAAAAAAGAATTAATAAAAACGGGTCGGTTTAGATTAAACTCTAGCAAAAGTTTCTATTTTAATTAAATTCTTAAACGGCGTCCAAAAAAAATAAAAAAATTCATAGAAAAATTTGTCTTAAAAATTAAATTTTACTGGCAGGACTTTTAAATTAGAGCATTAGGCTAGTAATGGCAGCTTTAAATCGATTTAATAACTGTAAGATGGCGTTCTACTGCATGTAAGCTATGAAGACGTTCCCCAAAGTTATGCCTCATAACGTTCAAGCGATCAAAATCAAGAAATAAAATTTTGAATGACTTTATCATGCCTTTTGACGAACTTTATTCATCAGATTGAGATACAATTGATAACTACTTGGGTCCAGAATTCTAAAAATATCTGATTTGTAAAATTTTTTCATAGGGAAATAGCTCGGCTTTACCTTTTAATACGAGTGCGAGGTTTCCGGCAAAGCGATGCAACCACAATTTGTTTGCACGCTATACTCCTTTAAACTTCTGTTCTTGTAATCACTAACAACTGTTCGGTAGATCTTTACAACGGCGATCTTCAAACCACGACTGTTTTCTTTACACGCAACTTCACGCAAGACTGACTGAATAACTACTAACTGGTTGCTTGTTTTGTCTTGCTCTGTTATATACGCAAGATATCAATCTGATGATAGTTCTCGAAGTGGAACGTTCGCCTTTACAACGGCAATCTTCAAAACACGACTGTTTTTTTACACGCAACTTCACGCAAGACTGACTGAATAACTACTAACTGATTGCCTGTTTTGTCTTGCCCTTTATATATACGCAAGAGTTCAGTCTGATAATGGTTCTCGAGGTGAAACATTCAGGGCTTCGTAATCTCGAGAATTTTTTTGCTACTGCCTTGTTTGTTGTTGCGTTTGCCCACTTGTCCATGCCTTTTTCTCTCATACCGTACTGATGTTGTTGTTGGTTTACTAGTTCGATGTACATTTCTGTCGGTATGTATTTGTGTCATGTGCATTGTGTACGCATTGCCTCTTGTTGCGTTCGCTATATTAGGTCTTTTCCATTAGCGTAACAATATCATAGGGCGTACAAAGCGAGATATTACTGCTGCCTTTAGTGCTTATATATTATCGATAAGTAGGTACATACGGCGTATTGGATCCTAGATTATGGCCGGTAATTATAGTTTCGATATAGTCAAGGTATTTACAGAATCAACTTGACTCCGGCATTACCATCAAAAATGATGTCAGTCTTGAGAGCATACGAAGTATCACTGTTGCAAACAGGTGCTACAATGGTCTCAATAGGCAATTGAGTATCGCAGACCTCTCTCGTATGACTAAACTTATACTCCAGAAATGGCTCATCCTCCACAAGCTGTTTATGGCGCGAAGGCATGGACACTATTAATTACTGATGCAGCAGGCTTCAGAGTATTAGAGAGAAAAGTTGGCAATGATTTCCGCAAATTCAAAAATGAGCTGTATGAGCTCCTTAACATCTGCCGGCTGCTCAGAATTGGTCATATAGTTCGAATTGATGAGGATGCTCTAGATGATGTGGGAATTGACACCAGCCAGCGAAGGGAATGACCTTGTCTGCGTTGGTAGAACAAAGTCGAGCCTTTTCATGACAAAGACCCCCAGGAAGCAGAGAGGCCTAGAAGTATGTGGTAATCGGGTTGTTAATGGCCAATTGAGTAAATAAGTAAGCAACCTATGGCTTTCCATTCGTACTTACCTACTTAATGTGTAACCATTTAGTCAGGATTTCAACCAAGTTCCTCACACCACCACCCATATCGTTTGTGTTAATTTTATCCATGAGGGGCGGCACATACATTTTAAAGTCTGTCTCCGAATGAGAGATTTTAAAGAAATTTTTCATGGCAATTTAAATTAAGTAAGACTCAGAATTTTTGCCAGAAGATTGAAGTCTGAGCTGTGTTGTGAGCCTTAGATTCGCATCTAATAAACCAATGCAATGCCTGCAATTCTGTATAAAACGAGAGAAGCGACTAGAAAGTTTGAATTGTTGCCAATCAACGCTATGTTAAGTGCTTGATTTCATTCCAAGGAATTATGATTACAAAGCGGGCCATTTGTATCTGTAATGACCTGTCTAGGCAAAGTCTTATAGTATCCATCAGGTGGTCCTTGTAGTCTTTGAATATATTTTTTTGTAACTGTTATTGTATTAGTTACGCACATACATACGTATTAAAAATATTTTCATTGTATCGTAAATAACATAGTGAGAGAGAGAGAGAGAAAGTATTTGATTTACTCATGCTCAATTCCAAAAAGGTGGATATATTTAAAGAGATTAAAGGAAAGCCAAAAGTGGGTAAGAGATGTTAATCCCTATATACACGCACATACATATACACACTTACATATACATAAATATATAATGATATATGTATACATATGAGTGACTGTGTATACGTAAAAAGCTAATGATTTTAAGAGTGTAAATGGTTGAGTGTGATTGTGAAGTGTACATGACACTAACATAACACCCGTTTAATTAATGAACACAAATTGTCAATTAATCAATCAACATGAGCTCTTTTAATACGTTTCATTTTTTTTTTTCGTTTGTACTTTTCTTCTTTTTTATTTTGGCATTAACAAGGACACTCTTTAAGGGGTTAGTCTGGGTTTCTAATTTTCAAAAAATTACTTTTTTTATATCGTGGTTTTAGTTACTTTAGATCCTTGGAATTAAAAAAGAAATCTTTTTTGTGCCTCAAACACAAAATAGTACATAAGCTCCAGATGCATGCAACTTAAATGCGTTTTTCTTGAAATCACTTGTTTTGACATGGTGTGCACGAGAATCAAAAACAACTTGACCAATTTCCAAGAAATTTTAAAACAATGCTCCCAAGGCAAGTAGTTTTAGCTGGAACTAATCATCATCATTGCTCAATTAATAACTTTATTAAACAATTAAGCTGGAAAAAATAGGCGAAAGCCGGGAAAAAATATTCAAAATGACGCCATTTTGTTATTTTTTAACATTTTCAAAATATTCTATTTCAACGTTAAAGCCAGTAACATATTGTTACCAAAATGGAAATGGTGTTCTTAAAATGCTAAACAAAAGCTTTAAAAATCAAAAACGGACCAGGGGTTCGAACCCTGGCTTTACGTTTAATAAGTCAACACACTACCTACTCGATCACGGCGACTAAACATATTACACAAATAACAACAAACAACTTGTTTACATTTATAGAGATTTCACGAAGGCAAAGACATTTTTCTGGAAAAACATTCATCAGACTGGTTACCCTGCGATATAAAAGGTAAGAGAGAGTAGACAACGGCAATTCAGAAAGAATTCGGTCAGAATTCAGTCAGTTTTGTGTGAAGACAAGTTGCATGTGAAGAGAATAATTGTGGTTTGAAGATCTATGTTATGAAAATATAGTGAACAATTGTTATTGTGTACGCAGTGTAAAGAATAAAGCAAATTATTGTTGTTTAAGTCGAATCATTAAAGGCGGCACCCGGAAATGTGCGAACAATAAAGAATTTTATTTAAAACTAAACACAAATTTATTTTTATTTTATTTACAATCTATGAACCCATATTTTTAACATTTTTAAAAGGGTAAAACCGGAATAATATTGTCATGCAAATAAAAAATCTAGAGACTCGTGTTTTGCTTTCACATCGTTTAACGTTAAAATTATCAACAAAAGCTAAAAAAACAAAACAATGCAGTAAACAAACCTGTTTACAAATTATCGTACTGCTTAATATAACAACAAACACCAGCATTAAAAATATGGTAAACAAAATATCCACAAAAACACTACAAGAATAAATGTAAACAACGATGTTTACATTTATAAAGATCTCAACAAGGCGAAGCCACGAACATTAGCCCTCAAGAACATTCATCAGACTGTTCACGTTGCCATATAAAAGGCAAGGCAAATCAGACAACTGAGTAAGTAAAAGTTCAGTCAGTCTTGTGTGAAGAGGCGGTGTGTTTGAAGAGAGTAATCTTGGTTTCCGTTACAAAAATTTTTGATTAATTCTCTAGTAATTGTTATTGTTTATGCAAAGTATATATAAAGAGGAATAACAAAGAAAAGCAATTGTTGTTGTTTACATCATGTTATGAACAGTGGCACACAGAATTGTGTGAATAATAAAGAATTTTAATTAAAATTAAACACAAATTTATTTTGATTTTATTTGTAATCTACGTGTTATAAGGTAAGAGACTATTCTTCACCTACTGTGCACATGCTCGGCACTTAGGTTAGGTTAGAGGACGTGTAGTTGTCAACTGTGACAAGTACAGTACCACTCGTGTTGTGGGCGTTAATTTTATATATGAGTGGCGGAATCTACAGTTTAAAATCGACTCCGAACGATAGATTTTTAAGAAGCTTTTCATGGCAATTTTTACTCTCAGAATTTTGACAGAAATTTGCATATTTTCGTTTTGATGTCTGACCTACGGCCTTACGTCTAATGAGCCAACATACTACCTACTAGACTAAGGCGACTTGGTCGGAGGAGAAAGAGGGCCTGCATGCCTACTACATGGAGGATCTAGATAAACTGTCATGCATGGATATTGGTAGAGTGAGGCGCTTCATTGGAAGCTCCGAATGGTTCCTGGTATAGGGCAGAATGTGAACCTGTGGTATTATAATGGGCTCTGTGTGCATACTAAATGTGGCCGCTTATGACTCCATGGGGGGACAGCCACTTCCACCTACGTATTTACCCTAAGGTAAAAATGTAACAATATTTCTGAACAATTAAAGAGATTTTTTGCTTTCAGACAATACATACATAACTGGTCGATAGAAACACTTCAATCAGAATTACGACCTAGCTTCTCACACCACTTATGTTGTGAGCGTTATTATTATACATGGGAGGCGGCGGGACCTACAGTTTAAAGTCGACCCCGAATTTTATTTACTCTCAGAGTTTTTGACAGAAATTTGCTGAGAGGAAGCCGCCAAAGAAATATTTCATATTTTCGTTTTGATGTGTGACCTAGGGCCTTACGTCTAATGAGCCAACATACTACCTACCTATTAGACTAAGGTGACTTGGTCGGTGGAGAAAGAGGGCCTGCATGCCTACTACATGGACGATCTAGATAAACTGTAATGCATGGATATTGGTAGAGTGAGGCGCTTCATTGGAAGCTCCGAATGGTTCCTGGTATAGGGCAGAATGTGAACCTGTGGTATTATAATGGGCTCTGTGTGCATACTAAATGTGGCCGCTTATGACTTCATGGGGGAACAGCCACTTCCACCTACTTACCATAAGCTAAAAATTTAACAATATTTCCGAAGAATTAAATAGATTTTTTGCTTTCAGACGATACATACATAACTGGTCGATAGAAATCCTCCAGTTAGGATTACGACCTAGCTTCTCACACCACTTATGTTGTGAGCATTAATTTTATACATGAGAGGCGGCGGGACCTACAGTTTAAAATCGACCCCGAATTTTATTTACTCTCAGAGATTTTGTCAGAAATCTGCGGAGAGGAAGTCACCGTAGAAATATTTTAATATTTTCGTTTTGATATCTGACCTGGGGTAGTGTGTTGGCTTATTAGACAAAATGCCCGGGTCAGATATCAAAACGAAAAAATATTTCTTCGACGACTTCCTCTCGGCAGATTTCTGGCAAAGACTCTGAGAGTAAAAAAAATTGCCATGAAAAGCTTCTCAAAAATCTGTCGTTCGGAATCGACTTTAAACTGTAGGTCCCGCCACTCATGTATAAAATTAACGCCCACAACATAAGTGGTGTGAGAAGCTATGTCGTAATCCTGACTGAAGAGTTGTAAAGGCCAATTATGTATGTATGTATGTCTGACCTGGGGGCTTAAATCCGGGCCTTACGTCTAATACACTACCTACTCGACTACGGCGACTTCCTCAGACACTAGTAACTCCTCAAATCATGGTCGTCAGATTTTGAGTTGACCCTTTTCAGACTGCCTACCACTGCTGGACTTCATCAAAATTGAAAAAAAATATTTTTTATATTTACTTTATTTAACATATAAAAAATTAATTTGTTTAAATAAATTTACCTTAAACAAAAGTCGGAAAGAAAAGTCGTTCCTTACGTAGTATACTAACCCCTTAAATATTTTTTTTATTCCTTTTTGATAACATGAAAGAGATATTTAAGGCTGAAATGAGTAACTTGTTTGGTTTTAGCTGAAATATTTAATATTTAAACGTGTTGGTATTAAATTTAAACCAAATATTTAAAAAGACAATTTTGTTTTTTAACTTAAAAATTAAAGTTTAAATATTAAAAAAAAACTTTTTAATTTTTTTATTTAAAACTCAACTTCATAGCTCGTTTCATTATTGAGTTACTTAATGGAGCAGCCTTTTAAATTCAAACAATTTAAATTTGTTTTCTAAAAAATTATTCGTACTTTTTTTTAATTTTTTTCTCTTTGTTTAAAAAAAAATTTAATTGAAATGAATTGATGTGAACGGTTTAAAAAAAAAACTGCATTTAACCGTAATGTATTCATTATTTTTAAATTTATTCAAATAAAATTTTCAAATGAATTGGTATTGAAGAGAGTTTATTAAAATCGCCACAAGATCCCCAATTGCTAAGAGAAGCGTCCGCAAAAAAAGCTTATTTCGGTTATAAACGACTGGATAGTGAAGTACTACGCTTAACAATTTGTTCATTATGGCCGTAATAATATCATGCACTGTCAGTGTTTGTTTGAAAAACTGTCGTTAATAGAATTTTGCATTAAAATAAAAGGCCTTCCATAAGGATATCAAGATTCCCTTTGATGCTATCAAGAAAATATACAGTGAGCATCAAAAGAAACTGTACAATTAAAAGAAACAGATACATTAATATTTTACCGTTATTTTTATTTTAAAATTACTTCATTGTCAGTTTTTAAAATTGAACAAAAAAATCACAAAAAATTTTTTCGGGCCTTCCGTTTAGTGTTCCATTACTTTTGACGCTCGGTGTACATAGTATGTATTTGGTCATTACACCCTTTAGTCAGGATTACAACCTAGTTCTTCACACCACTTATGTTGTGTACTTTAATGTTGTACATGAGTGGCGAGACCAATCGCTTAAATTCGACTGCGAACGACAGATTTTTGAGAAACTTTTCATAGCAATTTTTATTTACTTTCAGATTTGTTGCCAGAAATCTGCAGAGAGTAAGACGTCGAAGAAATATTTTCTCATGTTTTGTTTTATTGAAGATGTCTGACCTGGAGTTTGAACCGAGGCCTTACGTCTAATAAGCCAATACACTTCCTACTAGACTACGACGACTTCATCTGAAGGCATACCTTGAGGTTAATAATCGGCGATCAACTTACGCTCATGGTATAGCTTCTGCAATAGCATGGGCAGGACTTTGAATTCCGTAAATCTTAGTCTGGAAGGGTCACGGACTGAAACTGTACCTCTTAACCCAAAATAAAACAGGGAACGGAGTGATCATTAAGAGAACATTTTATTCTGGACGTAGGTTGATAGACCCTGCCTTGACTCAAATTACCATTTGCGTTGTGCTTCTTGCAAGAAACTAAAGAAGGAAGCAACTTGGTAGTAACATGTGCATTTCCGAGAAATCAGAAGCGATTTTGGACAACACATTAGATAGCTAGGTAGGTAGAAATGGCTGGAATCATAAGCAGATTCACTTAGTCTGCACACAAGGTCCATTATAATACCACAGTTTAAAATGTTCCCCTAGTCCAGGAATCACTCCGAGCTTTCTATGAAGCGACTCATACTGCCATAGCAATGTATGACTTTGCATCCAGATCCTCCATGTAGAAGGCACCCAGGTGCCTCTTTCTCTTCCGACCCATGTGGCTGATATGTGATTAGTAGGTGAAGAACAGTCTCATCCTCGTAGTCATCTCTACAGCTTCTGCAGAAATAATTTCTAAGGTCCTTAAAACCAATATGCCTCGCATACGTTCCTATAATACAATGTCTTTCCTTAACAACCACGACAACAGTGCTGAGCCGCCTACTTCTTTGGAGCTTTTGCTTTTATCCAACTTTGGCCGGATTTTCTCAGCGGTTGTGCCCATGTCTGAAGCTGTCCATCTTCTACTGCTGACAAGGTCGCCGATTGCATTATCAATTAAAAGCTTGTAGGTATCCAAAAAGATCCCTAGAATTCCGAGAATTCATCAAAGAGTTCGATGATCGTCCCTCTTCTGGTTAGCTTATCTGTTCTGTAGTTACCGAGAATGTCTCAATGTCCCTGTGCCCATGTGATATAAACATTGAGTGGCAGGACAGTTTATAGTCGCTTCCAAATGACAAATTTTTGAGAAACTTTTCATTGCAATTTTATTTGACCGCTCAGTGTTCTTGCTCATATTTTGTTGTGCTCATGTTTGGGCATGGCCTCACGTTACACTAACTACCAAAGATCAACAATGAGTATTCAAAAAGATGAGTAGAATCGCATCATACCCATAATTTCTGATGCTTATACGCTTTAATACTTATTTAATAGCAAGGAGCCTTTGCTTATATTAAAAGTTTGAACTACTCATCACATTCATACTTAACAACACGTTTGATGTTGCCGATTACGACTCTCCATAACTCAACATATAAACGAATCACTTACATAATAAGTATGAATCGCATAGGAACACTAAATTCCTTGCTTGCTTTGCTTGCTATAAATGCAACAACAACTAAGGCTGTAAGTTTTGTTGAAGGATTCGTGAGATGAAGTCGTAGAAGGCTAGTAAGTACTGTGCTGACTTATGGCTGGATACAAAGCCCATGAAAAGTACATATATAAACTGAAATCAAAAAGTATTATCTTTGAGTGACTCCTCTCAGGTAACTTCTAGAGCAAAAACTCCTGATACTAAGTAAAATGCCATAAAAAGCTTCAAAAACAATAAATACTACTTCGGAGCGAACTTTTAACCAGGCCGCACTCCTGAGAAATTACGACGAAACATCTAGATGATGTAAGAAGCTACCAGTAGAAATGCCTGACTAAATGCGGTTTGTATGAAATTATGAATGTATGATTCCATACACTTTTCAAATATGCGCTTATGAAGTCAAACATATTTGTTAATTAGAGTCTGATGTCAAACGTTCTAATCCATGACTATTAGCACCCTGTATTATAAAAATCTGCAGTGAGTAGTAGAAAAATCATATAATACTGTTACAATTTAATATATTTGACTCCTTTTTATCAAATATAATCAAAGTGCGATGAGTAAAAAAAAATTTCATTGCTAATCCCAGCTATCTACTAGACTAAGGCAACTTCATGTTTGTTTGATGCAACATATTTGAGGCCAAGTCAATAGCGTAGCATTCTAATAAAGTAGCGTTCGATATGGTAAATGCTTATAAAAATAACTATGAAATTAATTAACAAAATCGATGCATATGGCCATTAAAATTTGAAATTAAAAAAAAAAATGGCGGCTTAAAGCAAAAGAAATTTAAATCGCGTAAATATTTTTTTATTAAAAAACAGAAAAAAAATTTATTAAAAGTTCTGTTAGTAATTAAAAATAAAATGAAAAAAAAAAATATTTTGTTTTAATAAATATGAACGAACGAACGGGGGGGAAATAAATAAACATTTAAACAAATTTCTATAAATTGATATGTTAAATATTTTCACTTGTTTTTTGTTGTTGTTGTATTTTTAAATAATTTTATTTGTTGTTGTTATTGTTTTCTTAAAATTAACACGTTTTTATTGCCGTTTGTATGGAATATTTGCTTTTTTTTTTGAAAATATTAATTTGAGTGTTAAAATTTATGTTTTAACAACTAAAAATGAATTGTAAATACAAATTTCACTAAATGTGATATACTCTGACACAAACTAAAATAAAAAAATTTTTTTCTAACCAAAACTGGCTAAATGATTAAATTCTAAAGGAAAATTTAGCGAAAAAAACAAATTCCCATTTAAATTTAATAACTCATATTAAATGGAATTGTTTTTAGATTAAATTCCATTATCTGTGGGGAATTGTTATTAAAATTGCAGACAAAAATGTAAAAATAATTAATTGATTGCCCTAAAATGCCAGCAATTTTAATATTTGTTAAGTCTCAAGAGATTCATTTCAAATTCTTTTTTTATTTCTTTCTAAAATTGCTACAAAAAAAATCAACGAAAGCTTATCAACAATTCATTTGGAATTTTTTGAAACTTCAAAGCAAATTTAAATCAAAATTTGAATAAACTGCAGAGCAGAGTTTCATAGGATTTCCAGAAAATTCGAAGAAATTAATTTCCTGTGCTCTTAAAATATTTTTTTACAGGAAACACCATCACTCAACCCAACCCTAACATATTATAATTCTCTCGCCTCAATTTCAATTATAAAACGGTGTTCTAGAGAAATTTACGTCATAGACTACATCTATGTCGTTGAGGAGCTCATTCAGCTCACTGTATTTTTACGTAGGAGTTTTCTCTCGCATACTCTCAAGGCTGCTGCATCAGTTCTTAATAGGATCCATGTCTGTACGCCATAAAAAGCACGGGTAGGATAAGCGTCTTGTAGAGTATTAGTTTTCTCGTACAAGAGAGTCTCTGCTACTTAATTGCCTATTGAGATCATAGTAGAACCTGTTGGCAAGGGTAATCCTTCGTTTGATCTCCAGACTGACATTATTTTTGATGGTAGCGACAGAGCCAAGGTATATAAATTCCTTGATTAAATCAAAAGTATAGTTATCGGCCGTAATCTAAGAATCAAAATACCGCACGTCTCTTCATGTCGATAACATGTCTGAAACCTCGCACGCTATCAAATAGTTCGGAGAGGTCCATTCCTACCATGACGGAGCTGCAGGAATTGCTCAACGTCATACTGTATAGCTTTATCAGCTTCGCTGGTATACCGAGCTCAGACATTGCAGCATGATCCCTTATGGGGCTATCGAAGGCAGCCTTATAGTTGACAAAAAGATGATGTGTGTCGACTTATTTTTCGTTGGCCTTTTCTACGACTTGTCGTAGTGTAAATATCTGGTCGATGGTGGACTTGCCAGGTCTGAAGCCGCTCTGATAAGATCTAATCGTCGTTCACACAATACTCCTGTAAAAATCTTATATGTGATAGGGAGAAGGCTTATACCCCTGTGGTTGGCGCATATTGTAAGGTTTCCTTTTTCAGAACAGGAAAGAGGACACTGGGGTTCCAATTGTTGGGCAAAATTTCCTCTAGCCATATTCTACAAAATTTTATTGTGGCCCTATATGGTCATATAAATCTAAACGTTCTCACAGAAAGTTGAGAACAATTATAAAAAAAATGTGGTTATTGTGCAAGTCGTTACTTAATTTACCGTTAACAATAAGATTAACGGATTTCGGCATGCCTTAATACATCCTTCCAGGCTCTTCTGCAGCTTTCTCACCATTGCCAATTGGTTAAACCCATCGATGACAGGGTTTCCTCGATCTAGTGTTTCCAATACATCCAATGCAAACAAGGTCGTTCTCTACACCGATTTCCGCAAATACCTGCATCAAATATTCATTTCGCCAAACTATTCTCTTCAATTCGAACGACTTGGCCGAGCTAGTGCTGGAAGCACAAAAGCTAACAACATGTGTCCTTAAGGCTCAAATCGACGCCACCATTCTATAACGTTCTAAGTGGACTTTTTCGATTTAGAATGTTATAGAACGGAGGCGTCGAAATAAAGACGAAATTAGGGAATATATCGAGTTAAAATTCTTGAGATTTGGCGATAGCGATGCTAGTTTCCGAGCAGAATTTTAGGGACTTGAAGAAGTTCATTAAAGCCTTTGGAAGAACTCTAGACATTGAGAGGAAAATGTACGAAAAAGAGCAACTCATGGAAAAATACTATGGATTACTTAAAGGAAGAGAGCAGCGTTTGCTCTTAATCACCGTCAAACTCAATCGTTTTACAACTTTGTGGAAGTTTTTGGTCGAAGACATTACAGACCACCGCAATAACATTAGCAGTACTAGCGCTAACTTTTCATTGCAATTTTGTTTTACTTTCAGAGTTTTTGCCTGCTGAGAGGCAGTCGCCGAAGAATTTTTTTTTCATATTTCGTTTGGATGTCTGACCTGGGGTTTGAATACCGGCCTCACGTGTAATAAGCTGACATACTACCAACTATACAAAAGTATACATACGATTAACAAATTTCAGACATTTTTTAATCAATCCGTTTTGTTGAAAAGCTTTATAAGCTTCCTCGATTTTAAGACGGTTTTTTTGCATTGGTTTTGAAATCTGTTAACAGTATGTATACTTTTGTGGGCCTGTGTACGTTATTTTTTTGCCTAAAATTTGTTGTAAACTGTTATTTCTAATTTCCCAGAATAGTTCATGTTCATTATTGTAAAACCAAAAAAAAAGTTATGCCAAGTCTTGTTTACAACACTAAAGAGATTTTAAGCCACTACAAGGAACGGAATTCATTTGTTTAATGGAAATGCCATAGCTACAGCCCCGGCGTTCATCATCAACAACGTATGAAATAAAGATCCGCACATGTCCCCAACGATTTGTGCATATGAAATGCAACAACCCCAGCCATTATACACGTGCAACACCATGTGGCATGTAAATGTTTCGAGATTTTTTTTGTATTTTTTTTCAGAAAAACAAATTTAACAAAAACACTTGACGTAGTTCTTTTTCGTAGTTCTTTTTCGCTTTTTTTTCTGAGCATTTCAATAGAAAAATATGCACAAAACTGTTGCCCCCAACCAACATACGCACACACACAGACGCAGATGCTGTAAATTGTTTAAAATGTCTGCTAGAATTTCTATATAAAAATTGTATAGAGCGACTGGCAACAGTAACTGCAAGGCCTTAACTAAAGTTAGGCATTTATTAAGTAACCAAAAAAGAGGGGGGAAAAACGGAAAATTTTTAAATAGAAATCCTGTTGCAGTTGATTTTTATTTAAAAAAAAAATTCTTTTTCGTTTCACTATAAAAAGAAAGAGATGCAGCCACCATCATCCCATCATTTCAATGGACTTGCTGTTGTAATTGCTTTTTTTTAAAAAAACCATTTGCAATGTATTTCACATTGACGAGCTGTAAGTAGCACAAGCTCCATGCCGCAGCCTAAAGGTTACAACATTTTTTTGTTTTTCTCCACTTTTTTCTGCCTGTTCGTGGCATGTGCGAAACAGGAATGGCTCAACCATTGCCGTTTTTATTCAGTTTTTTTGCTTTCCTTTGATTTTGCGTTCCAAATGCTGCTGCTGTTTTCTCCCCGGTTTCAACACCAGCTGTTGGCAATTTGTCAGCATTTGCTTAAGCCTAAAGCAAGGGAAGGGGTCACGGGGGGGAAAAAAGCCTACAAACGGATTTCCATACAAAAAACTATACAGAATTTATCGTGAAACTTTTATTTTATTCGCTTGATTGTTTTCATTTCATTTTATTTCATTACATTTTGGGCCATAGACCCTCTACACCATATAAAATCGCCTTTAATAATGAAAAGAGGATTTTGATTAACGAAAGAAAAAAAAAAAGAAATGGGAATTATTTGCTGTTGTTTGTTTTAAATTTTAGACATTTTGTCTAGCCTTTAAATGGAATTTTTTTTTAAATTTTTTTCGGAGACTAAAATTTAAAGTGCAGTGAACTCAAATTTGCTTCCATTTTTTCATAATTAAAAGGTTTTTGTCCTTAAAAATGTGAAAATTACAAGAAATCTTTGTAGAAGTGACTTTAGGACAAGCAAGCACATAACAATGGGTGATTTTTTAAGAGCAACAGGAAAATTTTTCAAAAAAAAAAACACATAAAATTCAGAAAAATTCATGAAATTTTTATTTGAATCGATAGTACATACATACACACATAATTGGCCATTACAACCCTTCAATCAGGATTACGACCTAGCTTCTCACACCACTTATGTTGTGTGCGTTAAGTTTTTCACATGAGTGGCGGGACCTACTGTTTAAAGTCGACTCCGAACGACAGATTTTTGAGAAGCTTTTCATGACAATTTTTGTTTACACTCAGAATTTTTGCCAGAAATCCGCTGAGAGGAAGTCGTCGAAGAAATATTTTTCGTTTTGATGTCTGACCTGGGATACGAACCCGGGCCTTTTGTCTAATAAGCCAACACACTACCCACTAGTGCGGTCCGTATAATTTAATGTTTGCAGATTATTTCATGCAAATGTTGACGGCGACTGCCCCTCAATTGATCCATCAGCTTAGTCCAATTTTGGCATATTCTTTCAAACATTGCGGTCGGTACCTCATGAATTAATGCTTCAATGTTGACTTCCAATGCGTCAATAGAAGCAAAAAGTAGTCTAAAGGCGTTGAATCGCACGATCTAGATGGCCAATTGACCGATCCCGAATGTGAACATAATTTTTCGATAAAGAAGTGGCTCTTCGTCCAACTTTCGAAGAGTCCATTCACCAAAAATTCTTTGTTGCGGTATATCATTCGGCTTCAATTCTTTCACCAGCTGTAGTTTGAAAGGCTTCACAACTAAATCTTTCCGAAAAATTTTCCACGTTGTTGAGTAACAGACGCCCAATTGCTGCGAACGGCAATGAATCGTTAATTGATGGTCATCATTAACACTGGCCGACTGGCTGACACCTACGATATTTTCTTCAGTTTGCACTCTCCGTAAACCTGTTGGTGTCCAATGTCCAACAATGTAAATTTGGTGCGAAATTTAGTCACAATGCCCCGAATAGCCGATTCAGTGGGTCGATTGTGTTATGCCTTTACACCATTTGCTTACACAAAAGCTACAAAACCAAATAGAAAACAATGAAGTTGTCTACAAATCATTGCACTGTGTAAACAATAAATACCGACATAAAAAAAATGGTAAACAAGTAAACAAAAATACAACAACAAACACTACAAGAATTAATGTAAACAAAATATACAAACAACAATAATGAAACAATGATGTTTATATTTATAGAAGACAATATTCGCCTTTAAGAACATTCATTCGACTATTTACTCTGCCATATAAAAGGCCAGCCAAAGCAAGCAACTAAGTTAGTAAAAATTCTGTCAGTCTTGTGTAAAGATTGTTTACATTGCCGTATAAAAAGGCAAATCAAAGCAGACAACAGAGTTAGTAAAAGTTCTGTCAGTTTTGTGTGAAGACACGGTGAGTTTAAAAAGAGTAATCGTGGTTTGATGATCTCAGTTATAAAGATCTGTTGAACAATTGTCTTGTAAAGTGTATAAACTGAGGCATAACAAACAAAATAATTGTTGTTGTCTACATAAAAGTGTTTTACTTTCACATTGTTTAACATTAAAATTATCAATAACAGCTATAAAAACAAAAAAAGGCAGTAAACAAACCTGTTTACAAATTATCGTAAAGCTTAATATAACAACAAAAACCAGCATTAATGTCCAACAATGTAAATTTGGTGCGAAATTTAGTCTCAATAGGCCGAATAGCCGTTTCAGTGGGTGGATTGCGTTATGCCTTTACATCTTTTGCTTACACAAAAGCTGCAAAACCAAATAGAAAACAATGAACTTGTTTACAAATCATTGCACACCGGCATAAAAAAAGTAAAAAAAAATACAACAACACCAGTACAAAAATAAATGTAAACAACGATGTTTACATTTATAAAGATCTCGAGAAGGCGAAGCTACGAACATTCGACTTCAAGAACATTCATCTGACTATTTACATAGCGATATAAAAGGCAAGTTAAAGCAGGTAACGGTGTTAGTAAAAGTTCTGTCAGTCTTGTGTGAAGACAGGATGCGTTTTAAGAGAGTAATCATGGTTTAAAGATCTCAGTTACAAAGATCTGTCAAACAAGTGACTAGAAATTGTCAGTGCTTATGCAAAGGGTATAAACAGAGGCATAACAAACAAAGCAATTATTGTTGTCTACATAAAGTTGTAAACAGTGGCACACAGAATTATGCGAATAATAAAGAATTTTAATTAAAACTAAACACAAATTGAATTTTATTTTATTTGCAATGTATTTTATACATAAGCGGCGCAATCTACAATTTTAAAGTCGACTCCAACGATGGATTTTTTGAGAAACTTTTCATGGCAGGCTGTTTTTACTCCCAGAGTTTTTCCCAGCAATCTGCTGAGAGGAATACGCAGAAGAAATAAAATTTGAATTTTGTTTTAATGTCTGGCCTGGGGGCTTGAAGCCGGGGTTTACGTCTAATAAGCCAACACACTACCTATACTAGACTACGGCGACTTCTATCCGACCCATTATTGCATACCTACATAATTGGCCATTACAACCCTTCAGTCAGGATTACGACCTAGCTTCTCACACCACTTATGTTGTGTGCGTTAATTTTATACATGAGTAGCGGGACCTACAGTTTAGAATCGACTCCGAACGACAGATTTTTGAGAAGCTTTTCATGGCAATTTTTACTCTCAGAGTCTTTGCCAGAAATCTGCTGTGAGGAAGTCGCCGAAGAAATATTTTTCGTTTTCGAACCCGGGCCTTTCGTCTAATAAGCCAAAACACTACCTACAAGACCACGGCGACTTCAAGTCTGTCCCAATATTGCATTCATTAAATGAGACCCAAATGAGAGTACATGAGGATAGGATAGGGCCCTAATGAAATTCCATTTTTCTTCTTTAATCTCAAAGTTATTTTGGAATTTTAATTTGTTAACTTTTTTTTTCTGTTTTATTTATTTTCCATTTGAAATGATAAAATATGGGGGCACTCTTCGTTTATATCCTCTTAAGTTTTTCGGACACAGTTTTTATTCAATTTTATTTGAAGATTTATTTCCATTTATTTGTGTCCTGAAATTGAGAGGCAAATACTATGAATAACAACAACAACAACAAATTAGGAAAAAACGAAACGAAAGTGAATGATATGAAAACAAAATAAAGAAAGAAAAAAACTTAAGTTTTCTAAGAAAAACAGAAAACTTTTTAAAGTTATGAAAAGGGCCATGAAGGAAACAAAATTTGTTCTTTTTTTTGTTTTTAAGGAAACTTTCCTGTTTTACATAAAAACTTTTGAATTTTCTTTTCTATTTTTTTGTTTTTTGAAGTGTAATTTACAATAAAAATAACAACAACAATAACAACAACAAAAAAACATGTGTTCTATAAAATAAATAAACAAACCCTGGCATTTATTTATCTCCTTTGGATTATTTGTTGCCTGTTGTCTGTTGTCTGTAGTCTGCAGCCTGTAGCCTGTGGTGTGTAGTGTGCAGGACCCTTATATCCTTTGATAATAAAATATTAAATTTTTTTTTCCTTACATGTTTAAAGAAGTCAAATTTACAATATTATCTGGTTATAGTTTTTTTATTGTCTCTCTTCTTTTTTTTTTTTTTTGCAATCCAAAATTAAATCCAATTTAATTTGTTTTGGGTCACAGAAAATTAAAATAAAAAAATTAAAAAAAATAAAATTAAATGCCTTCGGTATTGAAATTTCATTTCATAAATAAAATTTTCTATTTCTTTACATTTGTTATAGAAGAAGAAGAAGAAACAAAAAATGGAAATTTATATTAGAAAGTCTTTAAAAACGTTTGGCCAGCAATGAATATGTGGCCATACAAATAAGTGCCAAAGAAGTGAGAAGCATAGCCAACAGTAAAGTTACTTTGGGTAAAGCAATGAATTTCTAAAGGAATGCATTGAATGGATCCAGTAAACAGCCAGTCTCTGTACAACAGCTTCTATCTTTACAACAGTCTCTATATACCCTAGGCATTCCATTTTTCTAGGCATCTTACAAACGTTTAAATGGAACCTCTTGCCTCCAGCAGTGCTTTATGAAAGGTCCTCATTGCCTCGTTTATACCAATACCGTTCAGTCTCTTTATCTTATCCGATTCCAACCGACCTTATTATTATTATCAACACTGTCGTTAAAGACTACACAACATTTCAATGACAAAATGTACGAAAATAAATACTTTACACGGCGTTTAAATGAAAACTTTTCTGCAAAAATACTTGATAATGGCACAATACCGCCCTCCATTATTTCACCATTACCACCAAAAATCATGTCAGTCTGGAGATCAAGCCTGGAATCACTTTTGCCAACCGCGGCTTCTCTAATTACAATGGCAATTAAGCAGCAGAAAGCTCTCTCCTACAACAAAACTTACACTCTACAAGCCGCTCATCCTTTCCTTGCTGGTTTACAGCCTAAAAGCATGGCCACTATTAAACACTAATGCAGCAGCCTTTAGAGCGTTCAAGAGAAAAGTTGGCGATGATTTTCGCCTTCGTTTCAACAATAAGCTGCATGAGTTCGACATCCAGAAGTCGCCGTAGCCTAGTGTGTTAGCTTATTAGACGTAAAAGCCAAGGTCCGAGCCCCTGGTCAGACATCAAAACAAAATACAGAAATTATTTCTTCGGTGAATTCCTATCAGCAGATTTCTGGCAGATACACTGAGTTTCTCAATAATTTTTCATTCGGTATGGACTTTAAACTGAAAGATCCTGTACAAAATTAAAACACACAACATAAGTGGTGTAAGAAACTAGGTTGTAAACCTGGCTGAAGGGTTGTACATACTGACTAATGTATACATGTGTGATATGGGGGAGGTTAATTTTGTCCTAGTACTAGTAGAAGTCGCCGTGGTCTAGTGGGTAGAGTGTTGGCTTATTAGACGAAAGACCCGGGTTCGAATCCTAGGTCAGACATCAAAACGAAAAATATTTCTTCGGCGACTTCCTCTCAGCAGATTTCTGGCAAAGACTCTGACAGTAAAAATTGCCATGAAAAGCTTCTCAAAAATCTGTCGTCCGGAGTCCACTTTAAACTGTAGGTCCCGCCACTTATGAATAAAATTAACACACACAACATAAGTGGTGTGAGAAGCTAGGTCGTAATCCTGACTGAAGGGTTGTAATGGCCAATTATGTATGTTATATATGTAGTAAGAGTATGAACATGAGATTATTGACTATAAAACTCATACGGCAAAACCCACTGTTTTAGATAAAGTTAAATCTCGAGGTAATACTAAAGATCTAACACGTAGAACATCTATCTAAAATCAGCGTAATAGGTAGATAGAAGTGACTGTCCCCCAAATGGAGTCATAAGCAGGTCCACTGTGATACCACAGTTTAATTTTCTCCCCTATTCCAGGACCCACTCGGAGCTTCCGTTAAAGCAACTCACACTGTCAATATCCTAGCATGACAATTCTAGATCCTCCATGTAGTAGGCAGCCAGGTGTCTCTTTCTTCTCTAACCAAGTGCCGGGCATATGCACAGTAAGTGAAGAATAGTTTCATCCTCCTCCTTACCTCCACAGCTTCTGCAGAAATCATTTGCAAGGTGGCCAAGACCAATACACCTCGCATGCGTTTCTATAATACAATGCCCCGTAATAACCATGATAACAGGGGTGAGCCAGCTTTTTTGGAGTTTAAGTAGAGTCACCGTGCGCTTTAGCTAGTTTTTTTGCACCTTTTTGCCTTTATTCAAAGCTGCCCACCTACTGTTGACAAGGTCCACGATTACATTGTCAATTATAAGCCCACAGGTGCTTAAAGGGATCCCCAATATAGATCGTGGTCGTGGCCCTTCTGGCCAATTCATCCACTCTGCAGTTGCCGGCAATGTCTCTATATCCCGGCAACCATGTGATACAAACATCATATCGGTTTGCCATCTCATGAAATAAATATCTGCGAGAATCGTACATCGTCTTGGAGTTTATCAAACTAGAATCCAGTGCCTTGATGGCCGCTTGGATTTCCCGAAGCAATGCTAATAGCCGTTCCGGGAAGGGAGTATCCCCAGAAGAGGAGGAGAAATTGTTTTAGTGGAAGCACCACTCAACGCAGCTGACGACGGTCACTGTAAATGCGAAGGCATTTTGAACTCTACTTCAAAAATGTCCGCTTGGATAGCATAGTGGTCCTTCGCTTGGGAACATTTTTGTTCACACTAATTTTCCCCGTAGCTTTAATTGCCGACACTTCCGTCTAAAAGACGCTGCAGTGATCTGGTAGCCTTATAGGCTTGGATATTCTGATTGCTTTCGAATAGATAACAATTCCAACAGCTCCTTCTAATTTGGAGCCATCGGTGTAGATTTGTGTGGCATTCCCCGCAAAGTGCTCTGCACCCTTTCTCCAGTCTTCCCTATTCGGAATGGATGTCTTAAAATTCATTAGGAAGTCATATCTCAGTGTCATATGGTCTATGCTTCCGACAATAGCAGTTTCTTCAAGTATCCTTGTATGACCAATGCACGATGTATGCCATTTTTGCTTTCAAGTGGGGATTTGACGGTTGGTCCTGACCTCTCGGTCTGTCACCTCTATGGCCTGATCGATGGATGGGATCAGGAGGGAAGAGCAGAGACGTTGGGCGAACGGATCGGGTTGTTCTGTTTCTAGGCTGTCTATGGCCTTCTGTTGACGGCAAGAGGACAGAGTGGCTGCTGGGCTTGGTTAAGGCCAGCTTAAGGTTGGTTGTCGGTTTTATCACGGGGCACTGCGAGATTAGGTCGCTGACGGGGATCTGGAACAGATCTCAGCCGGACTATTGCAGGGTATGTTGCGATGAGGAGGAGTTGGAGACTGTCGAACATCTCCTCTGCAACTGCCCAGCCCTTGGTAGGTTGAAGGTTGAGGGACCCATTGGCAGGGCCTTCTTTGAGAACTTGAGTTCTGTGTCGAGATGCCGACATCAAGGCTCTCCACAGATTCATTAGCAGCTTGGGCTGGTTGAAAGGTGCTAGGGCTTCATAAGTGTAGTCGCACTCTCAACCTCTATTGTTTTGTGTCTGTTGTTTTTCATTCCTCCGTTTCCATTCTCCCTCCCCTTCCCTACTTTCCTATATCCTCCTTTTCCTTCCTCCCCTAAGGACAATGTACAATGGGTCAATTTCGACCTCCGGGTACTGTGCTTGTCTTGACCGACATGTGCACGTCCTCTAACCTAACCTAACCTAACCATGTATGCTATTGTTCAGTCGCCCAAAGACGCCTACTAATCCTAATAGCCACACCCACATTACGAGGAAACTGAGATATGACTCAAATAAGTTGGCACACTTCATTGGGTATTGTTTGCCACTCCATGCAAATGCTTTCTGAAGAACCTAATGCCGCATAAAACTTAGGAAAACACCCGAGGAGGATTGAAATTTTTTATGGAGCATTATCGATTAAAATTAATCGATTAAAATTTCATTTTGTTAGATGTTAATCTAGACGGAAAATACGTTAAAAAAACACAACTTTACTAATGTATTTCTCATAAACAGATGTCGGCAGAAGGAGAACATGATAAAAATGTGATTGCAGTTGAGAGAGGCGTGTGTATAACCCAGAGGAAAATTGTTAGTAATAGCCAAGTGTAGCTTAATAATATGTTTATGTATTGGAAAATGCAAAATGTTTAGATCCAAACCCCTAAAGGCTGCATATTTAACTTTACAAATATTCTTCCAAAAATGGAGATAATTTTTGCATTGTTTTAGTGAAACTCTTTAGATAATAGTGAACACTACTGTAATTTTTCTTTGGGTGTATAATTGATATACGAAAAATTTTAAAAAGAAGCGTCGGGAATCGACTTCATTGAAAACAGACAAGTTACTGAATGCATTTTTATGCTCTTTTTAACGAACATAGTTGATGTTCGTGTCCTATGTGTATAAAAAGCCGAAGATGATATTCCCCTGAGGGATTGTATGAGACAATCAAATAATGTCTTTTGCCAAACCCCTTATAATAATTCATAGGGACAAGTTATAATGAAATTGTGAGAATGGGTTTTTTCTTGTTATAAGAAAAAACAACAACAAGAAGAAGAATAAAATATAACATAAATATGTATCATGATTTACTTTAAAGTTTTATTTTCACATACTCATGCATACAAAATATCTAAGAAAGTATGTGAATGTTTTTATTCCTCGTTACATACGCAAAAATTACTCGCATAGTATGAACGAGAAAAGAGAAATTTTATGGTCATTTTGGGATCAATTTGAAAAGATGAATGTTTTCCTTTTTCTTTGGATTTTATTTTATTTTCTTATTTTCAGAACGAGAGAGAGAGAGAGAGAGAGCGGGATAAGGAGAGTGGTAGATGAAGATAACAAACGAAAGATATGTTGTTAGACCTTCTCTTAAAAATAACACACAATATTTGTATAGTAATAGACCACATACACGCACACACACATACACGTTTGTGTAATTTTTTATAACGACAAGGACAATGATGACAACAACAACAACAATAGCAATAATAATAAGAATAATAATGATATATAATCATCACATAAACTTGGCATTACTTGCAGTCGTAACATACATTTTTTTTTTTATTCATACTCCAACATGTGTTTAGTTGTAACTGAACATAAAGTTGTTTGTATGTATGTAAGTATGTGTAGCAGAAGAACAACTAACTGTTATTGATGGTTAAAGAGAATAGAAGTAGACACTGCTTCTCTCTCTCTCTTATTCCTCTATAAATATTATCTTATAATTTTTACAACAAAAATGTGTATGCGTATGTGTGTGTCTGTGTGTGTGTTTATGTTTGCATTTCCATTTACATATACTCTAGAGATTTTTATTCTCATTTATTAACAAATTGCTTAAGTTTGTTTGTTCTCTCTCTCTCCCTCTGTTTTCATTGCCACTTAGTCTATCAGTTTCTTTGTATTTCTTTTCATTTTCATTTTCTCCCTTACATAACTAACATAACATAACAGATCCTTAATAAATTATACGTTGTTGTCCTTATTTTAAATGGAAATTATAAATGGAAAGTTTCCATAAGTGAAAAATTGCTCAATTTTAAGTTTAGGATGAGAAAACTTAGTTCAACTCTCGATTTAATGGGAGACATTCAACTCCAAAGGGGGAAAAGACATAAGAAATGTCGTACATTTTTCTTAAAGATATATTTTTTTTAAATTAAAAAATTTGTTGATATTCAGTTAAAAGAGATTTCAAACTGTAGGTCGCAATTAATTCAGCTGAAATTTATCTCTTCCTGCTTGATTACGATTTAGCTCTTGGCAAGGCTAAAGGTTGAGTGTGGTGAATGTGAAATTTAAATTCCCTACAAAAAAAGATTGGATCACAATGAATCAAACGATCTACTTTGGAAGCGCACACAAATACTTTGGAAAATACTCTACAAAAGGCACATAAAACATCAACTTACTGGACTTTGGTTCTTAATATTGTCCTATTTAAAATATAGTGATTCCATCCTTATACTCTCATAAAGTAGAAGAAATATCAAGGATTACCCTCTGAACGAATTGTTTTTGAATACAAAATCAGTTTCTTGCTACAGGAAGTATGGTTTTCAATCAACAATTTGTAAAGAACTTTTCGCTAAAGGCTCACACCCTAAACTCAGTTCAACAAATATCTGCTGCTGAATAATTGTGCGTATCGTAGTATTGTTCAATAGATTTTGGATTTCTTTAAGAGTTCTTCTGTCACAGCAAAGATGTTCTTTGTATAAAAAGTTATACGCGGATGATCCTTGATTATGATAGTCTTGTATGCAACCAAACCAATTCAAGTAAAGTTAAATTGGTGGAATACATGATGCACGATGACAAGGAAAATTATGATGAAATTAAGAAAGTGTATCTTCTAATCGAAAGCGCTCTATTTGTACAATTTCGTCAAAAATTTGCTTGCTGTCTTCAAATTAAATTGAATTGACCTAATGGTCAATAAAGTGGGGCACTTCCTCCAATAAGCAACTTTTTCTTTTCTAACAATAATTTATTATGTCCATACTTGTTGATCCCCTTCGAAGATCAATTTTTTTACAGATTTTTACTTCAAGATACAAACATTAAAATTTCGTTATAAGATTATAACAAGATCGTAAGACAACTAATTTAAAGCTGTTGTGGTTTTAAAGCCTTATTGAAATTAAAGGCGAGAGCAAAGACTAAATTTTAAAAATCTAATTCACAACAATTTTTATTTCTAGTTCTGTCATCAGAGATTAACGGTCTAAGCCTGTACGTCTCATTTGGCATATGTGGGATTGAATCCTGCTGGCATATTCACTGAAATTCTAAGAATATTTGAATACTAGACTGTTATTCTGCCTTTTGGTATAAAAATAGCTTTTGTGTCCAAACTAAGTAAATATTTTTAATGAATACAGCCAAAGCCATTGATTTGAGATTAAATGCAGTCATGGCAGCACAAGTAACCAGTTTGAATAATAACTTTGTCATGGTAATGAAATGGCTGAAGGAGTAGCTGTCAATGGTAAGAATTTGAATTGAAAAGCAACGTATCCCTTTACCCTAGCTATGCAAGAATGAATCCTAAACACTCAACTATGTTAGAAGACCCTTTATATTGTAAAATAATTTTTTCGTATCAAGACTACGACTTCAAAGAACCTCTAGCCGTATATCCTTAACGATTTTACTTCACTAGACGATATCACCAAATGAGTGAGAAGCTAATATCTTAAGTGTGTCACCTCCTAGAGTTCTTGCATTCATTCGTCTGAGTTTCTTTTCACATCGGATATCAGTAATCCAAAGTAATATTTTCTATTCCGATAACTGACCTTTACATACATACATAAATACATAATTGCTCATTACAACCCTTCAGTCAGGATTATTGACCTAGTTTCTCAAACTACTTATGTTGAGTGTGTTAATTTTATACATAAGTGGGGGCACCTACAGTGTAAAGTCGACTCCGAACGACAGATTTTGGAGAAACTTTTCATGGCAATTTTATTTACTCTTAGAGTTTTTGCCAGAAATCTGCTGAGAAGAAATCGCCGAAAAATAGTTTTTGTATTTTTATTTTGATGTCTGGCCTGGCTTTACGTCTAATAAGCCAGCACACTATTCCAACTGACCTTTAAACAACCATATTCTGTCTTAATTTCAAGTGTAGAAAAAGCTTAAATGTAGTCATATGAGGTCTATCCCAGTCAAATGGCAATCTCGGCTACCCTTATGACTGAACCTGGTGCCCTCAATTTTGCTAACAGGGCCATGTATACAAATAAACATGCCTTGGTCATACGCTATACTATAAGGACGCACTCAATGTCACACACGAGTGCGGTAGCCCAATCTGGCACTGCATCTTAAAGATAAAAGACCACTGAAACCAAATGGCATTTTATTCCACACTGAAACAACAGGACGATATTTTTAATAATGTTACGAAAATGGAAAAACAAAAACAATCAACTTGTTTACATGATAAACAAATAAACAACAAAATCAGAAAAAAGGGATAAACAAGTTAACAAAAATCCAACAATAAACAATGTAAACGAAAAACACAAACAACAATGAAACAACGATGTTTACATTTATGAAGATCTTGAGAAGGCAAAGCCACGAACATTGATCACAATCATTCATCAGACTGTTAACGTTGGCATATAAAAGGCAAGGCAAAGCAACTAATAGAGTTAGTGAAAGTTCAGTCAGTATTGTGTGAAGACGCGGTACATTTGAAGAGAGTAATCATGGTTTAAAGATCTCCGTTACTAAGATCAGGCAATGGGAACATTAAAAATTTTGTCAGTTTTGTGCGAAGACGCGTTGCGTGTGAACAGAAATGTTGTAGTTTGAAGATCTAAGTTATAAAAGTCTGCCGAACAGTCGTTAGTGCTTACAAAAAAGAGTGTAAAGAAGAACAAAACAAACCAAGCACTTGTTTTGGTTTATATGAAGTTGTGAACAGTGGCACACAGAATTGTGCGAACAATAAAAAATTTTAATTAAAACTAAACGGAAATTTATTTTTATTTTATTTGCAATATACGAACTCACAATTTAAACATTTTTAAAAGGAAACCGCTACAATAATTTTTCTAAAACGAAAAAAATTTATTTATTTTATTTTCCGCAAACGTTTCAAGATTTTTATTTAATTTGCCAATAAAATTTTGTATGTATGTACGAGTGTTTTTTTAATTTGAAACAAAAAATACTCTGGGGTTTGTTTAAAAACCTCAAAAATTTTGTTTTTAAATTCTTGAACATCAATTCACATCTACTTTAAAAAGATTTTTTTTTATTTATTTTTTTATTAGGAATTTTATAAGTTTTTTTCCATAGAAAACAATTAAAAGTATTTCCAATAATAAAAATCAATTGTTTTAAATCAAAACGAAGAAAAAAAGTGAAGACTTTTAACCAAAAAACATTGTCTGCAAACTTTCTAATTGACATGAAATGTTTAAACAATTTTTTTATTTTTCTCTCCCCGCCCAATAGAAAACATGGCTAAAAAGTTTTTGTTAAATAAAAACCAAACAAACGAATATGTTTGTGTGAATTATATTGACACCAAAAAACCAACAAAAAAAAAAGTTAAGAAATCTGTGAATCAAATTTAAAGACAATTTAATAAAGAATTTTTGGTGTGAACACCACATTTTCAATAATTTTTTGTTCTTTTTTTTAAATTTATTTTAATTTTAATTTTTCCGAAACACAACAGACATCAGAGACATCAATGGCTGAGTCCTTAAACACTCGCTTACATACTATGTACATGTGTACACATGTACACTCTGTTATGCCGTGGCTTTATTGTAGGAGGATATTTTAATATTGTCATGCAATATCTCGTAAAATAATTAATACTCTGAGGCAATTGAATTAATCGAGAGAATATTATTTTAATATATTTTGTTGTTGTTGTTATAGTCCTTATTTAATATATTTAAAAAAAAAATATCAGCTTATTATGGCAGCATAAAAATGAAATCCTTTTGACTGCAACAGCCAACAACAAAATTGCATGAAAATTGTAAGTAAATATCAGCGTCGGTTGAATAAGCGGATTTTTTTTTTTCCAACAAAAACTTGATTACAGTTAATGAACGTTTATATTTTAATACTCTAGACCATGATAGCTAAAGGGATGGCATGTTGTTGTTATAATAAGGTTTGCAACACCTATATTATACTACGTTCAGACAGGCACTTTTATTGAGTACAACATTTTGTGTTCAGACACATAATATAAGAAATTTTTTGGCAAAAAAAAAGTTTGTGAAAAAATGGAAAACAATTCAACGTTGGAAAAGGTCTTACTAGTATGTAACAGGAATGCCGTGCTGTTGCGGTTAGTAGGAGCAACTTTTGATTCCAAAATGGCTTCTCTCAGAAGGATGGGGAAGAAAAATTTGGTAACTCTGAAAAATTTGCAGAAAAGAAAAGGAAGTCCGCCATTTTATCTCTTATTTGTTTGTTGTTGTTGACATTTGAATTGTCAAATATCAATTGGAAGTGTTCGGAAAATTGTAATATACTCACTGAATGTACTTATGACAGTGTTGTATTTAAAATTTTTCTCAATATTACAACAATTTGCGTATTTATTGAGCAATAATTAATTGAAATTTTATATGAAATATTGATCTCAATAATAACGTTTATTGCGATTTAAGCAATAAAAGTGTCTGTCTGAACATAGTATTACTTACGTACTTGTTTACTTAATTGGGCATTACAAATCTTTAGTGAGGATTACAACCTAGCTGCTCAAACCACTTATGTTTTGTGTGTAAGTTTTATACATGAGAGGTCGGACCTACAGTTTAAAGTCGCTTCCGAACGATGGATTTTTGAGAAACTTTTCATGCCAATTTTATTTTGCTCTCAGAATTTTTTTCCAAAAGTCAGCTGTGAGGCAGATGCCGAAAAACAGTTTTTTGTATTTCATTTGGTTGATGTCTGAGCTAAGATTTGAACTACGTCCTCACATGTTATAAGCCAACACACTGCCTACTAGACTAAGACGAGCTCTTGCATACATTATTGGAAATTAAAGTCATTTAGTCCGGGTTATGAGGTCGCCGTGGTCTAGTAGGTAGTGTGTTGGCTTATTAGACGAAAGACCAGAGTTCGAATCCCAGGTCAGACATCAAAACGAAAATTTGAAAATAATTTTTCGGTGACTTCCTTTCAGCAGATTCCGGGCAAAAACTCTGAAAGTAAAAAATTGCCATGGAATGCTTCTCAAAAAATGTGTCGTTCGGAGTCGACTTTAAACTGTAGGTCACGCCACTCATGTATAAAATTAACTCACACAACATAAGTGGTGTGAGAAGCTAGGACGTAGTACAATGGGTCAATTCGACCACCGAATACTGTACTTGTCAGAATTGACAAGTACACGTCCTCTAACCTAACCTAGTCCGGGTTATAGCAACCGAGTTGTGTAATTCAAATTTTATTGAAGACTAACAGGACCTACTAAAGTTGAATACTAACTTTGGCCCGAAGGCTCTTCGCCTCTCTCTTTTTAAGCGTAAGAGCAAAGTTTTGAACCCTCGTCCCTTAGTCCAGTAAGTCCAGATGCTACTTACTAGATTACGGTGACCGGTTAATAGGTTAGGTTAGGTGTTCTTGTCATTGGGGTAGTCAAAGGTCAGGTCAGAGAGGATTGTAAAGGTGATAGAGAAATAAAAAAAGAAAAAAGTTAAAAAGGGATAATGAGGAGATGGAGGAGGAAACAGATGGACCATAACATACAAAAAAGCGCGACAACAATCTTTAAGCCCTAGCACTTATGAATCTATAGAGAGCCTTAATGTGGACTCTCAACAAAGAGTACAAACCTTCGGAGAAGCTCTGCCCAAGGTTCTCAACCTACTAAGGGCCTTGCAGTGGAGGTGTCCGAAGGTTTCCAAGACCGTTAATGGCACGTTTAGATAAAAATCGAGTACCGATCCCTGTGAACGAATACTATGAATAGTAAATTACTTCTAAAATTCGTTGAGAGGGCGTAGCTAAAGGATCGAATTTCTCAATCATCCTGATAGTTCTATGAAGATTTGGGTTTTAAAAAATAAAAACATTTGCAATGAATAAAGATTTGCCGCTTGGAGTCGACTTTAAACTGTAGGTCCTGCTGCTCATGCATAAAATTACGCTCCACACAACATAGAGGTGTGAGAAGCTAGGGTGTAATTCCAAAGTGATGGGTTATATGTTTATATGACCACATAACATACATATGTGGCATTATGTATTAATCGTGACACAGAGTGTGTGTAAACATGAGGCGGAAACGTTTGAAGTCGACCAACGACAGTGAGAAGTCTTTTCAGATTCCTAGTGCCAAAATTGCTAGAGGAGTCGAGAAGAAATTGTATTTTGATCGATCTGGAAACCAGGGCCTTGTTCTATAGCTCAACAGCTGGTAAGACACGGGCTTCTTTGGTATTATGTTGTGCTATTGTATCGTGAACATAATGGTTGTAAACCTGATAAAGGGTTGTATCACCAATACGAAAGATTCTTGTTCAGATGCCTAGCGCCTGACGGAGGAGAGATGTTCTGTATTTATGAAACATGTCACATACTTCTAGAGTGGGGTACAAAGGGTCAGTGTCATTATACTCTATGGGTGTCTTAAGAATCCGGTAAGAGTAAATTTGTTGGCTGATCCATAGCGAAAGCCATCTGTTCGAATGGAGAGATGCTCGGCGAGACAGTGTTTGATGTGGGGATCTGCGGAAGTCGGCGAAGAGGACGACCTTGTATCCGTTGGAAGGACCAAATCGAAGAAGCCCTATCATCGATTGGTGTGACCAATTGGCGTAGGCGCGCAAGAAGCAGAGGCGCCTGGAAGGATGTGTTGCGGCAGGCCGAAATCCGTTAATCGGGTTGTTATGGCCAATTAAGAAAGAAGAAGAATATCTATAAACGCTGTGAAATTCAAGGTTCAAAACAACAATTTTATTTGATCCTTGTTTCGTTTTCTTTTTTTTCTCAGCCAAGCACATAATGCAGGTGTAGAGCACTACATAGCCAGTCTTGACGACCGATAACATATTATTTTTGTTTTAGTTGTTGTTTATTGATATCGATTATCGAGCGATTGTATCGAAAGTCGCAACATTATTGTACTCCTGCATACTTATAATATCGTATTATGAAAAGGATTTTTCTTTAATTTTTTTATTGGTTTTCCGAGCGCCATACAAAATACCCAAAAGTATGAAAAAACACAGTTTTATGGATGCAAAAAAAACTGAAAAAAAATTCGCGGAAAATGAATTTTAATAACATGAGAGAGAGAGAGCGAGAGAGAGAAATGCATGGAAAACGTAAAAAAAGGAAGGAAAAAATATTTTTTTAAAATTCAATTAAAGCGAGAAAAGCGTTAAATGGAAATGCCAACAAATGAAAGGAAATTTAACACACAAAGAAAGTTTAAAGAGCGATAAACAGTTATCGATAACGATTATTGAATATTTAAAGCTTAGTTTGATATAAGTGAACATTTTTAAAATGAAATTTTGCTTGTTAAAATGTCGAAGACATTGTATTTAAAAAGCCAAATTGGTTTACTATGAGTTATTACTTACTCCTGATACCAATGTCCCTTAGGGGAAGAACACTTTCGGCTTTTTACACATATAGGGCACGGTAGACTTTTATAACTTAGATCTTCAAACCACGACAATTCTCTTTAAAAGCAACGCGTCTTCACTTAAAACTGACAAAATTTTTACTGTTGCCATTGATTGATCTTTGTAACGGAGATATTTAAACCATCTCTTCAAATGTACCGCGTCTTCACACAAGATTGACTGAACTTTCACTAACTCAGTTAGTTGCTTTGCCTTGCCTTTTATATGGAAACGTAAACAGTCTGATGAATGATCTTCTTCAATATTTGTGGCTTCGCCTTCTCAAGATCTTCATAAATGTAAACATCGTTGTTTCATTGTTGTTTGTGTATTTTGTTTACATTGTTTGTTGTTGGATTTTTGTTTACTTGTTTATCCCTTTTTTCTGATTTTGTTGTTTATTTGTTTACCATGTAAACAAGTTGATTGTTTTTGTTTTTCCATTTTCGTAATATTATTAAAAATTTCTTCCTGTTGTTTCAATATAAAATAAAATGGCATTTCGTTTCAGTGGCCTTTTATCTTTAGGATAGAGTGCCAGATTGGGCCGCCGCACTCGTGTGTGACATTGAGTGCGTCCTTTATAGTATAGCGTATGACAAAGGCATGTTTATTTGTATACACGGGCCAGTTAGCAGAACTTTGGGCATAATGTTCAGTCATAAGGGTAGCCGATATTGCCATTCGGCTAGGATAGACCTCATTTCACCACATTTAAGCTTTTCCTATACTAGATATTAGGCCAGAATATGGTTGTTTAAAGGTTAGTTGGAGTCGCCGTGGTCTTGTAGGTAGTGTGCTGGCTTATTAGCCGTAAAGCCAGGCCAGACATCAAAATAAAAATACAAAAACTATTTTTTCGGCGATTTCTTCTCAGCAAATTTCTGGTACTCATGGTATCAATGTCCCTCAGGGGATGATCGCCTTCGGCTTTTTAGACATATAGGATACGAACATCAATATTGTTTGTTAAAAAAAGCATAAAAATTAATTCAGTAACTTGTCAGCATGTTCTCATTGCATCTTTTTGAAATTTTTTTATTTATCAATTAAACACCCGAAGAAAAACTACAGTAGTGTTCACTATTTTCTAATGAGATTCACTAAAAACAATGAGAAATGATCTCCATTTTTGGAAGAATATTAGTCAAGTTAAATAAGCAGTCTTTAGGGATTGGCACTAAACATTTTCCATTCTCTACTACATAAACATATTATTAGGTTACAATTGAAAATATTACTAACAATTTTCCTCTGGGGTATACACATGCTTCTCACAACTGCACTCGAATTTTTATCATGTTCTCTTTATGCTGACGTCTGCCTATGGGTCACTAATTCACAAATCATCTCCTCCACATTCAGATTAATCGTTTGATTCCTGGTGCAAGTATAGATTTACTAGAGCGCATCAATTGCAATAATAACACGAAATACTAAGTAAAGGTTGCCATTGTCATTAGGCTCTTGATGTTAATGAAAGTAAATATTTATTGAAAATGAAATTATTTTCATTTGTGTTTAGAATTCTTATTTGTTTAATAAAATCCTTTGACTGTGTTGTGTTTTATGATGTTGTTTAATTAACAAACATGAAATAAATTTGTAATCAAACAATATTCTAATAAATTACATACACACATGCATAGACGTATGTATGTACAGGGTAGCTGATATGTATTGCAACCAACTTCAGGTTGTTATCATTTGTAAACCGCTCGTTTGAGGCGAATATTATCGGGAAAATGTCTTAAAGACAATATTGAAGCCCTGAGCAGACAAACAAGACCACCGCACTCAGCACGTGTCAACCAAGAATGCCTTAAAAAGGATTTCCTCGCATCATTTCTACCACATAATGGCCACCAAAATCTCTGGATCTCAATCCGTTAGACTTTTGCGCCTGGGGCATTTTGGAGAGTAAGGTTCTCACTAAAAAATACCAAAGTGAAGATCACCTCAAGATGTTGCTTCGCCGAGAATAGGCCAAAATACCGCAGAGCCACTTTCGTGCAGCCTGTGATGGCTTTGTCGACCATTTGAAGGCCATAATTCGTACCAAAGGTGGCCAATTCGAACAAATCTAAACTGATTCTAAAATTTGATCTCATTTCCAACATTTTTTGCTTTTGAACAATAAAATTAAAAAATATAGCGCTTTACTTTGTTCCATTATATATCAGCCACCCTGTATATATTGTATATAGAAAATCCAATAAATTATTGTTTATTTTCCATTGGTTTTGGCAAATAGTTTTATTCATGAAACATTCACATTAAAGGCAAACTGAATAAATCGATTATTTCAGATTTTTATCAAAAACGATGCAAGTTATCGAACAGCCTGAAATGCAAAAGTGTTAGAGAAGTCAAAAATTACTGGGGCACACTGAGATGAGCAACATAAGTAGAAAAACTTTAACGAAGTTTTTTGGTAGAAACATGCAATCATTTGAGACTCACATACTTGCGTCAAATAGCAATGAAACAAGAGCATGTGGAGGGATAAACCAAATGATAGGAAACTTTTTATGTGAATGCCCATGAGGTAATATCTCAGAAGCTGCCAAACGAAATTCACAAAGTTTGAGGGAAAGTAAAGGAGGTGGAGCCCAAGAATTATGCACTGACAGCCAGAAAAATTGTGTTGAAAATTGTGGCCTATGGAGCCATTGTTTGTGTTGGCAGAAACGAATTTGAAAACAAAATACAGTGGCTCGCGGGTGTGGATGAGGATATGTCCTTCAACGATTCTGTTAGAAACTTTGCAGAATTCAAGCCCGTTGCTTATAGCAATGAAGAACAGGGTTTTGGAAGTTATGATCAGAATAACTCAAGACATGGCATTCATTCAGACTAAGCCTTGTCCTTTATAATTGTATTGATAATGCCACCAAGAAGGAGACACATGACTAGGCATCAGGTGCTGGAAAACAAGCTGTCAGGATAACATAATTGGAATTGAAGATATTAAAGAAATTAAAGTCGCCATAATCTAATAGGTAGCGTGTTGGCTTATTAGACGTGAAGCCACGAGTCAAACCACACCTCAGGTATTTCAAATAAAACGAATGATGAAAAAAATATTTCCTCGACGACTACACTTCACACAGATTTCTGGCAAAAGCTGTGAAAGTAAATAAAATTGTAAAACTGTAGGTCGAGCCACTTACAGATATAATTAGCACTCACAACATAAATGATTTGAGAAGCTAGATTGTAATCTCGACTAAAGTCGAGTAATGGCCAATTATTTATGTATTGTTACGAAAATGGAAATGGTGTTACAACGTTTCACATTAAAATGATAAATAACAGCCATAAAAACAAAAACAATGGACTTAAATACACGATAAAACAAAGTAAAAAAACAACAACATCAGTAGAAAAAAGGGTATAAACAAGTAAACAAAAATGCAACAACAAACAATGTAAACAAATTACGCAAATAATGATGGAGAGCTGGAGGAGGCGAAGCCACGGATATTCGACACTAAGATCATCCATCAGACTGTTTACATTAGCATAGAAAAGGCAAGACAAAGCAGGCAACGGTGTTAGAAAACATTCTGTCAATCTTTTGCAAAGACGCGTTGAGTGTGAAGAAAATAATCGTTGCTTAAAGATCTCCGTTACAAGGATCTGTCAAATAATTATAAATAATGTTTACGTAATAGAGGGTAAAGAAGAATAACATACAAAGCAATTGTTGTTTTTTACATTAAGTTGGGGCACACAGAATTGTGCGAACAATAATGAATTTGAATTAAAACCAAACGCAAATTTATTTTTATTTTATTTGCAATCTTCGAACTTAAAATTTAAGCGTTTTTAAAAGGATAAAACGGTAAAAATAATTTTTTCTAATTTCCCCGTATATGTTTCAAGATTTTATTTAATTTGCCAATAAAATTTTGTATGTATGTACATTAGAGCGACTCACCAAAAAAAGTGCTCGATGTACCCTCCTAAAAATGAACCTTGGACTTTTTTAAGACAACATTTCAAATATTTCGGCTCCAGGTTCGACCTCTCGTGAGCTGGACCATTTTGAAAAATGGTCTATTTTTGAATATTTTGTTAATTTGTGGATCTGTTTCTTTATCAACATATACAATATCTATATCATAAGAAAGGATTTTTTAAGGCGCGTACAACAGTGTATACAATTTGCCCAAGGACGATCATTTATGTCCGTTTTTTAAGGATATTCTGTAAAAAAAAAATGGTTTTTGAATTTTTTGTTCGGGGTTGTTCGTAATATAAATGCCAAATTAACATAATTTAATCTTTAGACGATTTAATTAAATACGGGTCTCAGCTTTTTTTGAAATTCGCGCAAGTTCGTGTTTTGAAAAAAATGCAATGGAGTGGCAACCCTTCGTTGTAAATGGGTCAATTGGGTATCAAATTTTTTCTTTTGTCAGGTACATCATCTTTATATGTAAATAATTTAGATTTTTGCAAATTAGATGCATTTTACAGGGTGCTCTAGAATGTATAAAAAAGCAATTTTATGGTAACTCTAATTTGATAGCGAAATTAGTTTCTAGATGATGTATGGATTTAGACAGGACTAAATAAAGAAAAAAAGAAATGATCCATGACTTTTTGACGGCATATTTGTTTCCCAATTTAAAAAATATTATAATTTTTTTTTTGTTTTTACTTACAAAACTACAAACTACAATTACTAAAAAACGCGAACTACCTCGAATTTCAAAAAAAGCTGAGACCCGTATTTAATTAAATCGTCTAAAGATTAAATTTTGTTAATTTGGCATTTATATTACGAACAACCCCGAACAAAAAATTCAAAAAACCATTTTTTTTTACAGAATATCCTTAAAAAACGAACATAAATGATCGTCCTTGGCCAAATTGTATACACTGTTGTACGCGCCTTAAAAAAACCTTTCTTATGATATAGATATTGTATATGTTGATAAAGAAATAGATCCACAAATTAACAAAATATTCAAAAATAGACCATTTTTCAAAATGGTCCAGCTCACGAGAGTTCGAACCTGGAGCCGAAATATTTGAAATGTTGTCTTAAAAAAGTCCAAGGTTCATTTTTAGAGGGGTACATCGAGTACGAATTTCGCTTCCATACAACTTGAGTCGCTCTAATGTACATACGTGTGTTTTATTTTAATTTGAAACAAAAAATAATCTGGGGTTTGTTTAAAAACCTCAAAAATCTATTTTAAATTCTTGAACATCAATTCACACCTACTTTAAAAAGATTTTTTTTATTTATTATTAGAAATTGTATAAGTTTTTTCCATAGAAAATAATAAAACAATTAAATATATTTGCAATAATAAATTAAATTAAACGAACTTTTCGCCAAAAAACATTGTCTCCAGTCAAACTTTTGAGAAGATGCGTTGTGTGTGAAGTAAATAATCGTGGTTTAAAGATCTCCGTTACAAGGATCTGTTGAATAATTATTAGTGTTTACATAAAAGAGAGTAAAGAAGAATAACAAACAAAGTAATTGTTGTTGTTTACATCAAGTTGTGAACAGTGGCAAGCGGAACTGGGTGAATAATAAATTATTTGAATTAAAACTAAAAACAAATTTATTTTTATTTTATTTGCAAGCTACGAACTCATATATTAAACGTTTTTAAAGGGTAAAAACATAACAGTATATATCAATGCCACCGTTTTATTACATTCTCAGTCGAACAAGTGTGTTTTGAGTTATGAGGACACAGGACATACGTGTATTCGAAGTAGATTTTTCCCCATAACTTAGAAAGGGATCGGCGCATCCTAACCAAATTTTGCTAGTATTTAAGTTAGAGAATGTAGAATTTGCAAGAACATTAAAAATGTTCTAAATACACTTAGAACGTTATAGAATGATATGGATTTTCTATGACTTTTAAAAGGTTCATATTTCTCATTAGTGGGATGGGCATGAAAAAAAAAATTGTATACAAGACCCCATTATTTTTTCATTCCTTCAGGGCTTATTGTACATAATGAACTCCATATGACTACACTACCAATTATGATAATTAAGTTAAGTATGATAAATTAATTGCAACATGAGAAACAATATTCAATGGATTTTTGTTTAGTAAATAAATCAATGGAAAAAAAAAATGTGTATTAATTAAATATCATCAAAGTATAGTTTTAAAATGTTATAATGTTTACAATTAAATATAATTAAGTATTATTCATTTTGTAATTTATTTTTATTACAATTTTTTAATAAAAAAAAGGAAATTTTTATTGAAAATAAATACCTGAATATGCCTCAATAAATTCATATTTGATTGACACAGTTCGACAATAATGTTAATAAAGTTTTAATAAATTGTGAATAAAAAAGGAAAAATAATCACAAGCCTTAGGTTAGCAAACAAATATTACCTGGAAAGAAAGAGAGAAAAAAAATACAAATTAAATAAGAATTATTTAAATTAAAATAAATTATTAAAATGTATTCACATATACGAGTATACGAGTGAGTATACAATTTATATTTGTGGTTTTAATTGTAAATATTAATTGACTGATGGCAATATGGAAACAAAAAAAAATTCAAAAAAATAACGATTTCACAGAAGTAGGATAGAAAGGCTTGATTATTAACTCCCGGAGCTGTGTGGTATATTGTGGTGCAAAGCATTCTTCAAATCATAAATGAAAACCACAATTGTTTGTCAAAAATCATATTAAAAGGTGTGTTATTGCTGATGCTGCTGCTGCTACTGCTGTTGGTCTGTGTTAATTTATGAACTTTAACGTTTTATGGTTCCAATTATTATTTATGTAGGCGTGCTTTATTACATACACTTATGCATACATCAATATGTACATATATACGCTGAGCGCCATAAGTAAGTCAACAACAACTATAATTTTAGATTTTCTATTATAAAAAATATGCTTGTAAAACAACAATATTTTTTTTTGTTTTAACAATTTCTAAATTTTATAAATAAACGTGAAATTTTTTCGACTAATCTCATTTACTTTATTTCAGTGGTGTTCGCTTACTTTTACCGCTCAGTGTATGTACCTACACACGATTACATGTAAATTATGGCCTGTTAGTTGCGGTTTATTATTACATATGCTGTTATGTTGTTGTTGTTTTTGTTGTTATTGTATTGGATGTATGATGATAAATTACAACTGTTGTTGGCCTACTAGTTAAGAAGGCTGGTTTCATTTGTCATTAAAAATGTGTGCGTTATTGCATATGAAAATTTGTTAAATAACACGATAATTTTCAACACACACACATTCAAGGCTATTGAGAGCAAAATAAACAAAACTCCCCACACCACCGTTAATATAAGAAACAGTAACAAATACTCTCTTCAAAAAGAAGAAGCAAAAAAATCCAAACAAACCAAGCAAAGCATTTAAATAACAGCCGTTATGCTCTTATGCTGCTCTTTAATTTAGTCCCACAACACAACACAATACTACACTACATGGAGAGACACTGAGAAGTAAATACAAATAATACCCAGCATTTAATGTAACACACAGTACAACATACAGTACTCGTATGTATGCAAGTGTATTAGTGCCTACATATGCATACAATACAAGACTTAACTGTCTGTCTGTCTGTCTGTCTGCGTGCGTGGCTGTATTTATGATGCTCATCTTTATTATCATAATATTGGTGTCAATGTCAGGCTATGCTTTGTTTACAACAGCACACATCCCCCTCCCCCTCCTATTACATTTGTTAGTCTCTTTGATTATATGTTGCTCTTTACTCCCTCTCTCTCTTGATGTCTTAAATCCCTTTCAAGTATGAAATTAATGCCTATATTCTGTTATAAAATCTCTTATTATTTAGCCTTTCATAATTTCCTCTGCGTATTTATGTATGTACGAGAGTGCTTGTGTGTGATTTTATGTGTGTGTTTAAATTTATTAAATATTTAATGCATACTTTTAGGTAAACAGAACATTAAAATAATTTATTGTTCCTTTACGTCAAATCCGTTACATATACCGTGTAACATTATATTTACAAATGTAAGCCATTAAAGATTACTTTACTGATTTCGTTTATTTTTTGTCGCTGGAAATGCGTAAATTTATTGTCCTGATATTTTTTTTTAAATAAATTATTGAGATTTACAACTACTGCTTGGAATATACACATAAAGAAGGCTTTTGATCTTTGAAAGCATTAATAAAATGAGTTAAGTAAACAAGACGTGTTTCATTTCAAAACTTGATTCTATTTGGAATCACATACATACATACATAATTGGCCATTACAACCCTTCAGTCAGGATTACGACCTAGCTTCTCACACCACTTATGTCGAGTGCGTTAATTTTATACATGAGTGGCGGGACCTACAGTTTAATGTCGATTCCGAACGACAGATTTTTGAGAAGCTTTTCATGGCAATTTTTACTCTCAGAGTTTTTGCCAGAAATCTGCTGAGAGGAAGTCGCCGAAGAAATATTTTTCGTTTTGATGTCTGACCTGGGATTCGAACCCGGGCCTTTCGTCTAATAAGCCAACACACTACTCACTAGACCACGGCGACTGCTATTTGGAATCAGAGATCAAAAATGAGTATTCAAAAAAATGAGTAGAATCGAATCATACTCATAATTTCTGATACTTATAAGCATACTTTAATATCATGGAACCCTTCTACTCATATCCAAAGTTTGAAGTACTCGTCATACTCATACTTAACAACACGTATGATGTTGTTGATTTCGCCTCCGTATAACTCAATATATACGCGAATCACTCATAAGTATGATTCGAGTACGAACACTAAAATACTTGCTTGCCCTGCTTACTGTAAATTTTGTTAAACGATTCGCAAGTCATTCGAAGTATTTTCCTAAAGTTATAAATCTAAATGAGTAGGCTGCTTATGAATCAAATATATTGGAATAAGTTTGATGTCAATGTTGTATTCATACTCATTGCAACCTGTACTTATAAACGAATGCTGTAGTGAGTATCAATGAATCTAAGTACAGAGTTACATTTCAATATTGTTGACTCATTTATATTTAAAATTTGCATGAGTGAGTGAGTAACAAAATTACGATTCATTACTGACCTCTGTTTGGAATCCGTAGCATTAACATGGAGACCTTTATGAAAATTTTATAACAACTACTGTTCCCGATATTCTATAAACAATATCTCTATCATTATCAACTGATGAATGGCTTAAATAAATATCCGCACTTAAAATCCCCCAAGTAATGTCTACCAAGCATCCAAGTATACAATAGCATACTTTTTTCAGATGAATACTGGCGTTAGTTAGATGAATTGAGCAATGCTAGACAGTTTCTTCTTCTGGCTTATCTAGGAAGCTGCTATGGAAGCGTCTCTTGAGAACTTCAGGATGATGAGCCTGTGCAATATTGCATTTTCATGTATAGCAACTCTCACTAAATAGCCAGTGGTTCGGCTAAAGTCTACATGCCACTGGAAACCCTGTCCCTCAATCTTCAAATATTTTCTTACATCAAAAAAGACGAAAACGTTAACATTTCTCTAGTCATCCTCATACTTCGTGAGGCTATCTTCCAATATTAACCTGTGCATGATGAGCTACTTGGTTGGTCATCTTGAATGGCTGCTGAGCCATTATAACTTCCCTTAGTGTTCACAATTAGATCAATAAACATACATAATTGGTCATTACAACCCTACAGTCAGGATTTCGAACTAGTTTCTCACATCACTTATGTTGTGTGTGCTAATTTTATAATTTTATACAAACTGTATGCCCCGTTTAAGGTCGACACCGTAAGACAATTTTTTGAGAAACATTTCATGGCATTTTATTTACTTTCAGAGTTTTTTCAAGACATCTGCTTTCCATATTTTCGTTTTGCGGTCTGACATGGGGTTTGTACAGTGGCCTTACGTCTAATAAGTCAATACGGCGACTATCTGACACTCAATCCTATGGGTATGAAGGTATATAGTTCTAACCATGTGGAGGCGGGAGATGAGAGCCCTTGTAGGAGTACAAGTGGGACATGGTCCCTTTAAATATAGGATCAGCAGGTGGGATTTCTGTAGGCTATGCTACAAAACCGAAACAATGCAGTATACAAACCTGTTTACAAATGATTGTACTGCTTAATATAACAACAAACACCAGCATAAAAAAAATGGTAAACAAGTAAACAAAAATATACAAACAACAATAAATTTATAGAGACTTTGAAAAGGCGAAGGCGTGAACATTCGCCTACATGAACATTCATCATACTGTTTACTCTGCCATATAAAAGGCAAGGCAAAGCAGGCGGGGGAGTCAGTGAAATTCAGTCAATCTTGTGTGAAGACGTGGTGCGTTTGAAGAGAGTAATCGAGGTTTGAAGATATCCATCTAGTAATTGTTATTATTTATACAAAAAGTGTAAACAGAGGAATAACAAAGAAAAGTAATTGTTGTTGTTTACATAAAGTTGTGAACAGTGGCGCACAGAATTGTGCGAAGAATTTTAATTTAAACTAAACACCAGGATTATTAATTTACGTATAATGAATCTCACGAATACTGATAGGGTCTATAGGGATTTTGGGCTTCGCCTTCAGTATTTCTTGGTTGATTTCTTTAAACTGAATTCGTATCTTCGTCTTAGCTTGCACACGTTTTTAACATGATATTGACTTTACTGTTAGAACCACACACTGTTGAAGTATTACAATGTATTACGGTGCTACGTGCTAAGTTTACTAGAAGTCTTTCCTTGCTTGATCTGTATTGTTGCCTTGTAGATTTACATATATTGCCTCCAGGGTTTATTGTGAGAGGTTACAAATTCCCTGATTGATTGCAAAGATTATTGTGGACATCTCCGTTACTTTGATTTAGAATAAACACTGTGATCAGAAAATTACTTGCTTATGTATTAGATCCTATTTTTTATTCGCCTTGAATCAGTCTCCAAAAAAGCCAATGTAATAATGCAGCAATTAATGAATTCTTTAACAAATTTTGAAAATTATTTTTTAAATTTACAAAAGTTCACTTTTAAAACAATCTCCATTGATTTTATAAAGACGTTTTGAAAGAAAATTTTTTTTTAAGAATACGATTTCATTCCTTTAAATGACTGGCCATCTTCGATAATGACATAAAAGCGTTAATAATTATTGTAGGCGGTATTTAAATTAAAATGGAACAAAAGAATAGAAGACTCAAATGACAATAAAATCACACTAAAAGACACTTGTCGTGTGAATCTAAACACCAATTTCCCCTGCCTGCCTTACCCTCGACCCCATTAACTCTAGAGAAAATCCACTTGATAAGAAAGACAGAATTTTCATAATTTCTAACACTCTCTCCATTTCATGAATGAAAAAACTCAAGAATATTAAATACATTTGTGGGGCAAGACAGAAGACCCCTTTGCCAGTTGACACAGTCATTTAATCACATCCCGCTCTCTGACGGTCGTTCGTTGGGTCGGTCGTTGTGTCAAAAAGTGCAAGAAATGAAAGAAAGTCTGAAATAATTTATTTGACTTCAGAATACTTACAATATTCATATAATTTATGTATGTATGTGCATGTATGTACGCGTGTATGTATGTATGTTGTATTGCAAGAGAATTATTGTGTGTCTCTTTATATTTTCCAAGTTAAATGTGATAATTTATGTTCAACTCTGGTCCATTAAAAATTAATAAGAAACTAAAAACCAGTCGCACCCAAAAAAAAAAACAAGAAAAATTCAATGAAATTGTGAATTATTGTGCAATTTTTTATTTATTTTTGGGCAGAAAAAGAGTACAAAGAAGCAAAAGAAAAACGCATTTCAAACGAAAAGAGAGAAAGAGAGAAATTTTTCTTTCAACACAATGTCTCTACGAATACAATAAATTCTAGTTTAAGTAGGAAATTTGAATCGAAAAAGGAATAGAGAATGAAGCAAAGTGTAACTAAGCATCAAACAATGAAGATTAAAAAAATAGCACAAAATAAAGAAATCCTGCTTCATACGCCTGTCGCTCATTGGCAATGTGATATTCTTTATCGATAAAAAAAAAGATGTGTTCGATAAAAATATACTTTTTTTATATAATTTTTCTATGAACAGTTCAGGAAAGAAATTCTTCAATTCGTTAAAAAAAAAATGTGTCGATGAAAAATTTATCAATTAAAAGTTAATCGATAAAAAATATTATCGAAATATTTCGAAAAAAAATCTCGATTCCATAAAAATCTTTCGTTTTCCAATGAACAGTTTAGGAAAGAAATTCTTCAATTCGATCAAAAAACATTATCCATTAAAAGTTTATCAATAAAAGGTAATCGATAAAATTTATTATCGAAATATTTCCAACAAAAAAACCTCGACTCGATGAAAATCTTTCGACAAAATAAAAAAAGTTTTCCAATGAACAGAAAAAACCTTTCAATTGGATAAAAAAAGTATCGATAAAAATTTTATCAATAAAAGTTAATCGATAAAAAATATTATCGAAATATTTCGAATAAAATCTTGATTTGGTAAAAATCTTTCGACATAATGAAAAAAAAATTCAATGAACTGTTCGGAAAGAAATTTTCAATTCGATAAAAAAATCCATTTTTAAATAATCGTGAAAAATATTCGAAAAAATATTCCCAATATAAAGATTACGATTAAAAAAATTTTCATTAAAAATTTAAAAAAAAAAAATTCGATAACAAATTTTCGATATAAAATTTTTCGATAATAAATTTTTGGATATGAAAATTTTTGGATTATTTATCGATTAAACAATGAAGAATCAAAAAAAATTTTTGTTATAAAAAAGTACAACTAAAAAATTTCAGAAAAGAAAATTTTCGATTCGTAAAAAATTTCTTTATTATAATATTCGTTAAAATGTTTTAAATAAAAAATAATCGATAAAAAATTTTCAATATAAAGATTTCCATAAAAAACTTTCATTAAAAAGTTTTCGATCAAAAAAAAAAATTCGTTATAAAATTTTCGATAACAAATTTTCGACAAAAATATTTTCGATTAAAAATTTTTGGATATCAAAATTTTTGTATAAAAATTTTTCGATAACAAATTTTCGATATCAAATTTTCGATAACAAATTTTCGATAACAAAAATTTTCAAATGAAAACTTTTTTGATAAAGAAAATTTTTCGATGAACAATAATTTTTTCATTATTTTCCTCTTTACTGCCACTAGGTATTAGTAAGACTCTAAGTCTCTTACACAAAGGCATTGTAGCCAACCAAGTGGCGTGCATTTGACAAGTCCTTCTTAACAATAGGGAGTAAAACATCGTTTTTTTCCTTTTTTTGTATACGTATTATTTATAGGAAAAAGTATTTCTTTTTTCTATTTTTTTTTTTTTAAATTTCTTCTAACGCAAAAATAATTCAACAGACTTAAAAGAAAAGTTTATTTTCCAAGAAAGGAAAAACAAAACATAGAAGAAGAAAAACGTAAAAGGATTTCAGTTGAGATTTCGATTGCTTTGCTTGTGGACATTTAGCTTTGCTTGCTGTTGCTTTTAATCCTTTGTATCGAATGAGTAAGAAAAAGTCCTTTTGTGTGGTCCTGTTTTATAGACGCCTGTTGTTCATGTCAAATGTCAAAAAGTTAGTAACGCTATGAAAATGTTTTAAAGAGAATAGAAGAAAAATGCTAAGAAAAAGATTTTTATTGTAATAAATTAACAATTTACAAGTCAATTTGACAGTATCCAAAGAGAAGTATCTTTTAAATATGAAAGGATTCTCTGTTGGCAATTGTAATGCAGTGTGAGTAAAGAAAACTGGTGTTTTTCTTTTTTTTTTATTAAAATTGTTTTGAATTCAATTTGGTAAACAAAAATTTGTATTAAAAGATTAAAATTAATTAAAATGTTTCATTGTTGTTGTTGTTGTTGTAAGTAAATAAGAAATATTTTAATTAATTTTAAATCCCTTATAACAATAATCTCTCTCTTTCCCTAGAGTCTCTCTCTATCCTTCTCTCTCTATTACTATGAAAGCAAATAAAATCCGTAAACGTTTACAAAATTTCCTTTTGCAGACTTAAAGCAGGATTAAAGCCATAGATTATGTTCGACATGTAAACACTTCAAACGATATTGTAAAACGATATCCCATAAAATACTCGTACTACATACAATTTCTTTCATTTTAATTAGAAACATAAAAAGACTTAAATTTCGAGTCACACGTTTATGCAACTACTTATGCCACATACTCGTATGCAGACAAACATATGCATTCCAGGCTGCACTTAACGGGCTTCCCTAATACTTCACCAGACACTGGATGAGACGGATTGGCAGGGGAAGGAAATTCTTGCATATTTTAAAATGCCTTAAGAGTTTATAATTTAAGTACTTTTCGAAGGCAGCATGTGTCAATAGGTTTATTAAAATCTAAAACAATAATTACAGTTACATTAACACACAAAACATAGAGAGAGAGAGAGAGAGACAAAGAAAATTTAAATAAATTTTCATGAAAATCCTTTCAATAAAAGTTTATTGAACTGTTTTCTCCGGCTATGGGGCATCATTACTTATTAAAAAATGTCCTTTTATTGTTTAATTTTAAGCTCAATATCAAGCCCTTTTTGTATACACAAATAAACAGTTGAGGTTATAAAAATAGCAGCCTATATACAGTAACGAGCTAACTAATTTATCTATTTTCTTTTGCTGTTAATTCTTTCAATTATAAGTTTTCAAAGTAACCACAGTTTATTCCAAATTCTGCTTTAAAAAGTTAAATATTTTTGAATTAGTGAAAAAAGTGCAAATTTTTAGCGAGCAAAAAAAAATGCAACATAATAAAATAAATAGTTAAAGTAAGTTATTTATTTAATTATAACTGAAAATTTCTTAAATAAGTTATACAACATGTGTTTTGTAATAGAAGCAGCTCTCAGCTCTCAGTTGACAGCAAAACTGCAATCATTAAAGCCTTAGAAGAAGGAAAATCCATGCGTGAAGTTGGACACCTCTTTGGTGTAAATCAATCAACCGTATGTCGGATTAAATCTCGATTTTCCTTGAGAAATAGTGTGGAAAGGAAACCAGGTAGTGGTAATCCTCAAAAAACTACCTCTCGCCAAGACCGCCAGATGATTGCACTGGTTAAAAAAGATCCACGAAAGACCGCAGTGGACGTTGCTAATTTCGCAAATGAGCAAATGGGAGTCTCTATAGGCGTTCACACTGTTCGCTGTAGGTTGAAAGAGGCTAATTTGCGTGGGAGACGACCCGCAAAGAAACCTCTCATCAGTGCAATCAATTAAAAGAAGCGCCTGGAATTTGCAAAACGTTACAAGGATTGGTCAAATGAACAATGGGCTAAAGTGGCTTGTGGAGCGATGAAAGCAAATTTAATTTGTTTGGCTCCGATGGGATAAATTTTGTTCGAAGACCGCCTGGACAGAGATATTCTCCAAGATATCAACTTCCAACCGTAAAACATGGCGGTTGGGGTAAGGAACGATATGTTTAAAAAAAATTATTGATTTTACGTCACGTATTTAGAGGTGCGTTTTCCCGTGATGGTGTTGGTCCCTTAACTCAAATCGAAGGAAAAATGGACGCCAAGAAGTACTGTGAAATCCTTGGAGAACACATGCTTCCTCATCTGCGGGAAAAAATGCCTCCTGGTAGCATATTCCAACAGGATAACGATCCAAAGCACTCAAGTCGCTTAGCTCGAAACTTTTTAAGCGACAATGATGTCAATATTTTGGATTGGCCATTACCTTTAACTTATGTTCGTTATTACAGCTTCCAGATAAAATGAAGTTAACTTTTTCAAAAATATGGCAATGCCGGTGCAATATCGATAACTTTTTATTATGAATATTTTGTTTACAAAATTTGTGTGTCGTGAATTTAGATTATTTTTGTGCTTTTTGTTAAAAAAAAAAAAAATTAGAACGCCAATACCCTTCCGCAAAAGATCGAAAAATTATTCAGCGCAGGAAGAGATTTTTGTTCGTAGACTTGGTGGTGGCAAACCAATGTATTATTGAAAACAAAAAATTGAAGTTGCCATATCGAAAATAGTATACGATATGGCACGTTCAAACATAAAGCCACCTTTAAATATTAAAGGTGGAATGATCTTCCCTTTAGCTTAACGATAACTTCTATCTTATTGGGTACTTATAATAATGAAAAGAAATTTTTCTGCTCGTTAAAATCCTTCCTTTAGTTAACGGCAAGTTGTAATAATGGCCCTATGTGTAATAAGACATTAGCAGTCTAGTTTCTCTCACTTTACACTAGGCATCAAAAGAAACTGTACATTATTAAGGATGCTCTTAAGTTTTTATCTTTTAAAAACGTTAAAAATAAGACCTCGTCAGTTACAAATTAAATAAAAGTTAATCTGTGTTTAGTTTTAATTAAAATTCTTTATTATTCTCACAATTTTTCACAACTTGATGTATACAACAACAATTACTTTGTTTGTTATTCCTTTGTTTACACCCTTTGCATAAACAATAACAATTACTAGACAATTACTCAATTGAACTTTGTAATGGATACCTTCAAACCACGATTATTGACTTTAAACGCACAGCATCTTTACACAAAACTGACTGAATTTTTACAAAATCAGTTGCCTGATTTGTATTGTCTTTTATATGCCAACATAAACAGTCTGATGAATATTCTTGAAGGCGAATGTTCGTGGCTTCGCCTTCTCGGGATCTCTATAAATGTAAATATCGTTGTTTACATTCATTATTGTAGTATTTGTTGTTGTATTTTTATTTACTTGTTTACCATTTTTATGGTAGTGTTTGTTGTTATATTAAGCAGTACGTATTTAGGCAGTTTGTATTTTGTTTACATTTATTTTTGTAGTATTTGTTGTTGTATTTTTGTTTACTTTTTTACCTTTTTTATGCTAGTATTTGTTGGTATATTTTTGTTTACTTGTTTACCATTTTTATGCTGATGTTTGTTATATTAAGCAATGAGATAATTTGTAAACAAGTTCATTGTAAGTATTAACTCTTTAGATTTCTATTTTAAGCTTTTCATTGAACAGATAATCTTTGAAATCCCAATGTTGTTCTAAAGGATACGGTAAAGCTCCAGTTGTCGTCCAGTTGTCACACCAGCAGACAGCATCTTGTTTTCAAAATTCAAGCAACAATAAGGTGTTCTTTCGTTATCCCTTTATGTAGAGGCTTCAAGAGCATTGCTACTCTGCGGGTATTTATGCGAGAGAGCAAATAATTTCTTCCTCTCTAAACACAATCGTTTGCTACCCTTACTAAGGAATTTTCTTCATGTATAGCGTATGAATCACTGTCTGAAATTCCCAGTGTACAAATTTCCAAATCATTTCTTCACACTGTGCCCGATCTACGTCTATAGGATATTAAAATTCAGATATCCCATATCTATTAACATCTGCATGGCTTTGTATCGAAACCTAACGTGTAAAAGCGTCATAACTCTCTTGAAAATTTTCTGCAAACCTCTCCGCTCGTCAAATAACGCACTGATTGCCATCTTATATTAAACAATGTACACTGGGTCAATTTCGACCTCCGGGTACTGTACTTGTCTTAACCGACAAGTACACGTCCTCTAACCTAACCTAACCTATATTAAACAATACCTGTCTGTTCAGTCCAGTGCGTCCTATCCAGTTCAAGAAACCGGTTCTTTCTCCACAGACAGAATATTAATGGCGATTACTTGAAAAGTAATTTCACAATCAAAACGGAAGCAAATCAAGAATGGTTAAAGAGTTAAAAAGCCGAAATATGTAGTATGACTGTGTATGTATTCAAATCCTAGCAAATCCTAACCTTTTCGAACTACAACTTAAGAAAATTGGTCTTTCTTTTAAATTACACAGCTGTAGGGCTCTTACAGATGATAAACCAGAACCCATTGCAGCCTTCTTTATCAAATATGCTATAATTTTGCTCTCCACTATTGCTACAACAATCTCATGTGCATAGAAATGCCATTGAAAAGTTCACTTCGTGTTATTATTGTTTGCTTATGTGTGTCAAAGTTCTATTCTTTCTCTCTCTCTCTCCCTCTCTCCATTTGTTTTCTTTTTTTTATTGTTTTTCTGGCATAATGGCTAAAAACAAGTACGACAACAGCAGTAGCAAAAACAAAAAAAAAAATAGCAAAAAAGGACGAAATGAAAACAAAAACAAAAAATGTAAAGAAGAAGAGTGTTATTAAACAACTATTGATTTCACATGTGCATGCACAGGCACGTTCACTTTTTTTTTATACGGTCATGCTGTGATATGCTTTCCATTGCAATGGTGAATAGAATATTCGATGCTGATGAGAATCTTGATAATGGCAACTGCATAATGATAAATATTCATGCAACAACAACAATAAAAATAACAACCGAAACAGAAGCAACAAATAAAACACTTGCCATTACGTGTTAGAAGAGAAAAAATACAACAAAAAAAAAACGAAAAAATTATTTACACATGCAATCTACTACACTCTACTATGAATGCATGCATGTATGTGTACATAACCACACTTTGCCATACAAACAAAGGCTCATAACTAATTGCAAAAAAAAAGAAAAAAAGATGCCTTAAAACCCACAAACATTAAGTAGATTAGTACAGCATAAGAGAACATGTGTGTGTATGTGTGCATGTGTGTAAAAATTTATTAATGGCTGCAAAGAGTCATTGCTTGCTTAGTAGGCTACACCAACCAATACACCACTACCATCATGAATCAATGAAAACATAACTAAGCAAGCCTCTGCTAAGAAATGCACACACACACACAAAGCTATACATGTGACCATTCAAAACCAGAAAAAAAACAATCAAAACAGCTTATGAGAGAGACAGAGAGAGAGAGAGAGAAACAAAGCAATCCATCGATCAGAACAGAAATATGAAATGTAAAGACACACACACTCACACATAAATAATAAAGAACAATCAACACACACAGTGTTCGGTCATAAATATTGGCCAGGCTTTGTAAATTAGTTTCATACACTCAAGAATATGCTCAACAAGACCTTAAACAAAGGAAATCAAATGCCGAAAAACAGTTTTTATGTAGCGTGAATCAAATGTTTGAATGGCGAAAAGGTTTAATTTCCGATGAAGCGAATCAGACCGCCAATATCACGGCATGGCAATTCATTACGGTCTTCTGTCTCCCTAGGAATAGTGGCGGGCATGAACACAGTTAGGTATGTAGATTTGAACACAAAAGTCTCACTTGGTAAAAGCAGTTCCTGTTCCTAAGCGGGTTCCACCAAGCAAGGGAAGAAGTTGGTCAGTGAAAGGGCTGCACATTAAAAACACGCCTACTCTACGGTGGAAAACCAGCCCGAAAATTTGATAAACGAAGTTAAATCCTTGACACCAAGCCGAAAAGGATTGGAGAGCCAAATAACCTATATCTGCACCTTGTAAGAGGTGGGCATTGACAAAGTACAGTCGAACTTCTATAAATTGAATCACCATTATCCAGACAAAACTTCAATTTATAGAAACTTCAAAAGAAAAAGAAGCAAAACCTGATAGAATTTCTCTCCTAGATCCTGTTGCTGTGCTTCAACTTGTAGAAAATTCAAATAATAGAAGTTCAAATTATAGAAGTTCGTTTAAAAAGTGGATTACAGTCTCCTCTTTCTCAGTGGATCGCATCCACGGCAGAAGTCGTTAGATGGGAGCTGCATTCATTCCGCATTTCTTCCCATAATGGAAAGACCTGTAAGCATGGCCACAGGGATCGAGATCAAGACATTACGATCGAGTCCAAGTAACTGGTTGGTGCGTCTTCTATCCTTCGAGGCCCAAGGGAGTATAGCGGTGGAACAGGACTCCTGATTGACGCAGGATAGGTCGCGAAAGAATTTCCACGGAATGGCCAACTTAACCAAGATAAGTGGCATGCCCAAGTCTATTGACGAGGAATCCGGAAGGATTCGTAGCGAGCTTCGTCGGCACTGCAGTTTCCCGAACTATAAATGTGTCCAGGAAGACCCAGAGAAGTGAGACACGCTCAAAAACAAGGTCGAGACAGCGGCGACACTCTCTAACGATCTTGGAGTTTATGAATAGCTCTCGACAGAGATCTTATAGCAAGCCTGACTATGAGATAAAATTGAGATGCGGGTAAAATCGAGCATCGTTGGTGTGAATCCAACTGAAACATGCTACAGCAATCCGGCAGTCGTAGGAAAATGGTCAAGTCCAGTTTCATACAGCACTAGGTAACTTCTGCAGTTGCCGTAGTCTATTAAGCAGTAGTTCAAATCCCAGGTCAGACATCAAAACGAAAATATGAAAATATTTCTTCGGGGACTTCCTCTTAGCAAAAAGCTTCCCAAAAATCTGTCGTTCGGATTAGACTTTTAACAGTAGGTCCCGCCACTCATGTAAATTTTTTTTTTACGCTGAGGAGGAGTAAATGTACCTAACCTGCGCCACAGGGGTAATCGTCACTATCTCCGTGTGTGGGGTTCACCCACTAAATCTCCTCCTCTTTTGACTCTTCTGCATTTCGACACTATCGTTGCAACTACCGTGGTATCTGGACAATTGTCCCTTTACATCTTCAATCGGATTGTCACTCGTTTCTGCCGCATCTTCCCCTTTACTTTCCTAAACCGCACGGCATGAGTAGGGCCATCCCCTAAATGCTGGTAAAAAAAATGTTTAAACATCCACTCTACTTCTCTCATTCAAATCAATTTTCTTCGATTTCAGTAAGACTTTAGCGTAGCAGGCTATGCTGGGTCACATCGCAGAAGTTCTCGACAGTACAGGCACCGATTTTAGCTCAAGTTTTCTTCTTTCCAATCTCCATCTCTCACAGTGAAAGAAAATGTGTTCCGGATCATCATAGATGCAATTTGTCGTGTCATCTTCCTTATTTTAAACAGTTGCTTACAAAAATAACCGTGTCCAGATAACAGTTGTGTCAGATAGTAGTTAACCTCACCTAAATTTCCTCTCCATCCAGCGGGTAATGTCTGGGAGAAGTATTGCCATCCATCTACCACTCGTCTCAGTGTTCCATTCCTCTTGCCATTGTTGTATCGTTCGTCTTATGGCGTCGTAGACATTTACTGTCTCTCCGTACACGTTTTTAGTGTTCCACACTCTCTTCCGCTCGTTTGCCTATAGAGCTATGGGTATTACACCACTAATTATTAGTATTGCTGTCTTCAATACAGTCCTATAAGCCGATGCCACTCTGAGTGCAGCGGTCCGATGATAAAATTTTTCTTCTACAGTCGGCCTTCAATGCCTCTGCGTAGATCTCTCTGTCGTAAAGCAAAATAGAGCCCGTTATTGCCATCATTAGTCAGCGTCTGCTCTGTATAGGACCACCAATATTGGTCATTAGCCCGCTAAACAAGGAGGTAACCTTAGCTGCCTTCGTTGCAGCGTGTCTTATCTGAGACCAGAACGTCAGTCTAGGGTCCAGTCGAATGCCATGGTAGTTGACGACTTTCCGCGTCGTCAGAGTATAATAAAATGAACACACCCAAACATAAGTGGTGTGAGAAGCTAGGTTGTAATCCTGACTGAAGTGTCGTAATGACCAATTATGTATGTATGTAGTAGGAAACTTCGACAGAAATCCCATGTGTGCCGCCCTTTGCATAAACACCTACTCTGAGGAAGCAGAAGAAGATCCTGAACATTTCTTAAATTGCCCTGCCTTTGATGACCTCAGGACTGACGACCTGCTTTCCTAGCTTTTGCAAGTTATTAAGCCAGTATTGTACACACCACGAATTCATTACTTCGAATGTTTGTGGGTCAGTATTTTTGTTTTTTTTTTGCGTTCTCGAACTCTTTAATTTTTCGAAATTGAAGAGAAGATCGAACACTAACGAATACCTCCATACATACAGAGAACCTCTGCCCTGTTCTTTTTTTGTTTTGAAAAGACTTGAAACATCAATCAAAATCAAAAGCAAAAGTACATTTTGACATTAATTTATTCAAAAGGAGACTTGAAATACTAATACCCAGTCATATGCAGACAAGGACAATGACGATGACGATGATGACAACGATGAGCAGGACTCTCAGAGGTTATACATGGACTAGAATCATCTCTCTCTCTACCAGCAGCAGCAAGTAAATATCCGCATATGAAAACTTATATCGATAGACATAAATTACACATACAGACACACACACACATCAATACTCGTATGCATGTACATATTTAAGCCAACAAAATTGAAAAACCTCTTCTGAAAATGACAAGAAAAAAAATCTCGACAAAATTTTTGTTTTGGAAGCATAAACCAAAACAAAAAAAAAAAAACAGCAACAACAACAATAGCAGCCTTAACCTGTGCTATTCGAACAATAAATGTAGTTTAGATAACGATTTTGTTTGCTTTAGGGGGCGGGTAAGAGAGCAAACCAAAGGGGAGAAAAATTAAAAAATCTTGAGTTTGATCATCTCTACGCAGGGGACTTTGGCATACAAAAGCAACAAAGACACCAGCACCAACACCAGCAGTATGAACGAACATGATTGAGAGACAAAACCAACCAAAAACACTAACAGCAACAGCAACAACACAACAAATTTGAATATTTCCCATTTGCATACAAATTAATGAGTAATATGGACTCTCCTTCGCTCTCTCTCTCTCTCTTTACTACACATACACATGCTCATACACATACCCGTACCCATACCCATTCACTTTAATGTTTAGTTATGGAAACCTTTTAAACTCTTTCTTCTTTTTGTTTTTTCTATGCTTTACGTTACGTTTCATAAGCCATATTAGAGAGTCCGTTTCTCTAATAGAGTTCCGATATTTACAATTCATTGTTGTTGTTGCTGTAACGAGGTAAAAAGGCAATATTTTGTTGTTGTATTGATTGTCATGAGTTTTGAATACTAAAAACCGACACTTCTATTCAATAAATACGACAAATAAAATCCTTTTTTTTTATTATTTTTTGAACACACTTTTTTTCTGCTTGTGAGTATCACACCTACATATCAACAACAACAACAAAAAAATGCATATTTAAAGTCTAAAATATGCCTTGAATTTCCATAAAGAAATAGGCCAATGGAAAAGAAAGAAAACAAAAATGTTGAGGATTATTCATAAGAAAATTTAAAACAATTTGTGGCATTAAAGGGTTATACTGGGGAGTATGAAAAAGATTTTCATTGCACTACTCTATACTCGTACTTGTAATAAAATATTGTGGGGGATAATATTGTTACGTTTTTACCTTTTTAAAAATGTTAAAAATATGAGTACGCAGATTGAAAATGAAATAAAAATAAATTTCGTGTTTAATTTCAGTTAAACTCTTTATTATTTGCACTACTTTTGTGCCACTGTTCGAACTTGTACCCAGCGTTACCGTTGAGCGACTAAAGTCGCAATTTGGCACTTTTTCAGCAACCTCGCCACTTTTTGTGCCCCCTTACTAAAATGAACTAAATCTGACACTTTTCAAGATTTTTTACCCTTTTTTCCCCTTTTTTTAAAAAGTATTTTTTCTAGACTATAGACTAGACTATATACTAGACTCTATACTAGACTGTAGACTAGACTATAGATTAGATTATAGACTAGACTATATACTAGACTATAGACTAGACTATAGACTAGATTATATACTAGACTATACCCTAGATTATATACTAGATTATATATTAGACTATGGACTAGACTATATACTAGTCTATAGACTAGACAATAGACTAGATTATATACTAAATTATAGACTAGACTATAGGCTAGGTTATATACTAGATTAAGCGCCCTGGTAGTCTAGTGGGTAGTGTGCCAGACTATTAGCGTGAGGGTCGTGGGTTCGATTCCCACCAGAGGCTCTGGTCTGTGACACTACACCGGGCATTTGGTCGAAGTTACTCAGCTCGTATATGATTATAATATAATTTGTAATTGTATTGTAATTATTAAATAAATAAATAAATATATACTAGATTATATACTAGACTATAGACTAGATTGTATACTAGATATAGACTAGACTATAGACTTGATTATATACTAAATTATAGACTAGACTATATACTAGACTATAGATTAGACTATAGACTAGACTATAGACTATAATAATGAAAGACTAATAATATAAGACTAGACTATATACTAGACTATAGACCAGACTATGCCAAAATACTCTTTGTGTGCGACTTTTTTTTCAAAAATCCCCTTTTTTTGCTACTTCTTAAAAATTTCCAGCGGTAACGCTGCTTGTACCACGTATGCAACAATAACTATCACAATATGTGCTCCTTCGCTATATTTCTCGGCTTACAACCTTTTTGTAAGCACGACACTTCTGCTAGCGTAACACTAACAACTGTTTTCTGCACGCAAGACTGACTGAATTATCACTCGACCTCGTGTCTTAACACACAACTGATTGAATTCTCACTCTCAGAATCCCACGTGTTGTCTTCACGGATGATTGACCTAATTCGAATTCCAGCATTAATCGCTTTGTCGTGCCTAAATAACTTTTTTATTGTTCGTATAATTCCGTGTGCCACTGTTGGAAATTGATTTACACAATAATAATTTACTTTAATTATAATCATTCTTCTTTCACACCTTTCTGCGTACGCAATAACAACTGTTCGTTATTTTTCTCTGCTTTCAATCTTTTTATAAGCAACAACACAATATTCTCTTCACTCACAATGCATCTGACCGAATTCTTATTGAATCCCACGTGATGTCTTCACACACGACTGTCTGAATACTAACTCTCGTGTCGCCTTCACACAGGACTGACTTAAATCGAAGTCCAGCATTGCTCCTTTTCTATTAAATTTTATATCGCTGCATCAATAGTATTCACATCTTTCCGTGTACGCAATAACAACTGTTCGTTATTCTTCTCTGCTTACAACCTGACTTAATTCGAAGTCCATTATTACTCCCTTTGTCTTGCCTTTAATATCGCTGGATCAGTAGTGTGATAAATGCTCTCGAAGTAGGATGACGGCCTTCACGAAAGATCCAAAAATGTAAACAACTTGTTTCCGTTTTTGTTTGTTTATCTTGTTTACATTCGTCCTGGCAGAGTTGTTGTTGCTTGTGTATTTGTCTATCTGCTAATTTACTGTTCTAAACTGCAATTTGTTTTTGCTTGCTTACTTCTCTGTCCGCTACATTTTGTTGTTGGCTGTTTACCTTTTTTATACAAATGTTGTTGCAATTATTTTTTGTTTATTCATTGATCTTGTAAACAAGCCCATTATTTTTGTTGCCATATTTTCGACTTATTCGTTGATCATGTGAACAAGTCCATTGTTTTGTTTCGGAGCTTTTGATTATTATTTGAACAACACCATTTCCATTTTGGTAACAATATAGTATAGTGCCTTGTATAACCTACTGGATCTTCACCAGAGATCAGCAATGAGTATTCAAAAAGATGAGAAGAATCGTATAATTCGATAATTCATAATTTCTAATAACTTATACGCCTTCATACTTATTTTAATATCATAGAACCTCTTCTACTTGTATTCAAAGTTTGAAATACCCATCGTATTCATACTTAACAACACATATGATGTTGGCGACTTCGCCTCAACATATACAAGATGCACTGAATAAGTATGAATCGCGTACGAACACTAAAATACTCACTAGAAGATTGTGTGTTTGCTCTGCTTGCTGCTCTACCTTTTTCCTTTTTTTAATTGCATAAATACCTAAGACTGTAAATGTTTATGAATGATTCGATTCACTCGAAGTATTTTTCTAAAGTTATGAATGTGAATGAGTAGTAGGCTTATATATCAAACATATTTTCCATGGTATGAGTTTGATGTCAACGTTGTAGGCATATTTATTACAACCTGTAGTGATAAATCAACGTTGCGTAGTGAATACGAATGAATCAGAGTACATTCAGTTGAGCTGATGCACTTACTATATTCAAAATTTCATGAATAGAGAAAGAACGATTCATTGGTAATGTCTGATCTTGGCCTACGGATGCCTGGTAATACGAGAATCAATAATAACTACTGAGCCCGTTTACAAAATGTCAAGAGAAAGGCAATAAAAAATTATTTCCAATGCAGAGATAGTTGTTGTTATAATATCCAATGCATCAGTAACAACTCTGCACTCAGAGCTGCACTTTATAGCCGCCATATCCAGTTGAGATTAGTCCTTCTAACAAGAGATGCCCGTCGTAACAGGCATTCCTAATGCTGACTATCACAATGAACATTGTTGTCGTCGTAGCCTAGTAGTAAGTGTGTTGACTTATTAGACATGAGGCTACGTTTTAAATCCTAGGTCAGACATTTTCAATAAAACAAAATGATAAAAAAAATGTTTCTTCACCCTGGCAAAAACTCTGCGGGTAAAATAAAATTGCCATGATTATTAGCCGACTTTAAATTCTAGGTCCTGCCCCATTTATGTAGGAAATTAACACACTAGACATAAGTGGTGTAAGCGAATAGATCGTAATACTGACGTAAAGGGATGTAATGACCGAATATTTATGTGCAGAAAAGGTCTCCAGAGCAGACGTACTTCGAGTACACAGTGCACCAGTAACAATTCTGCGGTCAGCTGTTTGTATCCGCCGTAAACAGTTGAGATTAGAGATTCCTACCATGGAATTGATTCCCGTATTACCAGGCATCCGTAGGCCAAGATCAGACACTAGAAATAAATCGTTTTCTTCGCTACTCCTAAGCACACTTATGAAATATTTGAATATAAGTGAGTGAATAATATTGAAATGTAACTAAGTACTCTGATTCATTCGTACCACTCACTACAAAGTTGATTTATAAGTACAGGTTGTAATAAGTATGCTTACAACGTTGACATCAAACTCATACCATTCGAAATGTGTTCGATTCATATGCCTACTCACGCACTTTAGAAAAATACTTAGAAATGATTCGAGTTACTCGTATCATTCATCAAAATTAGCAATCTTAATAGTTGTTGCATTTATAAAAAAAAAAGAAGACAGATACAAAAGCAAAAAAGGCAGAGCAAACGCTTAACTTAGTGTTCGTACGCGAATCATACTTACTTGGTAAGTGATTCGTTTATATGCTGAGTTATAGACAACAACATCATACGTGTTGTTAAGTAAAAAAATTTACAATCTTAGTTATTGGTAACATTTTCAAATTGTATTTGTTTTTTAAATTTAAGTTTGTAAATGGCCCAACCAATGGGTTTCCCAACGCCAATGCTTGTGGCTAAGTTACAGTAGCGAGCACAAAAAATGCAACGTTGGGTAAAATTATCTTTAAGTGCGATAATTTAAAAAAAAATGGTGACCAGTTCAAAATATTTCTTTGGGTTATTAATCCCTACAGTTATAGATACCTATTATCAATAACATTATGTAAATATTTTTAATTAATGATAGATTATTTTGTCATTTATTAAAAAGAGTGCGAATTTCATGGGAGCAATAAAAATGCAGCACAAACAGCATAAATTTTAATGTGTTTATTTAAATTAAATAGTAATTCTTACAAAAAAACAAAAATCTTTAAATTAATATTTAGTGGCGTAGCCCTTATTTTTTATGACTTCTTGCAACCTAGAAGGCATAGAGTCGACTAAAGCTATTAATGTGTTAATGGATATTTTCTCCCTTTTACTTTTCAAAATTTCTTCTAATTGCCTCTTATTTGACGGATGTTTCCTCTTAACTTCCCGATCTAATAGCTCTATGGGGTTTAGATCGGGAGACTGTGATGGCCAATCCAAAACATTGACATCATTGTCACTTAAAAAGTTTCGAGCTAAGCGGCTTGAGTGCTTTGGATCGTTATCCTGTTGGAATATGCTACCAGGAGGCATTTTTTCCAGCAGATGAGGAAGCATGTTTTCTCCAAGGATTTCACAGTACTTCTTGGCGTCCATTTTTCCTTCGATTTGAGTTAAGGGATCTACCCCATCACGGGACAACGCACCTGTAAATACGTGACGTAAAATCAAGAATTTTTTTTAAACATATCGTTCCTTACCCCACACCATTATTGATCCACCGCCATGTTTTACGGTTGGAAGTTGATATCTTGGAGAATATCTCTGTCCAGGCGGTCTTCGAACAAAATTTATCCCATCGGAGCGAAACAAATTAAATTTGCTTTTATCGCTCCACAAGACCTTAGCCCATTGTTCATTTGACCAATCCTTGTAACGTTTTGCAAATTCCAGGCGCTTCTTTTTATTGATTGCACTGATGAGAGGTTTCTTTGCGGGTCGTCTCGCATGCAAATTAGCCTCTTTCAACCTACGGCGAACAGTGTGAATGCCTATAGAGACTCCCATTTGCTCATTTGCGAAATTATCAACGTCCACTGCGGTCTTTCGTGGATCTTTTTTAACCAGTGCAATCATCTGGCGGTCTTGGCGAGAGGTAGTTTTTCGAGGATTACCACTACCTGGTTTCCTTTCCACACTATTTCTCAAGGAAAATCGAGATTTAATCCGACATACGGTTGGTTGATTTACACCAAAGAGGTGTCCAACTTCACGCATGGATTTTCCTTCTTCTAAAGCTTTAATGATTGCAGTTTTGCTGTCAGCTGAGAGCTGCTTCCATTACAAAACACATGTTGTATAACTTATTTAAGAAATTTTCAATTATAATTAAATAAATAACTTACTTTAACTATCTTTTTTATTATGTTGCATTTTTTTTGCTCGCTAAAAATTTGCATTTTTTTTGCTCGCTAAAAATTTGCACTTTTTTCACTAATTCAAAAATATTTAACTTTTTAAAGCAGAATTTGGAATAAACTGTGGTTACTTTGAAAACTTATAATTGAAAGAATTAACAGCAAAAGAAAATAGATAAATTAGTTACCGTTATTTTGAAACAGATCTTATTAAAGATCATATGGCACAGTGTTGCATTTTTTGTGCTCGCTACTGTATATGCTTTGCAGTTATGCGGAAGGTGCCTGAGTCCTGTATACTTATGTTGTCGCTAACTTTTATTATTTTTATTGCTCTCTTTACTTTCACGCTAGTAAAAATTTGTTTATCTTTCCAACCTTTACTCCCTTCCCTTTTAAAGGACCTGCTGAAATGTTTATCTATGTTAGCAGTATAGATTTCCTTTAAAAATTTAAACCTTTTAACTGTACCAGCATTATTAGCTTAAGTTTATTTCATTTCGTCTTCTTTTATTTAAGAACTATTTTTTGCCTTACCATTGGATAATCTCCAGCACATTTGTATTGCCATGGAAATGGAATTTCCTTTAGACCCTTCACAAACAGAAAACAGAGATTATTTTACAACAATTCCATGAGTTTATAAAATTTCATATCCCTAGCATAGGCATTGGATTTGCCATTTTAAATCCTATCAAATCAAATTTTATGCATATGTGTGAGTGTAAGTGAAGTGTGTGTGAATGTGTGTTCTGTTTACAGTTATTGTTTGTTTTTCTATTTTTCCACACCAAAAAGCTTAAAATGCCTAAAAACCAATTTAGACCTTTTTTTTGGGGGGGGATCCCTTTCCATAGCAGCCACTTGGCCATTTTTTTTTGTTGGTGTTGTTGTTGTGTTGTTATTTTGTTTACACTTTTACTCAATTTCCATACACACAATGATAACAGATGAAATGTTTTATCAATGTATTGGTTGAAAATATGAAAAATCAAATCCTTTTCTTACACACCCCCACCTTCACTTACTCTCTCTTACTCTCTCTACTCACTCTCTCTCTGCTGAGATTTCATTGTTTCTTACTATGATGAAGGGAAAAATTCCTAAAGAATACTTTGTGTGTGTGTTATAAGCTGAAGTGAGCTGCTGTTGGATATGAGTATGAGTGTGAGTGTGAGTAGAAGACAGTTCATAAGTATGATATCATTTATGGATTGTGGTCCCTTGGATTATCAAGTGATTTTGAATCAGATTTAAGAATCTACATGTCATCATTGTTTCTAAGCACTATAAGAAGAGGTGGGGGGAAGGGGCTGTTAGGAGGGCATAATCCTTAGCAAATATAAAAAAGAGGGAAATATTAATTTTTATTTTATTTGTTACAAAGTAAGTGATAGAAGGTTAATAATCCATGACAAAAGGTCATGTAGTTAGTTAGGTCTGGTTCTGTAGCTAACCAAGTGTGGTTGACGAAGTTCCAGGTACAATTTATAGGTTTAAAAGAGGAACATTTGCATCCTAAGGTACGTCACTGGGTGTTCTGAAATTCTGAAAATTTATGAACTAAAAGTTCATTTGATGAGATGGCATTTTTAAAAAATATAATACGACTCTTTTACTATTTATATAATAACTAGGGCAATTTTTGTCCGATTTCATCAAACAAAGTGTGGATCTTTTCACAAGAAAATGCACTTTCAGAATGTCATCACTTATTTTATAATATTTAAGTAAAGTTTGCTACTATGAATGGACAAACTTGAAAAAATATGAAAAAAATTCGAATATCCCTTGTTTAACTCATCAAATCTCATAGCATATAAAGTCAAATGAGAGATCTATGTATACCGTTTAAAAGCTTTATCTCTCCCCTTTCCAATGAGTTTTAAATATTAAAAATCGGTTTGGAAATGTTTAAGTAATCTAGAAATATGTGCGTAAAGGCAATTCGAAAAAAAGTTTTTTTTAAATAAAACTAGTTTGAAGGGTTCGGGAAATGTAAAAAAAAATATTTTTACGATCTACTGTAAATGTAGTTGCTCGGGTGTAATTTTTTTATTCCTCAAAATCTTGTAAATCCAAAAATAGAATTTAAATACACCCTTAAGTCCTAATATGACTTTGGGTTGTTAACCGCCTTTAACTACAATTCAAATGCCAAAGAAGCTTACAATCGAGTTCTTAACAGTCAATTAATGTTTGTGCAGGCCAATAACCATCATTTGGTATTAAATCCCTTATGTTTATTACTGTTCTGTTTCGAATTTGCCTACTCTCTCTCTCTTTCGCCCTCTCTATCTATTTCTCATTGGCAATCACGGACTGTCAAAAACAGTGCATGCCAATGCATTATTGATTCACTAACAGAGAAATCATATGAATGGCTTAAAGCGTTGCAATGAAATGTAATAGAGTTGTGGTTAGGAAATTATTATTTACCGTTAAGCCAAAATCACTATACTCCACTTTAGCCGCTTATTAAACAATATTACAGTTAAACTGTAATTGATATTTTCTCTTGTGTACTCTCTCTCCCTCTCTCTCTCCCTCTCTTTCTATAAAATTATTACCGCTAAAGGATAAGCCAACAAATAAAAGCGAAATTATTGTTTAGAATTTGAATTTCCTGCAAACAAGGCTTATTTATATGGTCAATGACTGTATAAATTCTTATTTGTTTTCCCTAAAAACGGTCACTTTCTCTATGTACATAAGTTCTCGTTCTCCACTCACTTTCACTCTCTACCTCTCGCTCTATCCCTCTCTCTCTCTCTCTCTTATAGTTTCAATAATAAAAAACCGTAATAATAACAATGGCCGTACAATTTAAATACAGTTTTGAATAGCGTTAGTATAACAGTTTTCTCTATATTTTAATCGTAATCTAGTGAGAGTGTATTTGCAATGTGTATGTATGCGTGTATGTGTGTGTATGAGGATGTGTATAAGCCATTTGGTTTTTATTGTTTAATATGTGCATGTGTATTTAGGCATTTAACTATTATATGCATATGTATTGTAGTATGTGTGTGAGTGTATGTATAAGAGTTAATATAAGAGTTTATGGCCATGAACTCAACAGATTTATCTTAAATATTAGCAAAGTTTTGTTTATAAACACAATCATCTAAGCTTTGGAAATGTAAAAAATACACTGAGAAGGATGAGTACACTCTTGATCACTTTGGCATCACTTGCTTACTTACTTTACTAGACCTTACACGGATTTAGTTGGGATTCTGACGTAGCTTCTCACACCAAACATGTTGACAATGTTAATTTTGATCGATGAGTTTTGATATCAGCTCTGAACGATCGATTTTTTTTTTTTTGAGAAACTTTTCATGCTAATTTTATTCAACTCTTGGGGTTTCTACCAGAAGCCTGCTAAAAGGATGTCACTGTCGTCTTGTTTAATATGTTTCAGCCAGGTTTTGAACCACAGGCTTTCATATAATAAGCTAACACACTACTTACTAGACAACAGCGACTACTAGAACCAAATTAAACATTATTACATACATACTAGGGAAGCAATCGGGAAATCCCGAAATCCTGGGACTTTTGGGATTCATAAAATCCCAAATCCCGAGATTTTTAAAAAGTTGTCCTTGTTTTTTTTGGATTTTCGGGATTGTGAATTCATATGTATTTTGACCCTACAAAAGGTCCTGAAAAAAAAATTCTATATCACTTGACTTCGAAAATAGCATCTCAGATGAGGAAAATCCTACTTCCAGTGATAAGAAATTTTTTGATGGCATCGAAGAATGCAAAACCCTTATTAAACGAATTAATAGCGTAACTGATTTAAATACTCAACTGTCCAAGGAAATAGATTTATTTAAATCAGAAGATGGTAGAGCTGAATATTTATTTACAACCTATTCCATTCTATTGAAGCTGTTTAAAAGTGTGAAATCTGGTTCTAGAAGTTGCTTTAGTGTCGTAAGTAGTGTGTCGTCAACATCTTAGACGAGATCCCGTGGTTCAAACCATGGCTAAGGCATCTCAAATAAATTAAATAATGTTTACTAACGTTGAAGTCGCTGTGGTCTAGTAGGTAGTGCGTTGGCTTATTGGACGTATGACTCCAGTTCAAGTCCCAGGTCAGACATCAAAACGAAAATATGAAAATATTTTTTCGAAGATTTTTGACAAAAAAGTTTCTCAAAAAAAATCTGTCGTTCGATGTCGACTTTACACTGTAGGTCCCGCCGCTTATGTATAAAATTAACGCAAACAACATAAGTAAACAACGTTGTTTACATTTATAGAGATTTCTGGGAGTCGAAGTCAAGAATATTCTACAGACTGTTTATTTTACCATATAAAAGGCAAGGAAAAGCAGGCAACTCAGTTAGTAAAGTTCAGTTTGTCTTGTGTGAAGACACGGTGTGTTTGAATAGAGTAATCGTGGTTTGAAAATGTCCGTTACAAAGATCTGTCGAATAACTGTCTAGTAATTGTTATTGTTTATGTAAGAGGTATAAAGAAATGCAATTGTTGTTGTTTACAGCAAGTTGTGGACAGTGACACACAGAATTGTAAGAAAAAGACAGAATTTTAATTAAAACTAAACACAAGTTTATTTTTATTTTGTTTGCAATCTACGAGCTTATATTTTAAACGTTTTATAAGGTAAAAACAATAAATAAACAACATAAAATAGAATTTGATAAGATTCCATAAAAAAATTGAGAAAATTTCACAAAATATTGTCACACTTTTGAATTTACTAACTCTGTCCCGCCATAGTCTAGTAGGTAGTGTGTTGGCTTATTAGATGTAAGGCCAGGCTTCGAGCACCGGGCCAGACATCAAAGCAAAATACAAAAAGTATTCCTTTGGTGATTTCCTCTTAGAAGATTTCTGGCAAAAACTCTGCGAGTAAATAAAATTACCATGAAAAGTTTTTCAAAAAAAAAATTCTGTCGTTCGATGTCGACTTTAAACTGCAGGTCCGGCCACTTATGTATAAAATTAACAGACATAACATAAGTGGTATGGGAAACAAGGTCAATGATCCTGACTGAAGGGTTATTATGGCCAATTATGTATGTATTTATGTATGCAATATAACAACGAACAACTGCATAAACAAAAATGGAAGCAGGTAAATAGAAATACAACAACAAAACACTACAAGAATAAATGTTAACAAAATACACAAACAACAATAATGTTAATAAAGTTGTTTACATTTACAAGCCATGAACATATACTTGCAAAGAACATTCATCAGACTGTTTATGATGCCATATAAAAGGCAAGGCAAAGCTAACGAGTGAATTAGTAAAAGTTTAGTCACTCTTGTGTGAAGATGCAATGTGTTTGAAAAGAGTAATTGTGATTTGAAGCTCTCCATTAAAAAGATCTATCGAATAATTGTCTAGTAATTTGTTATTGCTTATACGAAGGGTGTAAACAAGGGAATAACAAACAAAGCAATTGTTGTTGTATACAGTTGTTGTTGTGAAAAATTGTGAAACTAATAAAGAATTTTAATTAAAATCAAAATGAATTTTAATTTAATCAAAAAAAAAAAAATTTGAAAACATTTCTTGTTTCTTCAGATCTAAATTTCACGCCCGCAATATAAGTGGTGTGAGAAGTTAGGTTGTAGGGGTTAGATGACTTTGTCCTGTATTACTTAACAAATAAACATCATTTGTCTTATATTTTTTCTCTAAGTGCAGTTATATCACTTAGTTTATAACGTTTATGCCACTGATTTTTGTTTGGCTGTATTAGTGTGAGGGGTTTTTGAAATCTCTATAGAAATAATACCCGATTTAAATACACACACACCCAGACACACACACACAATATTGGTTTATATGAACAGGCACAACGACGACTGTATAATAGTGTACACACAAGGCAATACACTAAATAACATTGGATTTGCGTGTGTATGTTTGAGTGTGTAAGTGTGTGGGTCTATAAATATATTTTGATTAAACATTTAATATGAATATTTTATGTTTGTGTGTGTGTATGTATGTAAAGATCTTGAATGGATAAAGAAAAGAAAGGGAAAAAAAGCAAACAAAGACAGCAAAAGGGTAAGAGAGAAGTGTAGCAAGTGTAACAGCAAAGGCAGTAGTTTTGAGAATTGTTATTGTTTACATTTTAATATAAACACCAATACACATATACTCTCATACACTCTCTCTCTCTCTCTCTGTCTTTCCCAAAGAGAACTCACAAGGATTGTAAATGTTATTTAGACAAAGTCATGAGTGGATAATACTCGCTCTCTCTCTCTCTCTGTAGCTAACACTCTCTCGCACAAATTTAATTTTCTTGTCCTAAGTAAGTAAGTGTTTGCCTTTGTATGTATTGTATTGTATATGTGTATGCTTGTTTGTTTGTTTATTTAACATTTAAATTGTAGTTTAGATTTGCGGTTTTTCAAATAAATGTTTAATTTATTTGATTTTCCAATGACTTGTTTTACATTTTTGTTAATAATATTCATTTCCTCCATCAGAAAAGGAACTCATATTTCTAAAAATGCTCCTTTACTTCCACTTGGAATATATTTGTAGTCGAATTAAACTCGACAGAAAAAAAATTAAATATTTTATATTCAAATACAAACATTGTACAAACACAACTCATTCAATTTGAAATCCTTTTCATTTATTGTAAATATTAAGGACTTTAACAATGAATTTCATGAAGACTATTTAAACATATCGCCTGCTAGATGGAAAAAAGGATTTCTATTGTTAAGAAACTGTAAGAGATTTAATGGAATTTCCTTTAAAACAGTGTCAGGTTATTAGCCAAGGGCCTAGATTTAACTCGTGGCTCTTAAAAGATAAAAGTATAAAGTACTTATCATATTCATACTTAACTTAGAACGTATGATATTCCTGATATCGACTCTGCATTACTCAATATATACACGAATTACTCACCCAATAACTATGAATCGTGTACGAACACTAAAATACTCACTAAAAGATTATGTGTTTACTCGAGTCACACAAGTCAAGTACGTACATATGATGTTCCTGATATCGACTCTGCATAACTCAACACACACACACACGAATCACTCACACACTAAGTATGAATCGTGTACGAGCACTAAAATACCCACTAAAAGATTAAGTGTTTACTCGAGTCACTGAAATCAAGCACCTATGATGTTCCTGATATCGACTCTGCATTACTCTATATATACACGAATTACTCACCCAATAACTATGAATCGTGTACGAACACTAAAATACTCACTAAAAGATTATGTGTTTACTCTAGTCACTCAAGTCAAGCACGTATGATGTTCCTGATAACGACTCTACATTACTCAACATATACATGAATCACTCACACAATAAGTAAGAATCACGTACGAACACTAACATTCTCAATAAAAGATTATGCGTTTACCCGAGTCACTCAAGTCAAGCACGTATGATGCTCCTGATATCGACTCTGCATAACACAACATACACATGAATCACTCACACAATAATTAAGAATCGCGTACGAACACTAAAATACTCACTAAAAGATTATGTGTTTACTCGAGTCACTCAAGTCATTTATAAGTATTATAATGTTACGAAAATGGAAATGGCGTTGTTAAAATAATAAACAGAAGCTCGAAAAACAACACAATGGACTTGATAATGTAAGAAATGACAAACAAAAGCTCCAAAAACAGAACAATGGACTTGTTCCCATGAACAACGAATAAGTCGAAAATATAGCAACAAAAATAGTAGACTTGTTTACAAGATCAACGAATGAAGAAAGAATAAAAGCAACAACATCTGTATAAACAAAATATTAGGGATAAAGATGTAAACAGCCAACGACAAAATGCAGCGGGCAAAGAAGTAAACAAAAGAAAAAACAAAGTGAATTATAAAAAAACAATAGCGGATAGACAAATACACAAGCAACAACAACTCTACTTAGACGTATGTAAACAAGATATACAAACAATAATAAAGGAAACAAGTTGTTTACATTTTTAAATATTTCCCGAAGGCCGTCATCCTCCTTCGAGAGCATTAATCATACTATTGATCCAGCGATATAAAAGACAAGACAATGCTAGAGTTCGAATTAAGTCAGTCGTGTGTGAAGACGACGCGAGAGTTAAAATTCAGTCAGTCGTGTGTGAAGACGTCACGTTTCTCAAAAATCTGTCGTTCGGAGGCGATTTTAAGCTACAAATGCCGCCACTTTTGAATAAAATTAACACACACATAATATAAGTGGTGTAAGAAGCTAGATCGTAATCCTGACCTGGAGTTTGTGACCTCACGGCTAATAAACCAATACACTATCTACAAGACTACTTTCACTTCCTGACTATTTACACCACTTATAACCGATCAACAATAGAATACAACTCTCATGTGTGGGCCAGTGAATCAAAGTCTATTTTTGAAAGCTTCTCAACCGCGAAAAAGAGAGGGCGACAGTGCTCTTTCATGACTATAATGATACATTACGGACTATCCATATGGGGGAGATCTGCCTGCGAAGATTTTTCCTGCCACTTATAATATAAAAGGATTAAAATCTATTATCCGCAAACACTATTCTCTCTGTCCTCCTACTTATTACTTATTTGCCTAATTTCAATACAATGCACCTCTTGAGTAGGGAACATTCCCTGAAAGAATCTTGAAATTTTCAAGGCATTATAAGAGGATTAACAACTCTTTATTAAAGTTATAAAAACGTGTTAGAATCTGTGAACGAGTTGTAAGACTTGAGAAAACAATTCAAAAGTTTGAAGATGTCTATAAGAGTTTGAAAAACAACAGCGTCCCTTTTCTTAATTTTTATCCTAAGAGCCTTAACCGTTTTTAAGGAGTTGAAAAGAGTTTTCGGAAGTCTTACCATATTTTTGAAGAGTTAAATGATTGGAAAGGAATTGTATGGATTTTATTATTTTTTAAGAGTTTTTTTTTTTTGTTTAGCAGGTTTAACAGATTCCCAAGAGTTAAAAAGAGTTTTAAGGAGTTTTATTAAATTTTTAATGGGATAAACGCTAAAAAGAAAATTGTAGAATTAAAATAATTCTTGCGTCGTTTGTATTCATAAACTTAAAGATACTTTTATTCTTTTCACATTTATTTACTTTTTTTTAGTTATAAGATTAAGAGTTTTAAAAGAGTTCCAAGAGTTGAAAAGAGTTTTTGAGAGTTTTAACATGTTTTTGAAGAGTTAAAAAAATGTGTACGGATTTTATTATAGATACTTGCTTGGACTTTAATTTTTATGATTTTTTTTTTAGTTTTTAACTAAAAAGCTTTAAAAGATTTCTAAGAGTTAAAAGGAGTTTATGGGAGTTTTATTAAACGCTAAGAATAAAATTGTAAAATTTTGACATTTCTAGCATTTTTTGTACGTATTAAAATTAAAAATACTTTAATTCTCTTCAAGTTTATTAATTTTCTCAGATTTTGGCTTAAGAGTTTTAAAAGAGTTTTAGGAGTTTAAAAGAGTTTTTGAGAGTTTTGCGAGATTTTCAAAGAGTTAACCTTTAAGAAAGAGTATTTAGACCTAAGGAATGTTTATAATTCAAACTATTTACTGCAATTGAATTTAGCATTTCAATTTATCTCATGTTCCCTTTGTCATTGCTGCCAACCATAATATATTTACTGTGTGTAGTAAAGTCTATGCAATACTTACTTGGGTCATTTGTGGTTTTCTATTTGTTTATTTCTAAGCATACGTAATGTCTGATTGCGGTTGTATAAGTTTTTTTTTTTAGTTTTCTGTTCATAGAATTGTCAGATAATTTAAGAATTTTTTGGACGAAAAAAAAAAGTAGAAAACTTTGTGGTAGTTTTTCTGAAACATGAAAGAGGAGTGTTTTTCCAGCAAAGCAAAAATGGAAAATTCCTTCTTTTTTTTTTGGCAAAACAACAAGCTCATGTATATTTTAACCAAGTAGTGTCTAGAAATGTTTTCTCTTTTTAAACCTACTTTAAAAGTGCTTGAAGCTTGGTTAGGAGAGCTGTGGAGTAGGGAAATTAAACAAAGAGCCTTTCTAGAAGAGAAATTGTTTTTCTTTCGTTGTAGTGAGGTTTCCTTCTTTATGTACAATTTAATTGTTTTAAGAACATTTCATTTTTCAAGAGTCAAAGTAAAGAAGAGGGGAAAGAAGAGGGGAAAGAAGAGGGGAATACAAATTAAAATACTCTTGTAAGAAACGTCTCTGTGTACGAGTAGAAAGGAATTCTTTTTTAAATGCCCTAAAAAATTACATGCCTTGGCAAATATTTTTTTTAAAAACACACACAGAAGGGAAAGAGAGAGAGAGATAGAGAGAGAGTGATACACACATGCTACCACATAAGCTTACAAAAATAGCAAATAGTTCTCCTAGGACATGTAGTGTCCTTATGTTGATAGTGATGATGATAATGATGATAGTGATGATAATGACGTTGAAAACTATTTTCAATTTTTATTTGTTCTACTTTCACTGTAATTTCAATTTAAAAATCAAATTACAATTGTCAGACAGCAAGCAAACGAAAGAGAAATTCGAGAATTGTCCCACAAGACAAGAACACACAACACAAAAAACAATACGGACACTTAAAGCACACACACACACACACACATTGCTTTCCTTACTTGCTTTCCATCCCCCCATTCCCATCCTACCAAATAAATTGTAAAATAATCCAGCAGCAATTTTCCTTTTACACATCCAAGCAACTTTTAATTTTTGTTGAGAAAAATGGCAAAAAAATAGCAAAAACTGTTGCCCTTGTTGTCTTTCAAGCAACAACAACGACACTACGACAGCAATACGAGCAACATTCCTTTAACAAAAATTTTCATTTACAACAGAATTTCTGACAAAAATTTACTCTGAGAAAGAAAACAAAAGGACAAATTCGTTTACCCCCCCTCTCACCCCAAATTTGTTTCGAAAGTTGGTGAGGCTTTCTTGGTACTGTTTTGAGGATTTGTTTGTGATCCTTTACTTGCTACTGGTTGTTGTTGCTGTTGTTGTTGTTGCAGCAACATTTATAAGTTGTTACTCTCGTGTTCATTAAACCAAAAAAAAAACTAAAACTTGAAATTGTTTACGACAACGACAATTGTAACCTCGAATGCAGTGCAGTGCAACGCAGTGCGTGTACTTGTTTTGTACTAGAGTCAGCATTGCTTAGTTGTTGACTATTTTGTGATCGATAAGTAGTTGTTGTTGTTGTTGTTGCTGTTGAGGCAAAGTCATGTATTGCTGCTGTTAAATAATCTGCAAGTTTATCTCCAATTTTTTTTTCTTTCGTTGTTTGCAATGACAGTGGCATACTTTTTTTCCTAAAATACTTAACACAGTGGCTTTAAAGTATGGTTTGCAAAGTCTTAAAATAGGCAATGAAATGTCCAATAAAGGATATAAAGTTCAATCTAAACTGGATATCAATATATCTTCCTGCCGGTTTGAATTTGTTTCACCTGTTGCCATTGTATCGACTGCGTTTTTAGCCACATAAGAATTATCAATAAATATGGTTTTAAAGTGGTTTACAAAGCCTGAAAATAGGCAATGAAAAAACAATACCTATCAAGATTCTTATTAGCTATCTCTGGATAGCAATATATTATTATACTTCGGATTAAGTTAAGATAAGGCAATTTGTATTTGATTTACCGTTGCTATCGTATCAACGTGGTCTAGTAGGTAGTGTGTTGGCTTATTAGACGAAAGGCCCGGGTTCGAATCCCAGGTCAGACATCAAAACGAAAAAAAAAATATTTCTTCGGCGACTTCCTCTCAGCAGATTTCTGGCAAAGACTCTGAGAGTAAAAATTGCCGTGAAAAGCTTCTCAAAAATCTGTCGTTGGGAGATCGTATCAAATCTATTATTAGCTATATCGATATCGATAACTATCGATATCTTAAAAAGAATCAATATCAATAACTATTAATAACTATTAATACTGATAACTATCAATAACTATTGATATCGATAACTACCAACAACTATCGATATCTATCAAAGTTTGTTCACATATGCATTCAGTAAATTTGTTTAATTCATCAATAATTGTTTAGAGGCAGAACAATTGATAACTATCAATATGAAGAACTATCAATAACTATAGATAAGTATCAATAATTATCAATAAGCATCAATAACTATTGCTATCGATAAGTATAAATAATTATTGATACCAATAGATATCAATAACTATTGATATTAATAATTATCGATATCGATATCATTTCGATAACTATCAAACTTTGTTCACATATTGTTTCATCAAAAACGTAGAACAATCGATAACAATCAATAACTATCGATATCGATAACTGTCATATCGATATCAAGAATCGTTTAAAGGATATCAATAACTATCGATATCGATAACTGTCATATCGATACCAAGAATCGTTTAAAGGATATCAATAACTATCAATATCGATAACTATCAATAACTATCGATAACTGTCATATCGATATCAAGAATCGTTTAAAGGATATCGATAACTACCATATTGATAACGATCAAACTGTGAACAGAGAATTTTTTTAAGTCATCAAGAATCGTTTAAAGGCAGAACAATCGATAACCATCAATAACTATCGTATTGATAACCATCAAACTTTGTTCATATATCCATTCAAAGAATTTCTTTTAAGTCATCAAAAATCGTTTAAAGGCAGAAGAAAATTGTGGAAAAATATAAATTTGTTGGCAAAGTTTATAAAGGATTTCGACCTACATTATGATCAATATAATTGGGTTAGTGAGCAAGCATGTTGTACAATTACAGATCGTACACTTTTCATTGCAAAACCATTAACTAGATATATACACCCTAAAGAGTATGCCTACTAAATTGAGTCATTACAACCCTTTAGTCAGGACTACAACCTATTTGTTATCCTCACGTTTGCTCTTTCCGTATATATTGCGGTTTGGACAATTGACGTAGACGCTATCTAAATCTGGAAACCTATAACTGCAATTTTTACCCCTTTAACTATGTCAAGTACAATGTGGGCACATGACATAGCACTGTCGTCAAGGGAGATTGAAAAGAATACGATAATAATCATCATCTAGGTGAATACTAATTGGATTTTATAAGACTATTGATTTTATAAATTTCTGTTGCCTACTTTCGGGCACCTAAACCCCATTTTAAAGCTGTAAAATATGCATCTACTTAAGAGGAATTATTGTTTTCCAAATTTAAGTTTCGTTTTTGAATCCAGTTTTCTTCCTCACTGTACTGTGTACCCCAATTTAATACAACTTCTCTTGCTGTAGTTTTTTGGGACTGGTGTTCTTCACTTGTGTTGTATTTTGTTTGTGCAAAAATCGGTTACATTTTATGCAAAAATTTATGCACACATTTGGTATGTGGAACACAGAAACATGTTGTTCTCCAAACTCTTTGTTTATAAATTGCAAAACCAAGAAGGACACGTATGGACATGTAACTGAGAATGTACAAAAACAATAACAATAACAAAAACGAAAAACTCTTTAAATATTTAGGCAATATCCTTGACTAATACTTAAAAAGCCAAAGATAAAATAAAAGCCAAGTGCGGAGGAAAAGGCTAAATTGTATCAAAATTTAATTTATTTTTTAAGGGAAGTAACATCAAACAATTTGTAAAATTAATGCGTTACTTGAGATTTGAGAAAGGGAGAAACACAATGGATAGATGAAAGGCTTTAATTGAAACGACGTCGGATTGTTAATTTCAGAATTTTCCTAAATTCAATAATTTGTGTACAACAACAGCCATAGTCCATAGAAAGACAAAAATCGTGAAATTTAAATGCATTTGAATTAAAGTCCTGATTTAATGGGCATATCCGAAAAATTTATCTGGGGACAGCTACACTTCGCAGCCGATATTACACTTCGCCGCATGGTGTCCTAGTATTTCTATTACTCATCTAGACAGTCTAGCTTAAATTCATTCCGATAGGCAGTATCCCATACGATAATAGCGTTTTCTCTTCAGTATTCTATGGCTTAAAAGCTAATGAACACGAAAGTTGCGTCAAGGGTAGTACATTTGGATATCAAATAAAACGGTAAAGGCCAGACGATATTAAGAAAAAATTTATTACCCTATGCCTGAGGGTTTGGCCTACGTAAAGTAAAAATGTCTGAAGTAAACTATTCAAGAATTCAAGATTTAAATCGATTTTGAAATCAAAAACGGGAAAAATTATTGAAGAACAATCGTATAAAAAGACCGACGAACTTAAACTGAAGGAATCGGAAATGTCTGAGAAGAAGGCGATTTATATCTACCTCTACAGGATGAAGTCGCCGTGGTCTAGTGGGTAGTGTGTTGGCTTATTAGACGAACGGCCCGTGTTTGTATCCCAGGTCAGACATCAAAACGAAAAAAAAATTTCTTCGGCGACTTCCTCTCAGCGGATTTCTGGCATAGACTCTGAGAGTAAAAATTGCCATGAAAAGCGTCTCAAAAATCTGTCGTTCGGAGTCGACTTTAAAACTGTAGGTCCCGCCATTTATATGAATAAAATTAACGCACACAACATAAGTGGTGTGAGAAGCTAGGTCGTAATCCTGACTGAAGGCTGTAATGACCAATTATGTATGTATGTATGTCTACAGGGATACTTTCGAAATTGGTAAAAACAGCATGGACAGTCTAATATACCTGGTTGCCGAATGGACAGCAAGAAGATCAAAGAGCTACTTGAGCTCGACAAGAGAACGGTTCGCACTCTAACAGGTATTTTAACGGAACACTGCACTATTGACAATTTCGCAAACAAACTTGGTCTGCCCCATCAGAATTACGGGAGAAATTGTCAAGATTTGAAGAAAGCGGAAGCGGAATCAGTGTAACAACTTTTATGTGAGTGCTCTGTACATAAGAACAGATATCATAGGGTTTTGAGTGACAGAATGTTTGAAAGTCTGGGCATGGTGACTGATTTCATTTGAAACTCGGGGTGGTTCAAACCCATCAGTAACGGTTGGTGAAATGTGGATTTATGTACCTCACACTGCATAGCACAATGGACAATATGACCACCAAGTGAACTCTTTTGTAAATGGTCAATCCTTGTCAGCTTGACGGAGCTATCTATCATCCATTGATGTCAAACTTCGTTTATCTCACTTACGGGCTGGTTTTTCAACTTTCGTGCTTGAAAGGAACTTGGAGGAACTTGGCTAGTACAGAGACTGCGTTCACCTGTGGCAGCACAACGGGCCCCTAAGCTTGCCCAAGGTATCTAAGCTACCTCTCCAACCTAACCTATCGCTTTGCATTCAAATAGAAGAAGTCAGTTCTAAGAAAGCCCAAGAAAATGTCTGACTGTCTTTCCATCGATGATGTAGGTTAGGTTAGGTTAGAGGACGTGCACCTGTCGGTCAAGACAAGCACAGTACCCGGAGGTCGAAATTGACCCATTGTACATTGTCCTTAGGGAAGGAAGGAAATGGAGGATATAGGAATGTAGGGAAAGGGGAGGGAGAATGGGAAACGGAGGAATGAAAAGAAACAGACACAAAACAATAGAGGTTGAGAGTGCGACTACACTTATGAAGCCCTAGCACCTTTCAACCAGCCCAAGCTGCTAATGAATCTGTGGAGAGCCTTGATGTCGACTCTCGACACAGAACTCAAGTTCTTAAAGAAGACCTTGCCAAGGGTCCTCAACCTCAACCTACCAAGGGCTAGGCAGTTGCAGAGGAGATGTTCGACAGTCTCCAACTCCTCCTCATCGCAACATACCCTGCAATAGTCCGGCTGGGATCTGTTCCAGATCCCCGTCAGCGACCTAATCTCGCAGTGCCCCGTGATAAAACCGACAACCAACCTTAAGCTGGCCTTAACCAAGCCCAGCAGCCACTCTGACCTCTTTCTGTCCACAGCAGGCCATAGACGCCTAGAAACAGAACAATTCAATCCGTTCCCCAAAAAAAAATCGATACTGTAAGTCTCTAAAATTTTCATAAAAAAATCCATTCTATGACTATCATAGTAATACCGTACGGTGGAGTTAAAGAATTCCTAAGCAATGGACTACATCCTTCAATTTAAATCTATAAAGGCCTGAAAAATACTAATCAATTATTCTGACCACGATAGTGTAACTAATTACCGCTTAAACGTGGTTCAGCAATAAATCGAAATGTCTCATAAGAGATGCTACAGCCAACACTTGAAGAAAACTTGTGGTACTCCTGTACTAGAGATCAGCAATGAGTATTCTAAATGATAAGTAGAATCGAATCATACTCATAATTATACTGATACTTAGACGCATTCATACTTACAGTAAGACCCCGCTTAATGCTGTTTCAGTATTACGCGGTAGTATTGGGATTCCCCTAAATCGCACAAAAACGGCTATGCACTAACCAAATGCGGTACTATATAGCGACGGTGTATACTACGTAGAATTTTCAATGCTTTTTGTTAGCCTGTTCAGAAAAAAAGACTCGAATTGTATTTTCCGAAGTCCCAGTCACAGTGTGAATGCATCTTTCCTGCGTCGCAGTTGATTTATTAGTTGCTATCAAGGTTACATCAGGTCAGACATCAAAAAAAAAACGAAAAATATTTCTTCGGCGACTTCCTCTCAGCAGATTTCTGGAAAAGACTCTGAGAGTAAAAATTGCCATGAAAAGCTTCTCAAAAATCTGTCGTTCGGAGTCGACTTTAAACTGTAGGTCCCGCCACTCATGTATAAAATTAACGCACACAACAAAGGTGGTGTGAGAAGCTAGATCGTAATCTTGACTGAAGGGTTGTAATGGCCAATTATGTATGTCTGTATGTATCAAGGTTACTAGGTACATATATACAAGTCTATGTGTTAAGGTGCCCCGTTTAACGCTGGAACTTATTGGAACGTATCCCCCGCGTTAAACGGTGTCTTACTGTATTTTAATATCATGGAACCTCTTCTACTCATATTCAAAATTTGAAGTACTCATCATATTCATACTCAACAACACTTATGATGTTGTTGTTCATAACTCAACACATAAACGAATCACTCACCAAGTAAGTATGATTCGCGTATGAACACTAAGTTGCGTGTTTCCTGTGCTTGCTGCTCTGTGTTTTCTTTTTTTTTTTTTTGTAAATGCAACAACAACTAAGACTGTAAATTTTGATGACTGATACGAGTAACTCGAATCGTTTCTAATTATTTTTTTTTTAATGTAATGAAAATAAATGAATAGTAGGCTTATGAATCAAACATATTTCGAATGGTATGAGTTTGACCCCTTATCATGCGACCTCTTCAACTTCGCCATGGAGAGTGTTCTGCGAAAGGCGGGAGGGAGTGTATCGCAATGGCATTATCTTTCAAAAAAGTGACCAATTGCTTGCGTACGCTGACGACATCGACATCATAGTGGGTGCCAAGCGAGATGTTACTGCTGCCTTAGACGGGAGTCTAAGAAGATGGGTCTGTAAATGAGGGCAAAACAAAGTATATGTTGTCGACAAGTAGAGACGTGCAGCGTATTGATTCTCAGATTACGGCCGATAACTATACTTTTGACACAGTCAAGGAATTCATTTACCTTGGCTCCGCGCCGTTACCTCCAAAAATGATGTCAGTCTGGAGATCAAGCGCAGGATTACTCTTGCCAACAGGTGCTACTATGGTCTCAACAGGCAATTGTGTAGCAGAGATCTCTCTCGTGCGACAAAATTAATATTCTACAAGACGCTCATCTTACCCGTGCTTCTTTATGGCGCAGAGGCATGGATCCTATTAAGAACTGATGCAGTAGCCTTGAGGGTATTCGAGAGGAAAGTCCTACGTAACATCTTCGGTCCTTTGCAAGTTGGCGATGATTTCCGCATCCGATCTAACAGTGAGCTGTATGAGCTCCTCAACGATATAGACGTTGTGCAGCGTATTAATATCCAGCGGCTACGCTGACTCGGCCATGTCGTTCGAATGGAGGAGGATGCTCCGGCGAAACGGGTATTTGATGCGGAGATCTGCGGAAGCCGGCGAAGAGGACGACCTTGTATCCGTTGGAAGGACCAAGTCGAGGAAGCCCTGTCATCGATTGGTGTGACCAACTGGCATAGGCGCGCAAAAAGCAGAGGCGCCTGGAAGGATGTATTGCGGCAGGCCGTAATCCGTTATTCGGGTTGTTATGGCCAATTAAGTAAGTAAGTATGAGTTTGATATCAACGTTTTACGCATACTCATTGCATTGTTAACTTATTAATCACGATAGTAGTAAGTAGGAGTGCTTATGAGTAGCGTAAAAACTATTCATTGCTGATCTCTGAGCCGTACTGCAAACTTAAAGTTCTCTATTGAAATAAACAAAATATTCTAAAAACTAAATCAAATGCGATAAACGAGTTAGCAGTGTAAATGTCACAAGGAATACCCAGTAAAACTTCTATAAATTATGGTTATAAAATGGAATTTTTTGTTTCCTTTCTAACTATCCCTCTTTTGCTCTATGTCCACTTATGAATATTATTACTCTACCCTCAAAATAAAGGCCTTTTTTCCTAAAGTTCTTAGAAAAAAAACAAAAAGATGAGATGAGAAGATTGGATTGAATTGCAAACATCTTGTCAATAACATACACATTGGATGAGGCTTAATTGAAATAATTAGTCTTCAAATGATAATCACTGTTTGTCATATTTTATCGTATCGTATCGTATCATATCATATTCGAAGAACAACAGCAGATATTATTATTATTATTACTACTCATATTATTTGTGTTGTTGTTGTTGTTGTCCAAGTTTTCATTTGACAAAAGCTACTAATGACCATCAATTAGTTACAGCAGCAGCATAATGACAATTACATGATTACAATACCGAATAACAATAACAACAACAACAAGCAAAGCAACAACAACAACAATTAATGATAACGATATCCACGACTGCTACTACTACTACCACTACCACTATTACTACTACACGTACCCAAAGTGTTTATGATATTAATTCTATACCACGGAACAACTAAATAGGGTGAGATGAATGCCATAAAAGGAGGGGAGTTGAAAGCTTGCTTTCGCCTCCCAACGAAAATTTATTGATTTTTATCAAGTCACGAAAGAAGAAAACGAAGAAAACTTATCATCCGAAACTTTTCAATTCTGATTTACACGATCCCCTAGCTAGGTAGGCATAGGTGGCCGTCCCCCCATGGAAATTTATGGACACACTTAAGTCCCATACGTCCCATTGTGATACCAATATACCAGATTCAGTACTCGGCTGCCAAAGCCCGGAAGATCGTCGGGCAGCTCAGCAGATTAATGGCGAATATTGGAGGCCCGCTACCAGCGAGACGGAGACTCCTGATGGATGTTGGAAGCAGCATTATGCTCTATGGAAGCCGAAAACTGGGGGCCGAAACGCTAGGGGTTGAAAAACGGGCGAACTTACTTCTAGCAGAGAACGGCTGCACTACGTATCGCCGCCCCAGCCGTACTTGTGATAGCAGGTACAATCCCTGTCGATCTACTGGCAGCAGAGCGAATGAAGATTTATAAGGCGAAATCGGCTGGAAACCACATAACTGGTCACTTCAGGGAAAACACCATTTCAGAATGTCAACGACGATGGAACGACGAGTAGAGAGGAAGGTGGACGGCGAGACTCATTCCGCAAATAAATCCATGGATCTGTCGGATATTTGAAGAAGTAAATTTTTATGTAACACAGATGCTATCGGGTCACGGATATTTTAGGAAATATCTCAACAGAATGAGCAAGACCACCTCCCCTTACTGCCTTTACGAAGAAAGGGAGGTAATAGATGATGCGGAACACACTATCTTCGAATGTGCACGCTGGCAGAGCTATCGCTCTGCACTGATGTCGATGATCGGAACGATAACGGCCGCTAACATTGTCGGGGTTATGATTACGAGCAGAGAGAATTGGACCTAAGTGGCGAATTATGTGGAGCGCATTCTGAGACGGAAGAAGAGAGATCTGGAGGCTGCGGAGCAGGTCAGACATCAAAACGAAAATTTAAAAATAATTTTTCGGTGACTTCCTCTCAGCAGATTTCTGGCAAAAACTCTCGGAGAGTAAAAAATTGCCATGGAATGCTTCTCAAAAAAAATGTGTCGTTCGGAGTCGACTTTAAGCTGTAGGTCCCATCACTCATGTATAAAATTAACACACACAACATAAATGGTGGGAGAAGCTAGGACGTAGTACAATGGGTCAATTCGACCACCGAGTACTCTACTTTTCAGAATTGACAAGTACACGTCCTCTAACCTTACCTAACCTAACCTAACCTATCTACTAGTCCATGGAACCACTTAGAGCTTACAAAAAAGCGACACAAACTCCCGATGTCAATGTGTTGGACAAATCACCTAGAACATTGATATAGTAGGCAGCAAGACTTCTCTTTCTCCTTTGACATAATTCCCAGTAGATAAAGAAAAGTCTCTTCTTCCTCTTCATCCCTGCGGAAATCATTTGCGAAATCTAGCAGACCAATGCGTCTCGTTTGGACCCATACATACATAATTGGTCATTACAACCCTTCACTCATGATTACGACCTAGCTTCTCACACCACTTATGTTGTGTTGGTTCACTTTTAGAAATGGATAGCGGGACCTCCGAACGATGGCATTTTGAGAATCTTTTCATGGCAATTTTATTTACTCTCCGAGAGTTTTTGCCAGAAATCTGCTGAGGGGAAGTCACCGAAGAAATATTTTCATATTTTCGTTTCAATGTCTGATCTGGGGCGACTTCTTGGACACCCATAATGCAATTCCCCGTCATGACTCCAATAACCGTACAGAGTATGCTTCTTTGGAGTTTAAACAGGCTTGCATTTCGCCCTCCATCCAGCCTTGGCCAGATTATAAGCGTCATTCTGCCCTTATCCGAAGCTGCCCACCTACGGTTGAGTCAGTAATCTCGTTGTTAATCATGTGCTTGCAGGTTCGCAAAGGGACTCCAATATTCGAGAATTTGTTGGAGAATTCGATGGTCGTATCGTGTCTGGCCAGTTCATCCAATTGCACGGGATATCATTGTGTTCCGGACAAACAAACGATTGCCTAAGCCGTTGAGGGATGTGACATAAAGTGCTTATTTCATGAATGCTAACACTTATATCACGTCGGATTTGCCAGATAATTAGTTTTATCCTTCCGCTGAACGAATATTGACCATCCAATGCGTTTTCGCTAAGTAGGCCTGCGATCGACTTACAGAAGATGCCGATTTTGCACCCAATCCACCCAAAACGAGTCACTGTTTGGTAAGGATTTTGGTCCAGAGGCATAATTGGGCCATTTTTCTTCGAAAATAAGCAAAGAGTGACCATTACGGTCAATAGCAATCGTTATCGGGCCATGTTGAACGAAATTTTTATTTACAAAAATTGAAGAGGAGGTTATTGGCAACATTTGGTTTCAACAGAACGGCGCTACGTGCCACACAGCCGAAGCTATACTCGATGTTTTGCGCCCTGTTTTTGAAGATTGCATTATCCACCTTAGAGCTGATGTCGTTTGGCCACCTTGGAGCTCCAATTTGACACCGTTGGACTATTATTTGTGGGGGCGCCGTCAAAGATAAGTGTTACGCCAACAAGCCAGGACATTATTCGTGAAGCCACTCGTGAAATACTGCTGCACTTAACCGATAATGTGCTTAAAAATTTAACCAGTTGTGAAGGCTACTGCCTAGCCAGCCGAGGCAGTCATTTGAATGAAATTATTTTCCATTATTAACCCGAAGGATTGTACTTTCAAAAAAAAAAATGAAATTTGAGAAAATATTCTGTAGTTTTTTATCTTAAGGATTTTCAAAAAAAAGTGTTTTGGCGGACCCTTTACAACCGTTGGAGAGTTCTAATAAAAATGTTGCCCTAATGGCTAATGTTTAGCAATATGAGCACTTAAGTTTTTAATTGCATGTAGTAATAATGGATTTATAATTACTACATCTTATATTAACTCCTTATTTTTATAAAAAAAAAAGTTGGTTATTATTCTCAGCAATTATTTATTCGTCAACATTTATTTTAACTGCGCTTATAATTTTTTCCTGCACTGTATTTCGAAACGATAAAAAAACCCCCACCTTTTTTTCTTCTGTTTTTGTTTGAAATAATGTACACAACATGCATAACATGATACTCAACATGTTATGTGGGAGTATAATCTAATCTAACCACACAACTCGAACTGTCTTTTGCTCTCTTCGTCTGTCTCTCTCTCTCTTGCTCTCTTTGATTGCATCTCTTGTATGAAAAACATTTGAATGTAAAACAAGCAGGCCGAGGCTATATAACAGAAACAGAAAATGCTGTCACAAGTTTGGAAAGCAATTGGGAGGACAACATGTCCTACAGTATGCTGATGTAGGTATGTATGAGTGTGTGTGTGTGTGTTCGTATCTCATTTAACTAGAGAGAGTAAGAGTATGAAAATTAATTTGATTTAATTGTTGGTTGGTTGGTTGCTTGGATGCTTGGTCGTATAGCCGCTCAGTCGTTATGCATTCGTTTGTTTGATTATTCACCAGCCAGTATGTTTTTTTCTTCTGTTTTGCAACACAGAATTTGAAGACTATAAACCACATTGGAAAAAAGCCGGAATAAATTAGAATAAAAAGAGCCTCTTATAAGTCCAACAAAAAAAAAATACCGGAGGCAAAAAAATAGTAAAAATAATAAAAAAAAAATTGTTTTAAATCTAATGGGATTTGTTAAAGAATTTTTTTTGTTTTTGTAGGAATTATGTTAAAGGCACAAGACAATGAAATGAATGACCACCATCATATGCTTATAAAATATTTAAGGTCAGGCCATTAGAACAGTCTGGTTTAATAAATACTGTGTGTGTGTGTGTATGTGTTTTAAATACATTTAAAGAACAAAAAAAAGTGTTTTAGGAGTTGAAGAAGGATTGTGTTAAATTTGTGCTAATGTTTGTAACAACTTAGAATAATTGCGTGATAATCAATCTCAAATTGACCTACAAACGCCTACAGTCGTCTAATAATATGCTGAATGAAACAGATTCTTCATCCAGCATGTAAATTTCTTTTGTAAATTTTGTTATCCACTAAAAGTTCATAGATTTCTACAAGCAATACTTTAAATCATAAAAGAATAGCTTAAGTTTCGGTTTACTTCAAACCTTTACTACCGTGAGTCTGCCCATTGAACATGTAAAGTGAAGTTAAGGTTCAATCATGTTGTAGTGAGGCCTACTACTAGTACAAGTATTAGAAGTAAGATGTGAAGAGAAACTAATGGCAACGAATTTCTAATTTGTTTGTTGTTTGTAGTTTGAAGCATACACACTGTAGTTGGTTAGTATGTTGTCTGCGATTTTAGGGTTCAAACCCTAGCTAAGACAACTCTAATAAAACGAAATTTTAAAAAATTTCTAAACGACTTTGTCTGAGTAGGCTTTTGGCAAAAACTCTAGGAGTAAATAAAAATATCATGAAAAGTATCTTGAAAATCTGTCGTTCGAAGTTGATATTAAATTGTGATTTGGTGGGTCGTGTGAAAAAGTAGGAAGTTATCTTGACTAAAGGGGGTTAAAGTAAGTAAGCAAGATACCCTGAGGATAGTTTAAGCTTTTAGTTTCTATCTATTATCAATGTGCCATACTTTAATGATGAGGCTAACCACCAGCGTCATGTACAAGAATTCTTTTCAACTGGAAAGGTAGTGCAAGAGTAAATTAAATACCAGAAGTCTCTTCTTTATAAGTTTTTGTATTACTGGACAGCGATATTTTTATGGCAACTAACAGGGGGATGAATTTGTAAGTATTGGTTACCAGCAGCACTTTCGTTATACTCTATTAAAATTTTTAATTCCAGGGTAATAATGAACTCTAAGGGATCTCAAGGCAGAGAAGGCCTGAGTATAAAAATAGAGATACAATTGACGGGTCGTACTATGGCTGTTGGATTCGGAATTAGTTAAAGTGAACTTCCGTAGCTGTGGGGATTCAGCAGATAATGAGATTATGGGTCGTATGGGTCGTATCAACTATTCCTAACCAGCAGTCGTTTGTTATCGCCAGACTGTCTTCGGTAGCTGGTTAATGCACGAAAGCAAACATTGCAAATGGCCGGATATATCCTAAAATGCCTTAATCTAGCGAACTCAATACTGGACATGTCATGTAACATGTGATGGCATAATTACGACGTCTCCCGATACAATTTGTCTCTAGTTCATGCTGAGCAAAATGGAATCCATTCCATGTACACAATACATGCCTCTGTTTTTATGGTATACTTCCTATTGGTTAGGGTCCAGATATTTCACGTAGCAGGCGTATGAGTACTTTCCACTTAGGTTTCGATTTCGATCTCATATACACTCATCGTCAAATTTTTTTTTTTATATGGTCGGATCGTTTAATTGCCTTACTCATCCAACATGGAGACGGTATATACAAAAAAATCGAATAAAAACATTCTCTCGCATCTAGTAGGTAGATAAGGCAACATTAGACGTGAAATCATGGTGAAAAACTTAGATCAGATATCTCGATCGTCTACGTCTCAGCAGATTTCTGGCAAAATCTTTAAAAGTCAATAAAGTTGCCATGCGGAGTTTCTCATAAAATCTGTCGTTCAGAGTGGACTTTTAACTGTTGCGCCCGTTCGAGTGACTCGAGTAAACACGTAATCTGTTAGTGAGTATTTTGTGTTCGTTCGCAAATCATACTTAGTTTGTGAGTGATTCGTGTATATGTTGAGTTATGAGTTATCAAGAACATCATACGTGCTAAGTTAAGTATGAGTATGATAAGTACTTCAAACTTTAAGTGTGATTAAAAGAGCTTCCATGATATTAAAATAAATATGAATGAGGCGTACAAGTATTATAGAAATCATGAGTATATTTGGCTCTAACTCATCTTTTTGAATAGCCATTGCTAATCTCTGCTACATATGGATGCCTGTAGATTAAAATCGAATAAAAATGTTCTCATCATTCAAAAAGTTCCACAGTCAAGTTCAAATGGAAGCAATTTTTTCAATTCCCCCAGCAATAGTGTATCCAGCTGTTGTTCTGAACTTGTAGTTCATGATTACTTTGAAAAGTTAGAATTTTTTTTAGATTCCTTTGGTTTTTTGTCTTTGTTTTTTTGTGTATTTTGTATGGCGGCGAAATTAATTAACAAATTTCATTCCGAGTCTTCACTTTTCACTTTCTTTGACCCCCCTCTTGGCAGCAGCCGCACCAGAAGATGGGGAGCATAGTTTTGCACGAGCTAATGTTGCCAACAGCAAACCAGACGTAGAAAAACTGATGATTAAAGATAGAAAATGTTATACGCCGAGATTTGCTTGGCCTTTTTGTGCTTTTCTTATAATAATTTTGCATAAATTTTGAAAACCAACAAGAAAAAAAGAATAAAAACGGCTGCTTATACACCACCATGGTATGGTGTGGCATGGTCTTGTGGAGCCCTATACAAACGAAACAATATTGGAATTACAAAATAGCAGCAGTTGTTCATTTCAAATACAATTTTTTTTTGCTTGTCTTTTTGTTTCTTTCATTCTCTTCTTATAATTTTAAATTGAATTACAATTTTTTTCATTTGTTGTTGTTGTTGTTGCTGCTATTGCCTTAGAGAAGAAGTATTTTTAGCTCAGACATGAAATTGACTATTCAGTAGTTTTTTTATTATTATTCCGTACTCCTTAAAGTGCAAACAAAACTCATAAAATTCATAAGGAATAGAAAGATTTTTGAATCACAAAAAAAAAATTAAAAATCAGCGTTGAAACATTGTATTTCGTCGCCGTCGCCGTCATTGTACTCTTGTGTACAGTAAGACACCGCTAAAAGCGCAGGATACGTTTCAATAAGTATCTAAACGAGTATGATTCGATTCTACTCATCTTTTTGAATACTTCACGTCTAATAAATCAAAACACAATTTAATAAAAATTTACCAGTCATGGGTTGTTGGCTACGCTAGGTTGTAATCCGGACTAAATAATCACTTAAGTATGTAAGTAAGAAGTAAGTCTTTTTGGTCTAAAGTTCTTCAAATATAAGGGATATGGGCATATAAGAAAATTGGCAACATGTGAGATTGTCGTTTAAAAAATTCCCTGAGCCTTGCTAGCAATTGCCGGTACTTCAGTGGGAATGAACTCTTGAGCACACGGGTACTGTGTTAGTGTACGAAATCATCATATACAGTAAGACCCCGCTTAACGCGGGCGATACCTTCCAATACCTTCCAGCGCTCAGCGAAATAGCAGTAAACGTGGCAACTTAACAGCTAGATATGATGACCTAGTTGATGACAACTAATAAATCAACTCTGACGCAGGAAAGATGCATTCGTACTGTGATTGCAACTTCGGAAAATATAATTGGAATCAGGCTATCAAAAGAGAATTGAAAACGATACATATTGTACACCTTCGCATGGCCGTTTCATTTGCAACCTCGTAATATTGATACAAAGTTAAGCGGGGCAGCATTTAGCGGGGTCTTACTGTACATTTTTTTTGGAGTTCATTAAAGAATCATGTTTTGTATGATGTTTTAAGCATAAATTTTCTGTAATACCACGGCCTGCCTGTATGGTGTTCAGCGGTATTTGTTTTCCGCATTCAAGATGTTTTTTCTTTCACTTTTTTTTTCATGGCCTCTACCAAGTTAGCGATTCATGAGTATAAAAAAATTAAATTTTAAATAAAAAAGTGAAAAAAATAACACCAAAGACTACATTGTTATTGAAAAATCCCCATAAAAATCTTCCATCATTAGCTTAAAGATCAGTGTTGGTATTGCTAGTTACCACGGCTGTTGCCAGAGCCAATGTTATCGATGATGATGCCGTTAAACATGACGATAAGTATGATTATGGCATTGATGATGGCAATATAGAAAATTATTATTTTATACAGCGTTTCGTCTTTTTTTTTTGTTCGATATGTTTTCTATTTTCCCAGCTCAACTGTTATCCATAGCCGTCATCAGTCTAAGTTTATGCCATAAAAAGTTACAATAAGGCGCTACAAATTATTGAATCTAAACATTTCACGTTTACAATTTAATTGAGTCAATATTCGGTTAATTGAGAACAATATTTTAACCGTTCAGATATAATAAATATACGCAATATTCAGCTTACTCAATACTCATTTGACAGATGGTAAACAAACCAGCTGGTTGTTTCAACAACATTATTGTTCGGTTACTTATAATATATGCTCACTAAACAGACTTACGTCAGTGCTATATTTAAAGTTTTTCTCAATATTATAATAATTTGCGTAGTATTTATTGAAAAATAATTAATGGAGATCAATATTGGCGTTAATTGCGATTTACGCAATAAAGGTGCCTACGTGAACAAGGTATAAGACACTCCTGAAGCATGCGGCAAAAAAAATCAAAGAATCTTTAAAGAATTTGTTTTATTCCTAAGCCTGCTGGCAGAATGAATTAGATAACCTCTCATATGGAACTGGATAAGATACATAACCTTCAATGCCTTTGACACTAAGAACATATCTTATAGTGGGTCAAAGGCTTCTTTGTGATTTCAGCCCAGTGCATATGGTAGTAAGAACTATGGCTTTGGAATGGAGACTGTGCTTCAGATAATGGAAAACGAAATACATCGGGAGGCAACTTAATTGGACATAGACAGAACCAAAAAAACTCTATGATGTTGAGAAATGCTTCGCAATGAGACTAAGTACTACGAGTGAAAGGAGTAGCTTTCAAAATCCATGGGTAACGAGTTGTTATTGTCCAAGCGCTAGTGTACACCTTCCAAATATTTGACAATTGAACTTAAACCGGAAGAACAAAGGCCGACAAATACATACAAACAGGGTGGCTGATATGTACTGCAACTAACTTCCGGTTGTTATCATTTGTAAACCGCTCGTTTGACAGCTGACAGATTTATTCCAGTGACAGTTCATTTTATTATTTACAAGCTTGCAAAAGCATTTTGGTCTATTGCATTCAGAAAAAAGTTACTCGTGATGGAATTCAAGCGCGATAGTTTGATTGCTATTGTTAGAGCCCTCCAGCATTTAAATGTGAATAAATCTTTTGTTTCTCGTGCCATTGCTCATTACCGTGATACTCGCAGTGTTGCATCGATGTCCAAAAAGTAGACGAAAAAGCACGGTAACAACACCAGAAATGATCCGAAAAGTGAAGGCCAGATTTGATCGAAATCAACGCCGCAGTGTTAAAAAATATTGGCCGTGAGCTGAACATATCGCGAAAACGGATGCAACAAATATTGAAAAATGAGCTTGGACTAAAGCCATTGAAGTTCCAAAAAGTGCAAGAGCTGAACGATCGACAAAAAAGTTAAACTAGAAAAAGCCAAGGAGTTACTATGCTTGCGCGAAAGTGGCCAGTTACCGAATCTGGTTTTCTTCGATGAGAAGCCATTCCAAATTGAGCAGTTTGTGAACTTGCCAAAGAGATCAGCTGAAAATTTACACCTGCGACTGGCCACCAGAACTCAAGCGCCGCCGATGGTAATAGCGTGGGCCGCCGTAATGGCCGATGGTCGCTCCCAGCTTGTATTCATCGACCGTGGGGTCAAAATAAATGCCGAATATTATCGAGAAAATGTCTTAAAGACAGTATTGAAGCCCTGGGCAGATAGACCATGGATATTTCAACACGACTCAGTACCACCGCATTCAGCACGCGTCAACCAAGAATGGCTGAAAAAGGAGATTCCTCGAATCATTTCTAGCGCACAATGGCCACCAAAATCTCTGGATTTAAATTCGTTGGACAAATCTGCAGAGAGGAAATCGCCGAAGAAAATACTTTTTGTATTTTGTTTTGATGTCGTGCCCTGGCGTTACATCTAACAAGCCAACACACTACCTACTACTAGACTACAGGAACTTCAAAAGGACAACAGATAGCGACACTATTTATTTGACAGACCGCTCGGGGTGGTATTAGGTTGTTTTGAAAAGCGAAAAAACTGCCTAGTAAACTCTGCTCCACCGCAGATCATTATCTGCAACTACCAAACAATAGAGTCTACGAGCAGATGTGACCCGAAATCCAAAGAAGAGATTTTTGAAAGTGCATACTCGTTAGAAGGCTAGATGGGGAGAGGCGAAAGGTCTATTCAAACCAAATGATGTGACATTATCTAAACTGTTTCTAAGTAATTATAATTGATTTGACTAGTCAGAATTAGGCTAAGAACATTAAACGGAATTGTAGATACAAAGAACGTTCTTGTTTCCAATAGAGATCCCTTCAAGCTCACAATATTGATTCTAGGCCTGTGCGATGGTTATGAATTTTATGTAAGAAGGAAGAATCTAAAATCGGGGCCTGTACTGTCGGGAATTTCTGCACTGTGAACAGCATAGCCTGCTATGCTGAAGTCTTACTAAAATCGAAAAAGATTGCCTTGAATAAGAGAAGTAGACACATAACATAATTGGTCATTACAACCCTTCAGTCAGGATTATTGATCTAGTTTCTCACACTACTTATGTTGTGTGTGTTAATTTTATACATAAGCGGCGCGACCTACAGTTTAAAGTCGACTCCGAACGATAGATTTTTTGAGAAACTTTTCATGGCAATTTTATTTACTCTCAGAGTTTTTGCCAGAAATCTGGGACTCGAACCCTGGCTTTACGCCTAATAAGCCAGCACACTACCTACTAGACCATGGCGACTTCTAGTAGAGAAGAGAAGTGAGATAAGTAGAGTGGATGTTTAAACATCTGCTCAGATTTTGTTGCGCTATGCGGACGGGGATATGAATATAAAGGGGCCAAGTGGCCAGACGGACTCCTTTTCGAAGTAATATCACAGTAGTTTCGGGGTGGGCAAGAGGAGGGGAGATTTAGTGGGTAAGGTGCCCAATGGTGCGGTTAGCTATATTTACTCCTCCTCAGCGTAAAAAAAAAAACAAACAAAAAAATTAATTCTATGCTGAATTTCCTAGAAGCATACCACTATACGGGATTTTTCATTCACTTATTTCGACAATAAAATAGAACGTCTGAGGGCCTATTATCAAAGCAATATTTATCACACGTTTACATAACCAATTTGGGAAATTATTTCTAAAAAAAATGTACTCCCCACGTACCGCTAACATTATTAACAGTCATTTGGGCTTCAGGGCACGGGCCTCTCTTTATTTTTATTCCTTTTTTATGCATTGAACAGAGCTTAGCTTATCAATTATCAACTGATTGATGATTTTTTATTTGCTTTTGGTGGTTATGAAATTTTTTATGACTTTTTTTCGCTTTCAAAAATTCTTTTTTATGTTTCCACCTTAACAATAGGCACCAGCCTATTGTGACAATGGCAATGCATTGAACGTTTCGCTGCGATAGTGATACACATGTGGAGACGTACTGTGTGTGTGCATTGTATGTGTGTGTGTGTGTTTGCATATTAATGCATTAATGAATACAGCGCGAGAGAAAATTGATGAGAAAGCATTACGGACACACATACACACATACAATGAAAGCAAACATTTGCTTTTACTTGCAGTTGCATGCATGGACTTACACAAATTCATAGAAAATCTATTTTAATGGCGTTTTTTTTTCTTGCTGCTGTTGTTGTTGTTGTTAAGGAATGCATAGAGAGAACCCAGTGTGTCTATGGGATAGTAAAACGAACAAACGAAACGAACAAAAAAGAAAGAACAAAAAATCTGTCGGTATTGAATGAAAACTATAGAGAGATAGAAAACATAGCAATTACATATGCATATACAGCCATGGACATCAATTTAGCACAAAATCACAGTTTGATTGTGAATTTTTGTGAATTTTTTGTGATTTTTATACTAACTAGATGACCCGAGCGAATATTTCGCACCGTTAGTTGTCATTTTGTAACATAAAAATAATTGCCAAAACAGCTTTTTACAACTTAATATGCATATTATATATAACTGACTTAGTAATAAACGGAATTATAGTAAATAGTGGTATTGCCAGAATGGATTTTAATACATAATATATTAGGTAGAACTGCATTACTATTAAGCGACCCTGTATTAGCACACTTGAACAAAAACACACTTGAACAAATCACAATGACAACAGTATTATCATGGAGTTCTATATAAAATATAATTTTTATCAATGAAAATATTAATTTTTCAATTTCTAATTATTTTTCGCCATTAGTGTTGGATATAAGCTTTAAAATAAGATATCATTCGTTAAATTTGATACGGTGGTATGGGAGATATTTGCAACCGACAAAAAAAGTGCTTTAGAAATAATATATTTGATTAGGGTAATAGTTTAACAAATTGTTTAACAGAAAATATTTCCGTTATCGTATATATTTCTTGTTTTGACTGCTAATTTGTATCACTAGCTAAATTCCAGCTGCAGAGTAAATTAGCACAACGCGCATAAAATTGTTTTAGATAGAAGTTTTGTTCAAGTATTTTTATTCTTAATTTTGTGGCATTCATAATAATTTTTTTGAAAAAATTGGACGTTGAAAACATTGCTCGCGGAGTGGAGAAGATTATTATCGTTAACTTGTAGAACGATGGAAAAAACCTAACTGAAATTGACGAAATTTCAAATTTCTGGAGAAAAATAATTTATAACGTGATCATTTTCCTCAAAACAAACATAATAATGTCGCAGAAAACAAAAAATGAAAGTCACGTGTCAAGGAAACAACCGAAGACGTGGACTGCACTATTTTCCGGAAGTCAAAGAAAGAGCCTTTCATGTCGTCACGCGATATTTTGAACGAAATTAACCCCCAATTTAGGTTAAATTTATCGGACAGGCTCATTCGATGACGTCTTAATCACTGAAAGCCTTTTGGATGCTCTTGCCGAAAGAACCCACTTCTATCAAAAGAAAAATATAGTCAAGCGTTTAACGTTTGCTTGCACCCACAAGGATAAAGATCTCCCATTCTGGAAAAAAAAAATATTTTGGAGTGGAAATATTGTGGGACCGGATGGTAGAATGGTTGTTTAACTGCTAAAATGTTAAGCGATAAATCCAAGCTATGATCAAAGGATCATAACGCATGGTCGAGAAAGCACAAGGGCGTGGTTAGCATTTTCAATGGCTTGTTATCAGTATTTGGACAAAGAATGAACAAAACGGAACCATAAGCTCTTAAATACATGCCAGTTTTATTTAAATTTTTTCAAAATAGTGGCCCAAACACATATCTGAAATGTTCTACGGGGGCGTATCATCCTTTAGTCACCTTGATATTTCGAATATGTTTGCTGACTTCTTTCAGTCTACTTATAGGCAGTTGGACTAGGGCCCTGATCCTGAGTAGCGGGTATCCTTATTCAGTGGGAAGTGTCTCTATTTCTAACATAGATTTATTTGATGAGAAGTCTGTTCTTGAGTCTTTGTCTGGACTGAAACTTACATACTTGCCGGACTTTGACGGGGTTCCGGCCTATATTTTAAGAAAGTGTGCTGTAGTCTTAAGTGGTCCTTTGGCCTTTATATTCAATGGGCGTCTGAGGGTTGATCATTTTCCATCTATTTGGAAGAGTTCGTTTATAATTCCTTTGCACAAGTCGGGTAATAGATCTAATATTTCCAATTACAGGGGTATTGCCAAGCTCAGTGCTATTACCAGGTTGATGAAGTCCCCTGAAATGATGCGAAATGTACTACTGCTTAACAAAAATACAAAAATTTGGATGATTTGTGGATTGGAATACGGGATGCTTGGTAGTCGATTCCCAAAAATCCAAAGAACTTTTCCAAAGACTTTTGTCCCGTAGATACCACGCGGTGTTTGAAAATAGAGGCCACTCTACTAAATATTGATCAAATAAACATACATACATAATTGGCCTTTACAACCCTTCAGTCAGGATTACAACCTAGCTACTCACACCACTTATGTTGTGTGCGTTAATTTTATACATGAGTGGCGGGACCTACAGTTTAAAGTCGACTCCGAACGACAGATTTTTGAGAAGCTTTTCATGGCAATTTTTACTCTCAGAGTCTTTGCCAGAAATCTGCTGAGAGGAAGTCGCCGAAGAAATATTTTTTGTTTTGATGTCTGACCTGGGATTCGAACCCGGGCCTTTCGTCTAATAAGCCAACACACTACCTACTAGACCACGGTGACTTCTGATCAAATAAACTGAAAACATTAATATTTTTCCGATTTCTTAAAATATAAAATTTTTATCCAAGAAATTTTAATTTGTGCTATTTTTTTTGTCCAGCCAAGATTTCGCGTTTGATATGTTGCAAGCCTTAAAGAGCAGACGATTGGCAATTTTTTCAAAATTTTTGAATTTTTTTTTTGAAAGAAGACTATGCATCTTAAGCTTCTATGTTTAAATTTTTTTTATGAATAGACCTAAAATACTATAAAAAATCTGATTATTGTGATAACGAAGTTTTGCGCTAATTTAGTGTCCATAGCTGTACGTACATATTTAGTTAGGCTGCCATACCAATTCATATTTGAGCATGAGAGTGTATGTATGAGTGTGTGTAAGGATAAATATTGAACAGTTGATATAGGCATGTAAAGAAAGACAAAGAGTGAGAGAGAGGGAGAGTCATTCATTTGCTGTGTGTGTTTACACGTTTTATTCTATGATTCTATTTGCCTATGCATGTGTAAGCAGCAAGCGTATGTGTATGTGTATGTTTAATAATATTTTATATGCGCCAGCTTTTTTCCACTAACGTGGCAAAATAAAATTAAAAAAGCCAGAGAGAGAGAGAGAGAGAGAGAGAGGCGGAGAGAAAAAAAATGTTGAGCACAAAATATGGATGACGATGTAGAACATCTTGCGCTTGTTGGCTGCCTGTACAAATACTCTTATATATACACACACACGCACACTCATGCCTATATAAGGGTCAGGTATATATGGCATTAACACACATACTCATGCCTATATGTGGTTGTGTACGTATGTATGGTGAAATCTATAGAAAGTTAAGTTTCGCATTGGGATATGGCGTTGCACTTGCATAGCCACATGTGTGTTGTGTACATGCAGGCAGGCTGGCTGGCATGCAGATATAAAGTTGCACATTCAGCAACTAATGGTTGTAAAATCTACAGCAACACTACCAAAAGTAGTAGTAACATCAGCTACAACTACAACTACTGCCACCACACAACAATAACAGCAACAATAAATGAAAGAAAAACTTTCTATCAAAACCAACATTATTTTCACCTCACATCTGCCTGTGCATTCCCTATGCTTGCTTGCTCGCTCTCTCTCTCTCATTCTCCCCCATTCTCTAGTGAACAAATCCAAGTGACTAATACATGCAAATGGGTACGAGTATTAAAATGTATAGAATAGCAGAAGAAGCTATGGATGCTTCCTGTTCGGATGCTGTGTGTTGCAAAGAGCCGGAGCCACTGCCAACGATACCCTGCATTCATGCATTCATTTATTTTGGTTATTTTGTTTAGGGGAGCGTTAAGAGTAATCGCGCTTATTATTAAATTGGAAATTTGCATCAATAATTGGTAATTTGCAACAAACTATTTGCAACATCCCCTCATCCCTCGACTCATTCATTCATTTTCTGCATATAATGAACGTTTGCCATCACAAAAATATTGTGTTGCAAGCGTGTTAGTCTGTTATTCTTGCATTTTCTAAAGGGATTTCTTATACTTTTCTAGCATTAAAAAAAAAATTTGTTTGCTCAACAGCATTAATATTGTAATTGTTGCAATTTGTTGTCGATGAAATGTTGCAAGTTAAACTATAGCATCGATTTCATTTTCAGCACAGTGTTATTACACTCATCATCACAACCCAACGTATTTGGCGATTATATTGGCTTTAGTTATCGATTGATTAGAAGAGTTGCCAATACTATGAAAATATAAGGAACAGGGAACATCAATGAATCGTTTTTTTTTTTGGATACTTATAAACACTCATGAAATTTTGAATCTAAGTAAATCAACAATATTGAAATTTAACCAAGTACTCTGATTCATTCATACCACTCACTACAATGTTGATTTATAAGTTCAGGTTGCAATAAGTATGCGTACAACGTTGACATCAAACTCATACCATTCGAAATATGTTTGCTGCATAAGCTTACTCTTATAGATTTATAACTTTAGAGAAATATTTTTAATACTTATAAATGATTCGAGTGACTGGAGTAAACACACAACTTCTAGTGAGTATTTTAGTGTTTGTACGGGATTCATAATTGCTGAATTTTTAAAAGCTATAGCAAAATGTTTTCCAAAAAAAAACACATAAAATTCAGAAAAATTTATGAAATCTTTATTTGAATCGGTAGTACGGTCCATATAATTTAATGTTTGAAGATTATTTCATGCAAATGTTGACCGCGACTAAGCCTCAAGTGGTCAATCCGCTTAGTCCAATTTTGGCATACTCTTTCAAACATTTCGGCCGGTATCTCACGAAAAAATGCTTCAATGTTGTCTTCCAATGCGTCAATTGAAGCGGGCTTGTCTGTATAGACATGAGCTTTAACATAGCCCCACAAAAAATAGTCTAAAGGCGCTAAATCGCAAGATCTATTCGGTCAATTGAATGGTCCGGAACGTGAAATAAAATGTTCAACGAACACGCCTCTCAATAAGTCCGTTGTTACGCGTGCTATATGACATGTGGTACCGTATTGTTGAAACCACATGTCATGCAAGGCAAGCTCTTGCATTTTGACAAAGAAAGTTGGATATCATCTCACTGTAGTGTTCACCATTCATAGTTACGGTACGATTCACAGCATCTTGGAAGAAGTACGCTCCAATGATGCCACCAGCCCATAAACCGCCCCAAACTGTGACTTTTTCTGGGTGCATTGGTAGCTTTTGCAATGCTTCTGGCTGATCTTCACTCCAAAATCCTTTATCCAATCCAATTATTTACATATCCATTGAGTCATAAACGAACTTCTTCGCTAAACACAATTTTTCGATAAAGAACTAGATATTCGGCCAACTAAAATTCAATGATTTGCAAGCGCTGTTCGTTTGTAAGACGATTCATGGTTAAATTATAGACAAAACTGAATATGTTTGACAGTGAAACAAAACACGAAACGTGCCTGAGCTGCTTAAACCAGTGTTGCCAAAAAGATAATAGCTAAAAAATCAGCCTTTACTTTATTTGTGATGCTTGCATATGTTAAATCATGGAGAGTCGAAATCTGCAACATCATACTTGTTGTTAAGTATGAATATGATGAGTACTTCAAACTTTGAATACAAGTACAAGAGTTTCCATGATATTAAAATAAGTATGAAGGCGTATAAATATCAGAAATTATGAGTATGAGTTAGAGGTCGCCGTGGTCTAGTGGGTAGTGTGTTGGCTTATTAGACGAAAGGCCCGAGTTCGAATCCCAGGTCAGACATCAAAACGAAAAAAATATTTTTATTCGGCGACTTCCTCTCAGCAGATTTCTGGCAAAGACTCTAAGAGTAAAAATTGCCATGAAAAGCTTCTCAAAAATCTGTCGTTTGGAGTCGACTTTAAACTGTAGGTCCCGCCACTTTCGTATAAAATTAACGCACACAACATAAGTGGTGTGAGAAGCTAGGTCGTAATCCTTTCTGAAGGGTTGTAATGGCCAATTATGTATGTATGTATGAGTATGATTCGATTCTACTCATCTTTTTGGATACGCATTGCTGTTCTGTGATGAGCTGTGAGAAATACTGTCTTTATTAACAAGACAACTAGAATTTTCAAATAGGATTTGAAGATTTATTTTGTTTCAGCCTAGTTGGACTATTAACTAAGCAATTAACGGAACAGAAGTTAAAAATATTCAAAGATTTACAACAAAAATATTGACTTAAACGTGGCAATATATCGAGCATTACGGGAAGATTATTTTCACCATAATCAACTTTCTGTGGTAAGTAATCGTCATGATTGTAAAGAAATTTTATGCACTGCAAGTATTGTAAATGTGGTCTAAGCATCATTTTAATGTATGCGCTGCTAAAAATGTCCCTGTTATTAGAGAAACTCCTGCTAATCCCTAGATTATGCTTCTATACCATTCTCAGCACTTGCGCCTATTTTGCCATGTATTATGTTGCACTTAGCATTTGCATTTGCATCTTCATCCATCAAATACTCAACTCATGTAACAATTAAAGTCATCGGACCAATTCATAATTCCATGCTAGAGCGGTAGTCATTCAATGATGATGATTTTTTGCAAAAAATTTTCTTTCAGCATTGAAGCTCATTTCTCACTTGATGTTTACAACAACAAGAGAAATTGTGTAAATGGTTGCAGAAGGACCATTGCTTGCTAACTTAATTGGCTAGTGCAAGTCTTTAGCCAAGACTACAACCTTGTTTCTAACACCAAACATGTTGCGTGTGTTAATAAGTGGATGGAACAACAGTTTGAAGTTGACTTCGAATGACAGATTTTAGGTTTTGCCAGAAGTCTGGTAAAAGGAAGTCGGACCACGTTAAAGAAGTATTTGAGCTGGAGTTTGAACCACGGCATTGCTTCTAATAAACTAACTCACTGCCTAGTAGGGTACGGTAATTTATTTGCACTACAGTTTACTGAAGAAAGAATTTTACAAAAAAATACTTTTGTTTGAGTGCTATGAAGTTGTTGTGGTCTAGTAGTAGATAGTGTGTTGGCCTATTAGACCTAGGTTCAAGCCCCATGTCAGACTTCTGTAACTAATATGAAATATGAAAAAATCTTTCTTCGGCGAAAGGATTTTACAAAAAATCGGTTTGTTTCAGTGTCATAAAGTCGTCGCAGTCTAGTAGGTAATGTGAGGCCTTGGCTTAAACTCCATATAAGACATCTGTAACTAACCGAAATTTACAAAAATCTTTCTTCGGCGACTTCCTCTCAATAGATTTCTGGCATAAAACTCTAAAAATGAATTAAATTGCCATGAAAAGAGTCTAGGCGACTGTTATTGTCTAAATGGGGAAATAAGAAACCCGCCTAGTATTTGATAAGTTTGAAGAAAATTCCGCTAGAAATGCATTAGCAACGCATAGGTTGCAGGTATGTTTTCTATTGATTCATTTGCCTCAGCACAGAATCAATACATTAGGCTTGAGGGGACCTCTATTTTGAACACATCGCTCTTAGGTTAGAGGACGTGTACTTGTCAACTCTGACAAGTACAGTAATTACTCAGTCAAAGTTTTGACATCTCCAGCAAAACGAAATATGAAAAAACTAGATGACCCGTGCGAATATTTCGCACCGTTAGTTGTCATTTTTGTAACATAAAATTAATTGCCAAAACAGCATTTTACAACTTAATATGCATATTATTTATAACTGAGTTAGTAATAAACGGCATTATAGTATTGCCAGAATGGATTTTAATATATACTATATGATGTCGAACTGCATTGCTATTAAGCAACCCTGTATTACCTTACTTGAACAAATACATGTAATCACAATGACAACAGTATTATCATGCAGTTCTTTATAAAATATAATTTTTATCAATGAAAATATTAATTTTTCAATTTCTAATTATTTTTCGCCATTACTGTTAGATATAAGCTTTAAAATGAGATATCATTCATTAAATTTGATGCGGTGGTATGGGAGATATTTGCAACCGACAAAAAAAAGTGCTTTAGAAATAATATATATGATATATTTCTCTGTCTCAGTGGTCTTCTGGCAAAAACCCTAAGAGTAAATAAATTTGCCATGAAGGGTTTCTCAAAAGTTTGGCTTTCGACTTTTAACAGTAGGTCCCACCACTCATGTATAAGAATTAACACACACAACATCAGTGGTGTGCGAAGCTAGGTTGTAATCCTAACTGAAGGGTTCTAATGGCCAATAATGTATGTTTGTAAGTATGCATGAAGTCATCGTAGTCTAGTAGGTAGTGCGTTGGCTTATTAGACGTAAAGCCAGGGTACGAACCCGAGGCCAGACATCAAAACCAAATACAAAAAGTATTTTCTTTGGCGATTTCCTTTCAACAGATTTCTGGCAAAAACTCTAAGAGTAAATAAAATTGCCATGAAAAAGTTTCTGAAAAAAATCTGTCATTCAGAGGCGACTTTAAACTGTAGGTCCCTGCCGCTTATGTATAAAATTAACGCCCACGACATAAGTGGTGTGCGAAGCTAGGTTGTAATCTTAACTGAAGGATTGTAATGACCAATAATGTTTGTTTATATGTGTGTACGTATGTAATAATGGTTCGTGAGTGATTATATTCTTTACATGGCTGATTTGTTAAATAGAATTCGCAAAAGGCATTTTGATTTAATTCTTCTTATTCCTGTCCATATGGCCACCCTATTTAATAGCAAGTAGTAGTAGTAGTAGTAGTATAGTGAAGAGCAGTAGCAGATAAAGAAGAAAAACGTATACTTTGCAGCACATTTAATTAGTTTTCGTGAAACAATTAACAAGTTTTAGCACGATTTTCACACGGGACCTGGTGCTGCAGTGCATGCATTATAAATGCAGTAAATGATGCTCGAAATACAGAAACAGAATCGAAAAAAGGAATAAAAAAAATGATTCAAACACTTGGAAAATATGCTCGAAAAGTATACTCGACTCCCGCTCTCTCTCTCTCTCTTCTTTTCTTTCTTAAAGTGTTATAATTTCTTAAAAAAATAAAGAAGAAAACACACCCAGTAAAACTTTTAAAGAAAAAGCATTTAAGGAAAGTATAGACGTACGCGCGTACACTTTCTCCAACACATTTATGTTAAGGATAGCGAATGAAAGGAACATTTTGGGGCATTGTTTCTTAACAAAATTTTTATTTTTAAAGTTACTGGGAACCAAAAAAAAAACAATGAAAAAAATAACAAAAAAAGAAAACTTTTTAAAATGAAAAGGAAAAAGATTATTATGCTCGTGAATAACAGCAGCCAAAGGAAGATAAGATGTGTGAGCGTGTGAGTGAGTGTAGAAGTGCGTCAGAGAGCGAAGAAAAAAAGTGCGAAAAAACTAAAGGTCAAGGGAACCGAAAACTTCGACAATGTGAGAAAAATTCAAATTAAGGGGAACATTATTTTTTTTCTTCGTTTTTTTGTGTGTTTTTTTTGATTTTTTTTTACGTGAAAATGCAAAAATTATGCAAAATGCCATCATAAAACCAAAAAAAAGAAAGAAAATTTAAATTTATTCTTGGCAATAAACTTAAGCAGTAAGTAGAGTTCTTATAAAAAGTACCTAGAAAAAGTACCAAAACGGAATTTTAAAATTTAAGCAAAATAAAGTTTTAAGAAAAACATCAACAGATTCAAAATATTAAAGAAAAATAAATTTTTGGGGAATTTTTTTGGTACTTTATTTGGAAAAATGCTCCTTTCCTTTTGAAAGCGATGTTTATAATTAAAAATTTTGAAGCACCTCTCTTATTTTCATATTATTTTTGACTTTGTTTCAGTTTCATTAAAGAAAATTTCCAATTAATCATGGGATGTGCGTGCTATTGAAAGTTCTAGAATAACAGGGTAGCCATTTGTCACTGTAGTTGTAAGTAAATTTACTAATCCAATCCACGTTACCTTCCCATGATGTTCGTTGATAATGTTATCCTCTCCTAGAACAATATGCAGATGAAGAATTAACCCTGCATGGGTTTCCCGAACGCATTTTGCGCGCTGAGCACAAATGTGGAGTCAAAAACTTTCTATCACGTCTATCGTCTATCACGAAATATAGCATTTTTGACCATTTTTGAAAATTTTCAAAGCTAAACACTGACATGCTAGAATCATTGCTATTGTCAGACAATTTGACAATTGATCTTAGCTCCTTAAAACGAAGCCAAAGCCGAATTGTTTGCATGCACCCTTAAAGTAAGGGGTGGGTTTATGTCAGGGGGTGCAAGAGAAAAAGAAACACATTACCGAAGTCCTTAAAAATTATTACGCGGGGGATTTTAGTATCGCTGTTACAGATCTCCATTTAGATTAAAAAAAAATTCAAAATGGCGGATCCAATATGGCAATCGGGGTTTATAAAAATTAATCAGATTTACCTCGACAGCCATATTGCATCCGATATTTTGAATTTGCAGGGCTGTATTACTTGGAAAAGGAGTTTGAATCTGAAATCACTAAGGAGTATATGTATGTAAGTGTTTAAAGCAATGCACTGACTTAGGTGGAATTTTTTTACTCATGAATCTCTGTGATTTGGTAGAGACCATGTTAAAAAAGGGAAAAAAAAGAACTTGAATGCGAAAAACAAATACCGCTGAACACCATACAGGCAGGACGTGGTACTACATAAAATGAACTTCAAAAAAAATGTACAGTAAAACCCCGCTTAAGGCTGCCACGCTTAAAGCTGTTTCAGTATTGCGCGGTTGCAAATGAAACGGCCATGCATTAGCCAAAAGCAGTGCACTTTATATATACTATGTACCGTTGCTCACTGATCTTTTGTTAGTCTGTTCAGAAAAAAGATTCCAACTGTATTTTCCAAAGTCGGGATCACAGTACGTACTCAACTTTTCTGCGCACGGTTGATTTATTAGTTGTCATCAACGTTACTAGGTGCATACACGCATTAAGTTGCCACGTTTACTGCTATTTCGTTTAGCGCTGGAACTTATTGAAACGTACCGCCCGTGTTAAGCGGGGGTGTTACTGTATACGATGATTTCGTACACGAACACAGTACCCGTGTGATCATGTGTTCATTCCCACTGAAGTACCGACAATTGCTAGCAGGGCTCAGGGATTTTTTTAAACGACAATCTCACATGTTACCAATTGTCTTATATGCCCCTATCCCTTATATTTGAAGAACTTTAGACCAAAAAGACTATCCTTACTTACATACTTAAGTGATTATTTAGTCTGGATTACAACCTAGCTTAGCCAACAACCCATGGCTGGTAAATTTTTATTAAATTGTGTTTTGATTTATTAGACGTGAAGTATTCAAAAAGATAAGTAGAATCGAATCATATTTGTTCAGCGGTGGAACTTATTGAAACGTATCCTCTGCGTTTAGCGGGGTCTTACTGTACACGAGAGTACAATGATGGCGACGGCAATGAAATACAATGTTTCAACAGTCATAGACAGATCGTCCTCTAATGACAACCTTTGAAATAAAAAGAGAAGACGTAGCCTAGTAGGTATATGGACAGAAATATTTTATTAGTCCAGGGCTTAACGAGGGTACATCCCATGTTGCTTAAAGCTGGGGTAACAACAATGCGTCTACCAAGTCTCCTATGCAGAGTGATGCCGTCCCATGACAATTCGAAGTCATGCATTTCTACATGACTTCCCTTTTGATTAGTGTAGCAGATAGGTAAATAATCGCCATAGTCTAGTAGGTAGTGTGTTGGCTTATTAACCGTAAAGCCCGGGTTTGTATTCTAGGTCAACCATCAAAACGTAATATGAACAAATAAACAGATTTCTGACAAAAACGTTGAGTGTGAAAACACAAATTGCCATAACGAGCTTTTCACAAAATCTGTCATTCGGAGACGACGTTAAACTGTATGTCCCGCCACTCATGTAATAAAATTAACGCACACAACATAAGTGGTGTGAGAAGCTAGGACGTAGTACAATGGATTAATTCGACTACCGAGTACTGTACTTGTCAGAATTGACAAGTACACGTCCTCTAACCTAACCTAACTTATGCTTGTAGTGTTTGTTGTTGTATTTTTGTTTACTTGTTTACCATTTTTTATGCTGTACATATGTATGTATGTAGTAGGTAGGTAACAGGTTGTGTGATTCAAACTCCTGCTCAAATATCTCGAAAGAAATATGGAAAATATGAAATTTGTTTCGGCACCCTTACCTCAGTCGACTTTTTTTTTTATTATTATTATAATTATAATTATACAATATTATATTTTCATTTCATTTAGGCCTCAGCGCCAATAAGGCATTATTGAGGCGAGTTGGCAATATATATATTGACTTGACAATATTATTATACATATATTCAATATACAAATATGTATTATAATGAAAATATTAAAAAAAAAAAACTGATTAAAACAATAAATACTTTATATTCTATATTTTCAAATTTAAAGTAGTTACATAAGAAGTGTTTCCATTAAATCGCATAAATATTCCTTACATAATGCTTTGGCTTTGAATGTTGATATTCTGCCAATTGATTTTAAATTAGTTGGTAAATCATTGTACATATTAGCACCTACATAATCAATACGCTGCTTAGTTCTTTCCAAAGCCTGATATTTGTGCAAACCATAAATAGGCAAAATATTTCTACAAACACTCCTATAGAGTGAAATTGTTCGATGTGTTCTTGGTAAATTGTATACAATTTTCAGTGCTTTATTCTGATAACATTGTAACGATTTTTGAAGAATATTGTTCCTGTTATAGGCATACACACATGCTAAATAATTTAGATGTGGATGTATCAAACCATTATAAATCATCATTTTACCTTTCACACTCAGCTTATTTTTAAACTTATACAATATACCTATAGCAGGAGCTATTTATTTTTCATCTCATTGATATGAATATCCCAGGATAAATTACTCTGTAACGTAATTCCTAAATATTTGACTGAATGTGTTTCGCTAATAGATGTTCCATCGACATAAACAAAAAAGTTATTATTCATACTAACTGTATGTGGTCGAAAACGAATTAGTCTGGTCTTATCAGAATTTAATAATAAACCATTCAAACGCATAAATTCAAATAATAGAGACGCATCTCTCTCAATATGTGTTTTCAGAATAAGATCATGCTTAATGGGTAGAACAAACATATATCATCGGCGAACATATACAGTTGACCGGTGAGATTCAAATTTCCCAAGTCATTCAAGTAAACTGAAAACAATAAAGGACCTAGTCCACGCCCCTGTGGTACACCATATTCAACACTACTAAGAGAGCTTTTGCAGTGTCCAATTTGCACATACTGTTTCCTGTGAATGAAATAATTTCGGAACAATAATAGTTCACGTCCTCGAACACCGTAAAATTCCAGTTTCCGAAGCATTATTTCATGGTCAACAAGATCAAATGCCTTTGAGAGGTCGAAAAACATACCCGCTACTCCACTGTTTCCTTCATCGAGACCACTGCAAACATATCTTACCACATTCAAGACAGCGTCTTGAGTACTTATGCCTCTTCTAAATCCAAATTGGTATTTGTATAAAAGGTTATGGCTAAACCTTGAGAGTCAAATAAAAAAATTGCCAGGAAAAGTTTCTTAGAAATCTGTTGTTCGCATCCGACACACAACATGTGTGGTATGACAAGCTAGGTTGTAAACCTGACTATAGGGTTGTAAGTAGGTATTGGCTTGCTTTTTAACATCCCTAGGTTTCATTTGAAATAGTTTTTCTTAAAATTCTCTTTCAATTTTTTTTTCTCCTACAATCATTCCCACTTGCATTACGTTTAAGGCAACCAAAAGCGGGTCAATATAATAAAAAAAAAGTGAGCAGAAATGAACTGAAATTTTTATATATAAAAAAGAAGGGAGAGCAGGAATATAAATAATTTCTGTTTTCCCTATTGTCTTTAATAAAGGAAGAATTTTTAAAATGTACTCATCCTGCTGCATATCAACAATTCTTTTTTTTATAGTTTATCTCTCTCACAACTATTTTTGCTTAAATTCTAGAAGCGTTTGTTAGCTAGTGCATCTAGTAAACATTTTAAACAAAAAATTTTTCAAAAAAAAAATTTTTTTTTGTTTGAGTTCGTTTATGTTCATATTGTCTCTGGCAAATATTTTTTACGCTAAAAAATGTTGGAAAAAATAGTTTTGCTAGTCCAGGGTCTTCATAACAGATGGGTAGACTTCATGTTCCAGTTTTTTTTTTTTGTTGCCATTTGGTGCATGAAGCAGCAGCAGCAGCACTACCAGCAACAGCAAAAGGCATAAGTAATGTTGGTTGTTTGGTTTTGAGAATCGAAAGTCGTTCGGTGTGTTGTGTGTTGTGTGAGTATTAAACTTGTTTTTAAATAGATAACAATAAATGTCTATGTATTCTTTGTATATGCATGTATGTGTAAGAGTATATGTGTGTGTGCATGTGTTTGTTTATATTGCATAGAATCATGCCTGTGGTTTTATTTATTTATTTTAATAAAGTTAGTCTCTGATGTTTTGCGTTTGTATTTAATGTTTATAGTTTTCGTTTATATTTTTTTCTTTCTCTCTCTCTATCTCTCTTCTCTTCTCTATTTTTCTGCAATTGTTGTTATTTTTTTTTCTATGTGTGTATACGTGTGTGTGTTTAAATTATCCTTTCGGCACCATTTTTATATATTTTTCATCCATTTGAACGCATTTCTATGAACATTATGTGAACACACACAGCATCCGCATCAGCATTCAGCAGCAGCAACAAGAAATATGACTGTGAGTGAGTTTATCAAGGATACCGAGTTTATGTATGTTTGCTTGCATGTATGTTTGTATCCATGTATGTGACACTATTATTTAGTGAACTCTCACAGTGTCCATGGAAAATGTGGATATTGGTGTTGAATTCTTTACAAACGTTGAACCCAAGCATTCAAACGTTCATGTTCATGCATGGTATGTATGGACCCCAAAAAAAAAAAAAAAAAATTCTTAAACATTATAAACATGAAACGTATTTGAAATAAATTTCTATACGCTAAACACAATTTGACGTGTATAAACGTCATGCTGGTCAATTGCACGATACTGTGTTTACTTTATAGTATTTGTCATTTGTTTTTGTTATTTGAGAAAAATTCTAAAAACAAAAAAGCAAAACTTTAAAAAACTTTGACTTTAAAATTAAAGTCAAGAATTTGACGTTTATAAACGTCATGCAGATCTAATGCATGCAAACATTGAAAAACTCGTGTCATTTGAGAAAAATTCCAACGAAAAAGCAGCAAAACTTTCAGAAATTCTAAGAATTTCATAAAAAAATTAAAGCCAAGAATTTGACGTTTATAAACGTCATGAAGACCAATTGCATAACAGCAAGTTACCATCAAACATTGAAAAACTCGTGTCATTTGAGAAAAATTCCAACAACAAAGAAGCAAAACTTTTAAAAAATCTAAGAATTTCCAGTAAAAATTATTGCCAAGAATTTAACGTTTATAAACGTCATGCAGACCAATTGCATGACAGCAAGTTACCATCAAACAATGACAAAATCGTGTCATTTATGTTTGTCATTTGAGAAAAATTCCAAAAATTAAAGTCAAGAATTTGACGTTTATAAACGTCATGAAGACCAATTGCATAACAGCAAGTTACCACCAAACATTGAAAAACTTGTATCATTTGAGAAAAATTCTAAAAACAAAGAAGAAAAACTTTAAAAAATTCTAAGGATTTCATGTAAAAATTAAAGTCAAGAATTTAACGTTTATAAACGTCATGCAGACCAATTGCATGACAGCAAGTTGTCAACAAACATTGTAAAACTTTGACGAATACACGGTCTCTGCTTTATGGTAATATGTTTGCATTTGTCGTTTGAGCAAAACTTTTAAAAATTTTAAGGATTTCACGAAAAAATTAAAGTGAAGAATTTCACGTTTAAATACGTCATGCAGACGTTATTCTGTAAAATATTGAAAATACGTGTCATTCGAGAAAAAGTCCAAAAACAAAGAAGCAAAACTTTCAAAAGCTCTTAAGACTCCACGCAAAAATTAATGAAAAGAATTTGACGTTTATAAAGGTCATGCAAACCAATTTCATGACAGCAAGTTACCATCAAACATTCTAAACATTGCAAAAACCCTATGCCTGCTTTATGGTAATATTTTTGCGTTTGTCATTTTGCCAAAACTTTCAAAAATGCTAAGAATTTCATGTAAAAATTAAACTCAAGAATTTGACGTTTATAAACGTCATGTAAATCAATTGCATGATAGCAAGTTACCATCAAACGTTATTAAATCTTGACAAAAAACACTGTGCCTGTTTTATAGTAACATGTTGGTGTTTATAATTTGGGCAAAACTTTCAAAAATTTTGAGTATTTCATGTAAAAATTAAAGCCAAAAATTTGACGTTTAAATACGTCATGCTAAACTATCACTAAAACTTTAGAAATTTTAAGAATTTTATAAAAATAACTCAAGAGAACTACTCAAAATATATATTTCAATTGCTTTATGCTTCAGTAAACATACTCACTGGACTTGACACCCTATTTACCCAATGCAAGCATAACGAAACTCAGATATGCAACACTTAAACAGACTCCAGTCCTGAAAAAGCTGAGTTTGGTATTGAAATACAGTGTATCGGAAATTCCAGAGCCCAAATATTGAGTACAAGAATAATTTAAGTCTTGTTTGCAAGAATAAATCGTTTATCCGAAGAGTTTTACGAATGAGAAAATCACTTTCGCAAAAGTTTTTTTTTATATTATAAGAGGCCTACGTGGAATCCCGCGGAAGGATCAAGAATTGTTGACCATTAAGGATACATTGAGCGGAACAAAGACAGATTCTTTAGAGAAACTTTTTTCAAAACAACTTGTGAGAAATCTACTGAGAGGAAGTAACCCCAGAAATAATTTTTTATACTTCGTTTCATTTGAGATGTCTGGCCTTGGGACTAGACTACTGCGACTATTATATGTTAACGCGTTTTGGCAATCAACCCTCGCATTTTAAATGTGGTTTCTATAGAATCAAGAATTTTGTGATCAACCCAATAAGTAGTAGTGAAAGTTCTTCAGAAATCATGAACTAATTGACGGAAATCTTTCACACCGAGCTAGAGGATGACATTAGCAAATACAACGGACTCTATAGGGCAGCCTATCTTTCGGTATACATTGGAAACATCGGTTATATCGAATCTGGCAGTACTTACAGTCATTCTATCCTATCACAAAATTTAGTAGATTATCTCCTCCGAACGTAATGTATTGATTTACGCTTGAGCAACGTTGGGATTTATTCGGTAAACGGGAAACTGCACGATGTTGTGTATTTTGCCCATCTTTTCAGATGAAACTTGTTTTCATCTTGATGGGTAGAGTAATAAGGAAATTATCTATATTCGTGACTTAGAAAAGCATCATGTGGTCTTACAGAAGTCAATGCAACCATTATGAGTAACTTTTTAATGCGGCTTATGAAGCGGAGGCATCATTGGTTCATATTTCTTTGAAAATGAGGTCCACGCAACCATTACGATCAATAGAGATGCCTATCGTAACATGATAGCCGAGTTTTTTGTACCCGCTCTTCATGGTATTGATGTGAACGATGTTTGATTTCAATAGGATGATGCAACATGCCACGCCCATCTCATGTCGCAATCGATTTGTTGCATCAAACATTTGATGGCCGTTTAATTAGCCGGAATGGTGTCGACAATTGACCGCCAAGAAGTTGTGATTTGATACCGTTGAATTATTTTCTGTGGTAAGCAGTTAAAGAAAAGTGTTATGCCGACAAACCAGAGACAATTGAGCATTTGAAGGCTAACTTTCGCAAGGCCATTGCCGAGATACGAATGCATACACTCGAAAAAGCAAACTTGAATTGGTCCGATGGAATAAGGTACAGTAATCCCTGCCGTGCTAATAATATAAATGAAATAATATTTCATGCAGTCAAACTTCTATAAATTGAATCACCATTATCCTGGCAAAAAACTTCAACTTCTAGAAACTTCTAGTTAAAGAAACAAAATCTGATAGAATTTCTATCCTAGATGCTGTTGCTGTGCTTCAATTTATAGAAAATTCAAGTAATGGAAATTCAAATTATCGAAGTTCCACTGTATTTCTCTATGAGAGAGAATTCTAAAACAAATATGAGCACTAAACATAGGAAAATTTTGCTGAAATTAATTTCTTTGCAATAAAATATGAACTCCTTTAGGCCTACTGTATTTAAATACAAAGTTTGAATTTGAAAACGTTTAAAATTGTAAAGGCTTTAAGCCAAAAATTGTTACCAAAAATGATATTCATGCTCAAGTTATTTAAATTCACTGAAAAACTCTTTTCAATACACCATCATGGGGTGTATTAACGTTTAAACTGGGAAAAACTAAATCAAAAAAAGCAGAAAAACTAACAGAATTTATATTTTATTTACCAAAAAAATAAAATAAAACGAAATAAAATAAAATAGAAAAAATAGATGAAAATTGTATGTTTTTTGAGAGTTTAGGCGAACGAAAAAAATATTTTTGACGACAAATTTAACACAGAAGTAGTGAAAAAAGGGAAAAAAAACTCGTTACGCTTGCAGCAAAGGCACACATGGCCGCACGAATGTGAATACGAGTATTAAACGTTAAAGTGCGCGGGGAGAGAGAGAGTGAATTCCCCTTACAAAAAGTATATAAAATTTGTTTATAATATTCCATTTTGTTTCTTCTTCTTTTTTCGGCTTTCGTTTTTTGCTTTTTTTTTTAATATGAAAACGAAATGAAACTTTATTTCCCAACCAAAAAATTTCAGCCGTGTTTCCTATTCCCAACCATTACTCCTGTGCTAAAACGTTTTCGAATAGGGGGCAGAAATAAAGGGTGAATCTAGTTTTCGTTTTCAAAATGAAAGTGACTTAAAAATCACGTAAATAATGCTTTAATCTTGGCATTTTATATGCAATTCTAAGGACCTTTAAATGACCATCTAAGGAAGTAGTTAAGAAATCTAAAAACTCTTGATGAACAAAATCCAAGGACAGCTATTCAAGAGATATTTTTGAATTGCCTTCTATTTCAGTTGGCATATTCAACGGACTTGACAACCTATTTACACAATACAATCATAATCAAACGCAGTTATGCGTACACTTAACCAGACTCCAGTCCGGAAAAAGGTGAGCTCTAGTTCTAGAGCCCAAATATTTAGTACAAGAATAATTTAAGCCTTGTTTGCCAGAATAAATCGTTTATTAGATGAGTTTTACGGGTGAAAAACACTTTCGCTGAAGTTTTATAATATTATAGCAGGCCTACGTGGAATATTATAAAGCAAGTGTTATTGAAGTTTACATGATCAAAGAATAAACAAACAAAAAAAAATAGCAATGTAGCGTAAAAAAATAAAATAACGGATAGACAAATACACAAGCAACAACTACTCTGCCTGGATAAACAATGCAAGAGTTCGAATTAAGTTAGTCGTGTGTAACGGCGTTATGTTGGTTGCAGAGAGAATTCATGCAGTTGTATGTAAAGACATGAGATCGAGTGATAATTCAGTCAGTCTTGTGTGCAGACACGAAATCGAGCTATAATTCAGTCAGTTCTGTGTGCAGACAAGTTGCATGTGAAGAAAACAGTTGTTAGTGTTTTGCTTACAAACAGGTTGTAAGCAGAGAAATATAACGAACAAGCACATTTTCGTTGCGTACGTGTTATACGTTCCAACAATGGCACAAAAGTAGTGCCGACAATAAAGAATTGATTTAAAATGAAGCACTTATTTATTTTTACTTTATTTGCAATCTACGAACTGATATTTTTAACATTTACATACATAATTGGCCATTATAACCCTTTAGTCAGAATTACGACCTAGCTTCTCACACCACTTATGTTGTGTCCGTTAATTTTATACATGAGTGCCGGGACCTACAGTTTAAAGTCGACTCCGAACGACAGATTTTTGAGAAGCTTTTCATGGCAATTTTTACTCTCAGAGTCTGTGCCAGAAATCTGCTGAGAGGAAGTCGCCGAAGAAGTATTTTTCGTTTTGATGTCTGACCTGGGAATCGAACCAGGGCCTTTTGTCTAATAAGCCAACACACTACCCACTAGACCACGGCGACTTCATTTTAAACGTTCATAAAAGGTAAAAACGTAACAATACATATCAAAAGAGTTACGTTTTTCAGAGGCAAGGACTTTGCCAACATCTCTTCTGAGTATGTACTCCAAACCATGCATATGCATGCTGTGATTTCCTTGTTGACCTAAACTCTGTGGTAAGAAGTAAATTTCTTCAGAGACCAAATTTTTTGTTTAAAAAATCTCCATTTAAAGCCTGTTGTTTCAGGATTCAAACAGTATGTAAAGAAATTCTGAATCGTCTGTCTTGCTGATTGATTCTGAATTCATTTGAAATAAAATGGAAATCCAAATACAAAATATCATATGTTAATAGCGTTGCAGATGTAATCAGCTCTTCAATCATTACAATGTAAGCACCAGTGATCAGCAATGAGTATTCAAAACGATGAGTAGACTCATAATTTCATGAACTTCAACAATGTTCGTTAAAGAGATTATAAAAATGTATTCGGCTGCTTGTCAGCTCTCAATTAAACAGATTCTCGTCACTTCTTTTTAATTTTTTTGTTTTTTGTATATCAATTATACACCCAAAGAAAAATTAGAGTAGGAATCACTATTTTCTAATGAGATTCACTAACAACAATGAGAAATGTTTTCTATTTTTGGAATAATATTTGTCAAGTTAAATACGCAGTCTTTAGGGATTTGACGCTGTAAATTTTCCATTTTCCACTACATAAACATATCATTAGGTTTCGTTTGAAAATTTTACTAACATTCTTGCTCTGGGCTATACCATGCCTCTCATAAATACACTCAAATTTTTATCATGTTCTCTTTGTGTCGCCGTCTGATTTTAAGCAAAGTTATGAATCTAAAGTGAGTAGGCTTACGAATCAAACATATTTCCAATGGTATGAGTTTGATGTCAACGTTGTATGCATACTCATTGCAACCAGTACTTATAAATCAACGTTGTAGTGAGAGTGAATGTATCACAATACTTACCTAAATTTTTCGATATTATTGACTCACTTCAAAATTTCATGAGTGCTTATGAGTAGCAAAAAAAACGATTCATTACTGGTGCCTGTTACAAATGTAATTACAAGTTTTCTGTTGTCTTTGTAAGCCTGTCAACTTTTTGATTCGTAGGCTGACGATAAACGAACTGACAGCTTGGGTTTTGAAACCACTTAATGAATAACCCGTTATTATAAACAAGAATGAAACATTGAATAAAAATTTTTTGTTTTTTTTTTTAGTTTCTTTGGCTTTTATTCCGAACATAGATAGAAAACGTTACTAAAATTTCAACTTTACTCGTACTGAGTATGGAATTTTGATAGTGTTTTGAGCCTTTTTCTTCTCTTTTCGTTTCATTTTTTTATTTTTTTTTATTTAAAAATTTGTTTCTTTCTTTCCCTTTACGTTCCAAGCTTTTTAGTTTTATTTTGTTTTTAAGTGACAGCATGAAAAATGTTGTCAAAAAAACAGAAAAAAATCCTTTTTCTAAAACTAAGAGGCAGAGTGAGAGAGAGAGAGAGAGAGAGCGGCACAGATACAGAGAATAAGTGAGTTTATGTCATTGTGAAATATTAAACTCTACATTTAGACGCAAATTTTTTTATTTTAATATTTTTCTAGGATTTTGATAGATATCCCAACTATAACAACAACAACACCGACAAATACCAGAAATTTAGAAAAAAAATTTTTTTTTCTGTTAAGGATTCTTGAGAGAAAGTAGGTTAAATTTATTGTAATTTTATCGAAAGTAAGGATTTTCTCTTTTTTCTACGCTACTTCGTTAAGTTAAAATAAAAAAAAATGAAAAACAAAAAACCCCCGAAAAGGATTTCCAAACACCAATTTCAGTAGTTTTCTAAAGAATTTAAGAAAATGAAAAATTTAATTCTGCCCGAAAGTAGTCAAAATGATTGGCGGAGGAGGAAGGTTTTTATAGGCGTAAGTATTATAGCGTTTGAGTACAACAAGGATTTAGGGAAGGTCCTGAAGGCCTTAGCTTATTAAAAAGGAATTAGAAAATAGTTCATGGCTATTACAGTTGAATGCTTTTACAAGAGGCAAGAAAATTATCCAGAAGAATAAAGTTTCATTAACGAATATTGCTACTCTAGAGCAGATATCTTTAACGAAACGAAATATTTCTGAAGCGACTTTCTCGCAGCAGGTTATGCTGCTATAAACCCACAGAGTAAATTCAAATTGCCATGAAAAATTTCTCAAAAAGTCTCTCATTCGTACATGATTTTCAACTGTTGGTCCTGCTGATCATATGCACAAAATTAACACCCGCAACATATGTAGGTGGTGTGAGAAACTAGGTGGTAAACTTGGCTTAAGTGTTGTAATCGTCCCTTAGGATAAGATTATTTGGCTTTTTACACATATAGGAAACGAACATCAACAATGTTCATTAAAAAGAGTGTCAACTTTCAGTTGTCGCTTCTTTTTGAAAATTTATTCGCATATCAATTATACACCCAAAGAAATATTGCAGTAGGATTCACTATTTTCTAATGAGATTCCCTAATAACGATAAGGAATAGACAGTCTTTAAGGATTTGGCACTTTACATTTTCTATTCTCCACTACATAAACACATTATTAGGTTACACTTGTAAACATTACTAACAATTTTCCTCTGGGTTATACACATGCCTCGCAGAAATACACTCACATTTTTATTATGCTCTCTTTGTGCCGAAGTCTGGTAATAACCAAATTAAGTAAGTAACCAGAGAGCTTACAACTTTATTTCAAATTTTGTAAGCTTCTCAAGAGGTGAAACGTGTGGCACAAAAGAAATCTTATAAAACAGGGAAGAGGATTAACATCGCGAAACGTCGAAGCTATTGCTGTAAAAAGGGTTTTTTCACTCATTTGATTGGGCTAAGAGACCAAAGTTTCATGCACTATTTTACGAGAAAAAATCTGGCCAGATTGGCCACAAATTTTTGTGTTCTTTTTTATTAAATTAAGAGCTGGACATACTTATTAACTAATTTTTAACTTTTTTCACTTAAAATACAGATTTATACGATAGACATACTACATACATTCATAATTGATCATTATAATCCCTTTTAGTCAAGATTACAACCAAGCTTCTCACACCACTTATGTGCTGGCGGGACCTAAAGTTGAAAGTTTACTGACGAACTACAGATTTTTGAGGAACTTTACATAGCCATTTTATTTACTCTTAGGGCCATTATTACAACTTGCTTCCTCCGATACACTGTATTTCAGTACGATACTCAGCTTTTTTCAGGACTGGAGTCTGCTTAAGTGATGCTTATCTGTGTTTCATTATAATTACTTAGGATAAATGGGGTTTCAAGTCCACTGAATATGGTGATAGAAGCATAAGGCAATTCAAATATATCTCTTGAGTAGCTCCCTTGGGTCTTTTTTTTATAAAATTCTTAAAATTTCTAAAGTTCTAATGATAGTTTAGCATGACGTATTTAAACGTCATGCTCTTGACTTTAATTTTTACATAAAATACTTAAAATTTTGGAAAATTTTGCCCAATTGATAAACAGAAACATGTTATCCATAAAGCAAACACAGTATTTTTGTTTGACGGTAACTTGATTTCATGCAATTGGTCTGCATGACGTTTATAAACGTCATATTCGTTGCTTTAATTTCAAAATAAAATCCTTTGAATTTTTGAAAGCTTTACTTTTTTGTTTTTAGAATTTGTTTCATATGACACGAGATTTTCATTGTTTGACGCTAACTTGCTGTTATGCATCAGGTCTGCATGACGTTTATAAACGTCAAATTCTTGACTTTAATTTTTACATGAAATACTTAAAATTTTTGAGAGTTTTAGCGAAATGATAAACGGAAACATGTTACCATAAAGCAGACACAGTGTCTTCGTCAATGTTTTGCAATGTTTGACGGTAACTTGATTTTCTGCAATTTTTTCTGCACGATGTTATAAATTTCAGATTCGTAGCTTTAATTCTTATATGAAATACTTAGAATTTTGGAAAGCAGACATAGTGTTTTTGTTAATGTTTTACAATGTTTGAAGTAACTTGATTTCCTGCAATTGATCTGCGTGACGTTTATAAACGTCAAATTCTTAGCTTACATTTTTACATAATATTCTTACATAATATTTTCTGAAGGATTGCTTCTTTGTTTTGGGAATTTCTCTCAAATGATACGTGTTTTTCAATATTTCACAGTGTATGACGCTTGCTGTTATACAATTGGTCTGCATGACGTTTATAAACGTCAAATTCTTAGCTTACATTTTTACATGATATTCCTAGAATTTCTGAAGGTTTTGCTTCTTTGTTTTGGGAATTTATCTCAAATGATACGTGTTTCTCAATATTTCACAATGTATGACGCTAACTTGCTGTTATGCAATTGGTCAGCATGACGATTATAAACGTCAAATTCGTGGCTTTAATTTTTACATGATAGAATAGAATTTTGAAGGATTTTCTAAAATGACAAACACAAACATGCTACTATAAAGCAGGTACAGTGTTTTTGAATACGTTTTACAATGTTTAATGTTAACTTGCTGTCATTCTATTGATCTGTATGACGTTTATAAACGTCAAATTCTTGGCTTTAATTTTTCATGAAATTCTTAGAATTTTTTAAAGTTTTGCTTCATTGGTTTTGTTCTTCAATCTTTCACAATGTTTGACGCTAACTGCTGTTATGTAATTTTTTCTGCATGACGTTTATAAACGTCAAATTCATGGCTTTCATTTTTACATGAAATCCTTAGAATTTTTGAGGCTAGGTATTGCTAGACAATGGTGTCGCCAATTTCTTGTCATTAATTATTTTCTAAATTTTTAGGTTTTTATTTAAAAAAAAAATTTTTTTGAAAAGTTTTTATTTCGTAACTAAACAATGCTCACTTTGATCAATTGAACACATTGATTTGACCAATTTTCCGATTTTTTTCTTTTTCCCCGAAAACTACACTTTTTTTTAGAAAAATTGAGGAAAGTGAGAGAGGGTGAAAAAAATCGTCACATAACTATGGAAATTCGGAATATTAAACAAAAAAAAAAAAACAACGAATAAAAATGAACAGGAAAAATGAAATTGTGATGAAAAAATATTAAAAAAAAAACTCATTGCAGTTGATTGAGCTGTGTTGCCAGGGTGATATTTTTTTTATGAAAATTACTTTTCTATGACGATGACACTCAACAAAAACAACATCGCTCAACACAGCAACACATTGTTGCAAGAAAATATTTATTCGAGAACAAAAAAAACCAAAAAAAAAGCGAATAAAAAAATATTTTTATCGCTTCAATTTCACTACGATGCAAGAAATTTTCTATGCTTCATGGGAAATTTGTTTTAAAAGGAATTTTTATTCCCTTTTTTCCCCTTTTTTTTTCTTTGTTATTATTTAAGAAATATTTTCCAAAAGAAAAATTTGTTTTCTTTATGAAATAAAAACATGATTGAAGCAAGAATGCTCCCGGTGCAAATTTGCATCAAACAGTTGCAATGATTTCATCAGAAGCAGATTAAAACTCGAAAAGCAGGGTGAAAAAACTCCCCCATAACGAAATGGCTTAAAAATGTTCATCTAGAGACAAACATACAGATTAACGGGGCTCCAATAGATGGAAGGCTTTAAACTAGAAATATTCTATAGAAGCTACGAGATAACTCGTAGATTGCATTGCCTTCTATGGCGCCAAACAACGAGTTATCTCGTACTTGATTTTTTCCCATTCAAATTGTAGTTTTTTTTGGCAAGTTTTCTGAAAATTGCAGAGGCAGTCAACTTGTTAATATTCCCTTGGAATGGGGAAAGCAACACATTGTCTCCTTTGAAAATATTACCTCACTCCACAGGCTAACACAGTGGCTGTAGGAATATATTTCTAGGGAATATTATGTTCACAGAAGGTAAAGCGGATCGATTCCAATATTTGGACAATTTAAAAGAAAATATGAAGTAAAGTCCCGATAAATTAAAACTATTCCTTCTACAAAAGCAACGATAGCAAGCATAGACACATGTTGCGAAGCTATGGTCCGAAACTACTCCAAACATCGGCACCATCCCCAGAACTCAACATTATTAACATGTTGACTGCCGCTGCAATTTTCAAAAAATGACAATTTGATTTTTTCACATTAGTGAGTACGAGATAACTCGTAGTTAGGCTTCCTAGAAGAAAACGCATTCTACGAGTTATCTCGTAGTCGGCTGTCAATATGTTAATCACGTTTGGAAACAACTCGCTTATAAACTTTTGAAATCCACTTTCATCACAGTAAAGCAGTTAGAAAAAGGAATAAGGCGAGATAGAAACAATAGTCGCCGTAGTCTAGTAGGTAGTGTGTTGGCTTATTAGAGGTGAGGCCTCGGTTTAAACCCCAGGTCAGACATCTCTAACTAAACGAAATGAATGAAAAAATATTTCATCGAAGCCTTCTTCTTAGCAGATTTCTGGCAAAAATTCTGAGAGATGAAATAAAATTTGCCACGAAAAGCTTCTCAAAAATTTGCCATTCAAAATCGACTTTAAACTAGAGGTTCCTCCTAGCCAGTAAAAAAAAATCTGCTTATTAGACAGCCTATTGTATTGAACAGGTTGTGACATGTTCTTGTAATTAGTAAACCATGTTATATAACACAAAATTACTGTGAAAGAAGTCCTCAACAACTACACACAAAAATCTACATTGCGAAACGAATGTTGAAAAATGTTGCAAGTTTTTAGAGGAACATTTTCGAATGTTGCCTTTATTGAGTGCATATTGAAAAAACTTTATAGTTCCACAAGTGACTTGTAATGATTTTTTCTACTTTAGAGAAACTGGGAAAAGCAAATCTAGAATACATTAATACGGTTCAAAAATATATTTTGCTGCTCTTGTGCTTTTTATCCAGTGCCATTAACTTTGTGACTGCTGCGATAGAAATGCATAACAAATGAACATAAAAATGTACATTACGAAACGAATATTAAAAAATGTTGCAAGTTTATAGAGCAACATTTTCGAATGTTGCCTTTATTGAGTGCGTATTGAACAAAAAACATTCAAATGCCAAGAATGACTTGTAGTGATATTTTATACTTTAAAGAAACTGGGAAAGAAAACTAGAATACATCAATACGGTTCAAAAATATATTCCGCAGCTCTTGAGCTTTTTATCCAGTGCCATTAACTTCGAGACTGTTGCGATAGGAATGCATAACAAATGAACTTAAAAATTTTCATTACGAAACGAATGTTAAAAAATGTTGCAAGTTTTTAGTGCAACATTTTCGAATGTTGCCTTTATTGAGGGCGTATTGAAGAAAAAACTTTTCTACTTTAGGGAAAGTGAAAACAGCAAAACTAGAATACATCAATACGGTTCAAAAATATATTTTGCTGCTCCTGGGCTTTTTATCCAGCGCCATTAACTTCGAGACTGCTGCGATAGAAATGCATAACAAATGTACACAAAAATCTACATTGAAAAACGAATGTTAAAAAATGTTGCAAGTTTTTAGTGCAACATTTTCGAATGTTGCCTTTATTGAGGGCATATTGAAAGAAAAAATTTATAGTGTTAGAAGTGATTTGTAGTGACTTTTTCTACTTTAGAGAAACTGAAAAAAGTAAACCAGAAGTTATCAATATGGTTCGAAAAGTATATTCAGCTGTTCTTATGTTCCTTTCCAGGGCCATTAACTTTCTTTTTCCAAACTCAGTTAAGTATTCCTCTGGCAGAATTAAAATTGCCATGAAAAGTTTCTTATAAATCTGTGGAGTGGAGTCGACTTTACACTGTACGAACTGGCACTTATGTGGTGTGAGAAGCTAGGTTGTAATTCTGACTAAAAGTAAAGAGGTAAGAGAGAATACTTTGCATGTTAAGCATAACATGTAATAGAAAACTAATTTTCTTAATTTTCTTTTCCTTCAATTAAATTCTTCTGTTTCCAGACTTTATTCTTATAATTAAAAAAAAAACAGTAGCAGCAGCAGCTTCTTTTTGTAATTTTAAACTTAAAAAAATCTTCTTGAATTTATAACCAAAAACAAGGTAAAAGAAGAATTTCTTATTCACAGAAGCCAATTATTGACTTGTTGCTTTTGTTGAGTTTTTTTTTTGTACGTCACTTCACTTCACATCACTTCTCTTCTCCCCACTCCTTCAAAATTTCGTTTCTTTTTTGACAGAAAGAGAAGAGAAGCAAAAATTTATTCGTAATTGACTTTAATAATAAGGAAAATAAGGATGAGAGCAAAAGAAATCCAAGACAAAGCAAATAATTACGAATAAATTTCTCTTTTAAATACAATTTTTTTCTTAATTTTTTTTTTGTTTTGTTTGTTAGCCTAGCTAAATTGTTATTAACCTAGTTTTCTAGCAGGTTTTCGTTTTTTTTTTTTTTTGACTCTCTCACTCTCTCTCTCTCTCGCTCGTTCCTTTGTTTTGTCATAAAGAAGCAACTTTTTTCTCTTTCCTTTCCCAAGGATTGAGTTGAATTGACTGGTAATTTTCGATTTTTTTTGTTTTTTTGTTTTCTTTTATTTTATTTGCCAATAATTGTTATTTGTGTTCATCTATTGTATTCGACTGGGCTTCGTGTTATTGTTAACATGGCTAATAAGGTTTTACTAGAGTATTTACAATGGCTTCTTAATTAATAACAAACACACAGAAAAAGTTTTGTGTTTCAAAGGAAAAGGAAACAAAAATTTCATGGGAAAATTCATGGAAAAAAAGAAAACTAAATGGCCACACAATTGGAAAATTATGTGGTAAAGGAGGAGGTTAATAAACAAGAAACTTCTGCTTCTAAGATAAGACCCGTATCAGTACCCGTAGTAATTAAGCCATTGAAAAATATAGTGAATCACCGCCGAACCGTTTTTTAGTCCTCACTTTAATGGAGGCTGTAGCTGCCAAACCTTCAAGTCCGGAAGTCTGTTTTCGAACCTTTTTCTAGACTTTATCGATGCAATTCTACTTCTACAGAAGTCACTGTCATCATGGGCGTTAATTTGACTAATTTTTACCATTGAAAATGGCGGCATATCTTTTTTTCTGCACTCAGGGGATGACCCCTACCCATGCAGTGCATTGTGCAGGTTTACGAAAGGTGGAAAGAGGGAACATGCGAACGGAAACGAGTTGCTGCTGGTGACAATCAAATGGCCAGTGCTACACATTCACCATTAGACAGCCTACAGCAATCGTCCCCAAGAAGCCCGCAGTTTCTCACACCACTTATATTGTGTGTGTTAATTTTATACAGAAGTGGCGGGACCTACAGTTTAAAGTCGACTCCGAACGACAGATTTATTTGATAAACTGCTGAACCATGTCACATGCACTTTCATTTGACCCTCATAACCGCCCTAACACTCTTAGCTCACTGGAACTCCTATAAACCTCAATGTAATCTACAACACTTGAGCACATTCATAACGCATCTAGTGAAGTCATATCTTCATACATACATACGTAATTGACCATTACAATCTTTTAGGCAGGATTATGGACCTAGTTTCTCACATCACTGATGTGTGTGCTAATTTTATACATGAATGGCGTCATCTACAGTTCTGAACCACAGATTTTTGTGAGAAACTTTTTCATTGCAATTATAGCTCTGTCAGATGAAAAAAGCCCGCTAGAAAAAAGCCCAGGAGCAGCAAAATATATTTTTGAACCCTATTGATGTATTCTAGTTTTTCTTTTTTCAGTTTCTCTGCATCAGAAAATATCACTACAAGTCATTCCTGGCACTCGAATGTTTTTTTTTTCAATATGCACTCAATAAGTGCAACATTTGAAAATGTTGCTCTTAAAACTTGCAACATTTTTTAATATTCGTTTTTTATTTGTTAAGCACTTCTATTGCAGCACTTTTGTGTTAATATAAAATGGTTTACTAATCACAATAACATGCCGCAAACTCTTACATACAATCGGCTGTCTAATAAGCAGAATTTATTTTTCTGGTCGGGGGACCTGCTGTTTAAAGTCGATTTTGAACGCCAAATTTTTGAGATGCTTTTCATGGAAATTTTTGCTAGAAATCTTCAGAGAAAAAGGCGCCGAAAAAATATTTTTTCATTCATTTCGTTTTCTTGGAGATGTCTGACCTGGGGTTCGAACCGAGGCTTCACCTACTAGACCACGGCGACTTCAAGTCATTAGGTATGTTAATTAAAATCAAATTGACTAAAGCAATATCATATGCAGGTATGTTTAACCACCAAAACCGCTTTGTATTCCTCAGCTTACTGCCCCAACAACATAAGAGACATAAACCTGGCTTTGCTTTCTCCCTTAATTTGTAAATCTTCATAAATCCCAGCATCTGTTTGAGGCTTTTATAGGCCTCAATATAGTGTAAGGTGGAGTGCCAGCTTTGTTAAATAAGAACTCAATGTTTCCGGCTTCTATAAACGTCAATGTAATCCATCATGTTGTAGTGTGGATCTACATTGGGAAAGGATAGTAGGAAGTGGTAGTTTTGCTTCACAAAAATTAACTTTAGCACTCCCAGTAGGTACGTTGGGGGACCAAATGTAGTCATTCCCCCTAACTAACAAGAAATCATGATAAAGCAATCTTGAAAAACACCTAGAGAGCTTGGCATTTAAAGTATGACCCCAGAATCAAGTAGAAAACTAGTTTAAAACTTTAATAATTTTAAAGACCGATAAGAGCTCTATTAACCCGAGCTCTGTTGGTTACTCAGGAAAATTTAAACCAAATGAGAGAAAACTCCGTCGAGCAAATATTCCACATTCTTAGAAATAAATTCCCGATTAATCATTAGAGAAGTGTAATCGTGTGATATGAAGAAGGCCTTGCTAATTACCTCGAGCTATTCAAACTTAAACTGAATCTTTATACCAAACAGCCAACAAATACTGGAGGCTTTAGGAATGTTAAAGCATTGGCAATATTTATGGCATCTTTACTGGCTTACCTAATTGCTCATTGCAACGTTTTAGTCAGGATTACAACCCTTTAGTTTCACACATCACCCATGTTACGTTAAGTTAAATGCCACCTCCTCCTACTTACTTTCTTACTTAATTCTTCAATACAAACCTTGGGTAAGCATTGCAATCAAGCTACTAAAATCACGCGAGTAGCAAGGCCATACACTTTAAAGTCAACTCCGAATGACAAATTTTTAAGAAAATTTTGATGGCAATTTTAGTTCTGCCAGAAGATTACTTGATAAGTTTGGAATAAGAAAGTTAAAAGGAAAAAAGAACAAGAATAGAAGAGAACTTCTAGTTTGTTTTTTTTTCGGTTTCTCTAAAGCAGAAAATGTTACTACAAGTCATTCCTGGTTCACGAATGTTTTTCTCAATATGCACTCAAGAAGCGCAACATTTGAAAATGTTGCTCTAAAAACTTGCAACATTTTTTAACGTTCATTTCGCAATGGAGATTTTTGTGTGCACTTCTATTGCAGTAGTTTTGTGTCAATACCGGCTTTCATTGTGAACAAGAATCAAGTGTCTAATGTATATTCAAATGAATTAAATTAAATAAAATAAGTGCTTTTTTACTTACCTTGTTTTCTTAAAATTTTATTGCAGTTGGAGAAGATATTCCCGAAAAAAATTTTTGTTTGTAGATTTTTAAAACGATAATCCATTTAGGTTTTCTTCACAATTTAGCAACACATTTTTTTTTGTTAAATTTTATTGAAAATTTTTTAGCACTTTTTTCTCTAATATTTTGATAGAAATTTTTTTCTTTTTCTTTAAATTTATGACTTTATTTATTCAATTTTTTTCTTTTAATTTTTTTTTTCTTAAATATTTATGGCTCCAGTATTATTTATTGCCTGTTCTTTACAGGCCATATGATAAAAAGCTGTTATTGGCACGCGTCAATATAAAAAAAAATGCACTTAATCATGTTGCATTGGCAATAAAGGGGGAAAAAAAACACAAATTTTTCTGAAGAAGTTGTTGCAAATAATAATGGAAATGCAGCTGCTTGAAGTTTCTTTAAAAGGAACAATAAATTTTCGTTTTTCTTTTTTTTTTCTTCAATTTCTTTGCAATTGTTTAATCAAGACAAATTGCCATTCAAATACACTTGTTATCGTATGCTAAAGAAATAATTTCTTTTTTTCTATTTTTTTTGTTTTTATTTTAAATGAATTTGCATATTTTTTTTGTATTTTTAAGTGATATTAATGATGTTGGATTTCTTTAAAACAACTTTTTTTTTAAATTCAAAAAATTTTTTTCTTCTTTGGTTTATTTTTAAGAATTTTTTTTTGTAATTTTTGGTTTTTTTTAGCTTTTTTAGATTTTAAAAGGGGGGAATTTCCATTTTATTTTTGTAAAAATTTTTTTTGTTTTTTATTTTTCCTTAATTTGGCCTAAATTTTTTCATGATTTGTATTGTTGTTGTTGAAACATTTTCTTTTGCTTTTCAACTTTAAAAGCCAAAAAGCATTTCAATTTAAATAAAAAAAACACATTTTTTATTCCTTCATTTTATTTTTAAAATTTTTTTGTTTATTTTTACCGAAAAAAAAACCATCAAAAAACTCTGCTAATTTAAAGGCAGAGAAGAACGAACAACATTTAAAAACTCTTATACACTCTCAGGTATTTATTTACTTTCCAAGATGTTTTACTCTTAAGAAATCACCTACTCGTACGCACTCATACACACACACACACAGACGTGAATAATTTCTCATTTAAATTTGAATTTGTTTTCTTTTTGTGTTTACGCACTATGCACGAGCTACACGAGCAATCAAACACTCAAACGAATAGCTAAAGTTGTTTCACAATTAAAAAACAAAAACAACAATAAGGAAAAAAAACGCGTTAAAAATAAATTTGCATACACACACTCTCACTTACACATGCATGTACTTTTACATCGTTAGTACCGTTAATAGTTAAACACACATGACCATATGATTTAAAGAGCGAAGCTTAAAATCAAGCGAACGCTACACAAACCGAGTAGTTAAAGGACTAACCGTTACCGTTTTCTTTTTTTTTAACACTCGAAAGCAATCACTCTGGACAACAACAAAACATTTTCAATAATTTAAAGCGCCAAAGGCTTAACAATTGAAATAAATTTTAAGAATTTCTTTTCTTTACCGTTAGGAATTTATGACAATTTTTTTTCTTTTGCAACTTCTTTACTTTAATAAAAAATTTTTCATTTTATAAACTTTTCTGTATTTTTTTTTTTTATTGTTATTGTTGTTGTTATAATAATTATATTCAAATATATTTAAAACCACAAAACACTTTTCTTCATTATATGTACACACTTTATACGCATTTTATGTATTTATGTATGCATGTATGTGTGTTTATGTGTGAATAAGCTTTTGCACGGAACGCGACATTAAGATATTGTTTTTCGTTGCTTTACGACCGATAAACACAGAAGCAGCACCGTAATGTTCGTTCGTTCGTTTCGGTGTGGGTTTCACAATTCGTTCGCACCCCACAATTAATAAGCGTTTGATGTTGCTAAAACGACACACGAATATCAACTGAGATAGTGAAATCTTGGAGCAGATACTTTTTGATATCAGTCGCATGTGTCGTGTATTGTGTTGATGATGTTAGCAACAGCAACAGCAACAAAAACACCACCTCACACAGAACTCACAAAATGAAAAACAAAAAAAAACCATCACAGGGAGCTGCAGCAAAAACAAAAAAGAAAAAAAAAACATTTTATTCGTCATATGGCTATGTATTGTAGGGACACACATCGTTGTTATCGCTGTAGTAGTCGTAGTCGTCAACATCATCATCATCATCTCTCCATCGTTGTAGCAAGACATCGTCATAACTTCGTGTGCCTGTTTATTTTGTAATGAATGCTTCTCTAGTATGTAGTAGCAGCCAGCAGCAGTGATAATAAAACAGGGTTGTTGTTGTTATTGTTTCTTTACTAAAGTTGTGGCAACATGTTTTCTATTTGCGATGAGAGCATAAATTCTTTTTCTCTTTTGAATTTAATTTTTCTGTAAGAGAAATTATTATAAACAATGTTTATAAGGGTAAATAATGTATATAAGAAATGTTTGTTTTAAACAAATGTTTACTTTGGAATGTATTTTAGCAACTTTGTTTACAAGAGCAAATTTAAATTGTTTACATTAAAGTTATTGGAAAAACAGTGGGTTGAGAGGAACAAATAGGGAAATATTTTGTTTTTAATAAAATTTATGAAAGTAATTTAAAGAAAAAACCATTTGACGTCACTTGTATTATAAAAGATTGGTAACAAAGTGAAATTTGATGTATGGTTCCCAAATAACTGCCGAACCGAGTTTCAAACTGCTGACTCGGTGCTAAATTAATCACAAATAAGCAGAAAGCTGACTGTTATTGATGAAACAATGTGGGTCATTTATGACAACAACTGTCGTGATTATCTAAGTAGCTGATCTAACTAGTCAAATACTTATTTCTGAATAGCATCCTTTGGTTTGAATGCAGGCAACTGTGGTGAAAGCTATGCAACTACATATACAAAGGGGTTTGCATGAAACGAATGAATCTTAGGCTAGTATATCAAAATCTTTTCTTGTAATTCGGAATCAAAAGATAAAAACACGATAAGTTCAAACTGATGGAACCGATATAAATACTTTTCCTGGAGTGGCATCAAATATGGGAGGGCCTAAGCAAAGTAAGAATTTTAACTGACGACAGTACTAACAGGCATTATTTGTATAGAAAAGATTCGTTAAAAAATTAGTCAAATGGAGTACATCATCAGTGCTGTTTAGGTATTTATATTGACAGCATCCCTTACCACATATTTGCAGCACGAATTGTTTTTTTGGGTAAGGAAATACATCCAGATTTAAATGAAGACAAAACTGCATAACATATGGCATTCAAATGTTCAAAGTTTATCGAACACCGAATGGAAATAGAAGTACAATATGACAATATAATCGGCCATTATAACCCTTCAGTCAGGATTATGATCTACATTCCCACACCACACAACACCTCTTGGTGTGGTGGTGTGTTAATTTTATCCATGAATGGTGGGATCTACAGTTTAATGTCGTCTCCGAGCAATAGATTTTTGAGAAACTTTTCGTGACAATTTTATTGCCAGAAATCTGCTGAGAGGAAGTCACCTAATAAATATTTTTTCCTATTTCCGTTATGTTCGACATGTTTGACCTGGGTTTGAACCGTAGCCTTACGTCTAATAAGCCAACACACTACCTACCAGACTATGTACAAAGAAGACGTAACTGCATAACAAATTGTACTCGAGATTTGGCGAATATCGAATAGAAGTAGAACCACGAATCTATCAAATACTGACAGTAGTCAATGAAGGGGATGCTACTGTCCAAGAAAACTTGTTAAGAAGAAAAGAAATTCATCAAAGCAATCTAGGAAGCATTGAGGTCGCCGTGGTCTAGTAGGTAGTGTGTTGGCTTATTAGACGAAAGAAGCGAGTTCGAATCCCAGGTCAGACATCAGAACGAAAATTTGAAAATAATTTTTCGGTGACTTCCTCTCAGCAGATTTCTGGTAAAAAACTCTGAGAGTAAAAAATTGCCATGGAATGCTTCTAAAAAGAATGTGTCGTTCGGAGTCGCCTTTAGACTGTAGGTCCCGCCACTCATGTATAAAATTAAAGCACACAACATAAGTGGTGTGAGAAGCTAGGACGTAGTGCAATGGGTCAATTCGACCACCGAGTACTGTACTTGTCAGAATTGACAAGTACACGTTCTCTAACCTAACCTAATCTAGGAAGCATTGCAAATATTAGAGAAAATCTGCAAAGTCATTACAGTAATACAGCCATTGCAGTAGTCCGGACTAGGGATTGTGATCTACAGAGGTTTTCCAGAGTCTAAGCAGAAATAAGAATTCCTGATATATTTCCTTTTGTTTTCTTTTTCCAGAACGTAAGAGACTTTTAAAATAATAAAAAAATTCTAATAATTGGGAGGTCCAACACCTTTAACCTGATTTATCCTCTATTAAACATACATAATTGGTCATTACAACCCTTCCGTCAAGATTATTGACCTAGTTTCTTACACCACTTATGTTGTGTGTGTTAATTGTATACATAAGTGACGGGACCTACAGTTTAAAGTTGACTCCGATGAACAGATTTTTGAAAAACTTTTCATTGCAATTAAAAACGTATTTTTTAATAATTTCTATGTTCATTTAACATTTAAAAATTTTACTTTAGCACTTATGTTATCAAATAATTATAAAAATTCATAAAATTTACATTTTTCAATGAATATTAAAAAAAAATAGAAACTCTAACAACCCTTACTGCAAACCCTTGCTATTAAACATGTTTTAAAGTAACAATGTTCCTTAGCAACAATGTTGCAGATGGATGGTATTTCTTTAGTAACAAATGTTTACATAGAGAAAAATACAACAAATTTTAAAACATGTATGGTTGGAGGTTTTCAATTTGGCACACTTTAATAACTAAATGTTTAGCAACAATGTTGCTTGCAGCAAATGTTTATTAATTTAATGAGAGAGTAAAGAATAGAGAGAATTTTGTTTACTGTTATTTTCTCTTTGTTTAACTAAGCTCTTTTGTGTTGGCGTATGTATGGATGTGTGTGTGTGTGTATGTAAGCATTGTTAATAGAGAAAATAAAGAAGATTTTCTTTTACAAAATTAGACTTTTTCTTGTTCTTTTTTGTTTGTTCCTTTTGAGAGTGTGTAAGTGTATGTATGTCTGTGTGTGTGTGTGTGTTTTGTAAGAAGAAAAAGAAAATTGTTTTGTTTTGTTTTGTTTTTCTTTGCTTCAGCTTTTTCAAAGAACTTTTTGTTGTGTGTTGTGTTGTGTTGTGTGTAAGTGTATGAGTGTGTAGTGGATGTAATGGTTTCATGGATATGATGGCGCCACAACATCCGTTTGTGCCGGGTGTGGTAGAGAATTATTAAAATTTCAACAGAAAATCACAAAAAAAAAGAAAAAAAAACGCTACAACTGTTAAGAACTTCATTATGTTGACAAACTGAAATGATGCCAGCGATTATGATGATGATGATGCCAGTGATGGTTATGGTGATGATGAAGAAGATTTCTTAAGCATATGCTTGAAAAGGTGAAAATAAATTCAAGGCTTTTAAAGGTGTTCTGCTCATCATTTTACACTCAACGTATTGGCATATGTAAGTAGTAGAGGCCATAAATTATTATTTTTGTGTAGAATAGCAAGCCGGTTAAGAAAATCACATGCTTCATACAATATTTACTAATTGCCGCAAATTAAATCGGTTTATGATTTATGGATTTGGCAATATTCAATATAATTTTGCTTATTACGATACAAATTTATTTTGCTCTTGTTGTTGTTGTTCTTTATCATAGAAAGTGATTTAATTTATGCCTCTTTACGTACATCCAAAAATGCCTCTATGCTTGTATATGTATGCATAAATGTGTTAGCATATGTGTCTGTGTGTGTGTGTGTGTGGGTGTACGTATGTATATCCGGTCTTTTTCTTTTGGGTGTTGTTATAGGCCTTTTTATCCTGATTAGAGAATTTTTCTTTTCTTCTTCATTCTCTGGCCTTTAAGCCATATTATAAGCACAATATGTTGGCCTTTTATTTTTGTTGCTTGATTTTCTCTTTTTCTGTATCTTTTTTTAAGTTTTTTTTCTTATGTTTTCATATGCTAAAGATGCTAAAAACTGTGACGTATTTAAGTTGATAATAAAAACGTTTTATTTCGACTTGTACACCCACATTGCCACATTGAAAGAATTTTCATTACGTATTGATAATTTCAACATATTTTCACTCAAATTGAATGAATATATAGAGATAGAGACAGAAAGAGAGACATTATTGGTCTCCCCATCATCATCATCAACATCATCATCAGCTTTAAAGATTCAATATCGTATCACATCTTGCCACCACCAGCAGCAGACCAAGTAATTAGAAATAAACAGTAGCGACAGTAAAATACCAAAAAAAAAAAAGGAAATCAAAATAAAAGAAAAATGCGAAAATAAAATGAAAATAGGAAATAACAGACACGCAAAGCAAACTTAGAACCACAAAGGGAGAGAGTGAGAGGGACAGAGGAAGCAAGTAGCAGAAAAACAAAAATACTTGCGGCATTCTTGAACCTGTAGCAGTGATATAGAACAACAAGGACTTAAAAGACTTGATAACGAAGACTATCCATCTATCCCTCATGTGTTCAATAAATAGTTTCTTGAACCATGTGTCACACTGTAAAAAAAAAAGCGAACTGGACTGGAATATGTTGATACCGGTGTTTGGGCTTTTACATCGCTTAACATTAAACTTATAAACAAAAGCTATAAAAACAAAACAATGCAGTAAACAAACCTGTTTACATATTATCGTACTGCTTAATATAACAACAAACACTAGCTTTAAAAAATGGTAAGCAAGTAAACAAAAATACAACAAAAAACATCAGCGTCAAAAACTGGTAAACAAGTAAACAAAAATACAACGACAAACGTTACATACAAATTTCGTGAAGGTGAGGTCATGAATATTCGCCTTCAAGAAAATTCATCAGACATTTTCCTTACATTGACATATAAAAGGCAAGCCAAAGTAGGCAACTGAGTTAGTAAAAGTTCAGTCAGTCTTGTGTGAAGACGCGCTGCATTTTAATTGAGTAATTGTGGTTTGAAGATCTCCGTTACAATGATCTGTCGAATAATTGTCTAATAATTGTTATTGTTAATGCAAAGGGCTCGAACCCTGGCTTTACGTCTAATAAGCCAACACACTACCTACTAGACTACGGCGACTTCCATAAGCTATTCCACAAACCCTGTGGAAATCTGATTAAGATATGTTCCAGTTTTACCTGGCGACCTATAAAGAGTCAGACAATCACAGTAGAGATGCTCTATCATCTCCAACATCTTCTGATCTCCACAAACCCTGTAGAAATATGCCTGACGTCTATTCTACACCTATCTAGCGAATAATAAGAACCGGACAGTAACAGAAGAGCTGCTCTAACGCATCGTCACATATCCAATACTCACAGTGGCCGACAAAGAGTCAGACAGTCATAGAAGAGATGTTCTATCATCTCCAACATCTTCTCATCTCCTAAAACCTTGTAAAATGTGCCTGGCATATATTCTAGATCTAACAAGTGATCTATAACGAGCCGGATATTAGCAGAAGAGATGCTCTATCGTATCTCCTTATACCGAACATAAGTCTGTCAGAGATCTGTTCCAGTTTCATTTGGCGACATATAAAGTGTCAGACAGTCACAGAAGATATGTTCTATTACCTTTTCCAACTTCTCATATACACATTACAACCAGAGATCAGCAATAAGTATTCAAAACTATGACTAGGTTCGAGTCATACTTATAATTTGAGCTACTTACACGCATTCATACTTATTTTGATATCATACTCATACTACTCATACTCAAAGTTGGAAGTACTCATCGTATTCATACTTAACATTTACACGAAGCACAAAATAAGTTTGATTCGCGTACTAATACTACTATACTCAAAAGGAGATTGAGTAGGCGTATAAATCAAACATATTTCGAATGTTGTGAGTTTGATGTTAACGTTGTACTCATACTCATTGCTAACCTGTACTTATAAATCAATGTAGTAGCGAGTACGAATGAATCAGAGTAGTTGAATTTTAATTCTTTTGATTCATACAAATTGCATGAGTGCTTATGAGTAGCGGAAAAACGATTCATTGCTGATCTCTGATTACAACCCTTTAGTAAGGACCAGCAACCTAACTTCTTACACCACTTATGTATGTTGAGCGTATAAATTTTATAAATGAGTGGCGGGACCTACAGTTTAAAATCGAAAGCCAACCTTTTAAGAAACTTTTCATTGCAATTTTATTTTTACTCTCAGCGTTCTTGCCAAAAGACTGCTGAAGTCGTGGAAGAATTATTTTTTCATATTTTCGTTTTGATGTCTAACCTGGGATTAGAACCGAGGCCTCGTGACTAATAAGCCAACACACACAACATAAATTGACATCTCTAAGCATGACTTCTTTCTCAAAATTTAAACAGAATTCAAAAGAATGGCTCTCCCTTTTTTTATTATTTCTTTTTTCCTTTTTTTGGACAAAAGTTTACAACATCCGTCATAATTTTTGTTACTGGGTACTGAATAATTGAAAAAAAATATTGCTACGAAAGTGGAAATGGTGTTTTTAAAGTAGTAAACAAAAGCTCTAAAAACAAAACAATAGACTTGTTCACGTGATCAACGAATTAGTAAAAAATGTAGCAACCAAAATAATGGACTTGTTTACAAGATTGATGAATAAACAAAAATAAGGGATAAAAGATGTAAACAACCAACAACAAAGTGCAGCGAACAAAGAAGTAAACAAGCAAAAACAAAGTGCATATAAGACACATACATACATACATAATTGGCCATTACAACCCTTCAGTCAGGATTACGACCTAGCTTCTCACACCACTTATGTTGTGTGTGTTAATTTTATACATGAGCCGCGGGACCTACAGTTTAAAGTTGACTCCGAACGACAGATTTTTGAGAAGCTTTTCATGGCAATATTTACTCTCAGAGTCTTTGCCAGAAATCTGCTGAGAGAAAGTCGCCGAAGAAATATTTTTCGTTTTGATGTCTGACCTGGGATACGAACCAGGGCCTTTCGTCTAATAAGCCAACACACTACCTACTAGACCACGGCGACTTATAAGACACACAAACAATAATAATGAAAACAACTCCTTCGAGAGCATTCATCACACTATTGATCCAACGATATAAAAGGCGAAACAAAGCATGCAATGATGGAGTTCGAATTAAATCAGTCGTGCGTGAAGACGTCATGTTGGATTCAGAATGAGAATTCAATCAGTTGTGTGTGAAGACACGAGTCTTGCGTGCAGACAAGTTGCGTGTAAAGGTAACAGTTGTTAGTGCTGTGTTTACAGGAAGGTTGTGAGCAAAGAAGAAGAACTAACAAGTGTTGTTGCTGAGAAATATAACGAACAAGCACATCTTGTGATAGTTTTTGTTGTATACGTGGTACAAGTTCGAACAGTGGCGCAAAAGTAGTGCGAACGAATAAAGAATTTTAATTAAAAATTAAACACAAAATTTATTTTTATTTTATTTGCAATCTACGAACTCATATTTTTAACGTTTTTAAAAAGGTAAAAACGTAACAGAATATTTTCTAAAAAAGTGTGTAAATTTTTCAATTAAAACCAGGACTGCGTATGTCTATGTATGTATGTGTACAAATTACTACAGCCACCTTAAGGCTTTAAATGATGCTACATTTTGTCCTGGTGGTTGTATCTTTTTGGTCATATCATATCACTGATGGTATACTAAATACATAATAAATGAGAAGAAATTCATGTAAAACTAAACCATAAAGATAACAGAGAGAGAGCCAAACACACAGACAAAGAGAAAGGGAGGGAGAGGCGCTAGTAAGAAAGCGGTAAAAAAAACTAGAAAATTTCTAAAATTCACAAAAACACACATCAGGTTAATAAATTCTTTATTATGGCTTGCAGCTGTGCTTATAAAAACCATGAATGATAACGAAAACAAAACAAAAAACAAAAATTTCAATTTTAAACAAACCCCTTGTGTTTATAAACACAAATATGCCCAATTAAAGAGAAAGAAATTAAGAAACATGTTGCCTTAACATGTAAATAAAATTCATTCTCTTTTCATTTTTCTAAACAAACTCTCTTATGTTAATGGAGAGTTGCAACAATGTTTCGGCAACAATGTTGCTTTCGTTAAATTTTTATTGAGAGTTTCATTGCGCTGGTTTATGCTCCAATTTGTTTTAAAAGTTAAAGAGACTAATGTGGTGTGTGTATGAGTGTAAGTGTGTGTGTGTAAGTTTTCCTCTTCTTTTGTGGTGTAAAAGTATGTGTAAATAACAGCATCTTTAAAGGACACAACCTAACCTAATGTAACCTAAACATATTAAAGCAACAACAACAACAACAACTACATTTTTATTATTGTTAAGCAACAACAACAACAGCAAAAATATGTTAAAAAAGAAATATTTTATGTTGTCGTGGGTAGGTGTACACGGCAAAATTTTCATTCATTCATGCTCCTCTCTTTATGATACGAATTCAACACTAGCATTTGTGGGTGTGTATTGCTTATGTATGGAAATGTATGTCTGTATGTATGCATGTGAATGTGTATGTTTTGTTGTAATTATTTAAAACAAAACACAGCTGTGCATAGTTTTGTTTTTTAAATAGTTTTTGTTTTTCTTTCGAAAAAAAAATCATGAAAAATAAAAATTAAAAAATTTTGTTTTTTTAATTGTTTTTTTTTTTGTTGCTTTAAATTTTTATTTAAATTTTTATTTGTTTTTTTGTTTGTTTTTGTAATTTTATTTGAAAATTTATTTTTGCCTGCATTTTAAAATCATGTTCAATCATGTACAACTGATTGGTCTGCACGCACACATTTACACACACACACGCACAGGCCACACACAGTGGAGCTAGATGGTAATCATTAGACGTCGGCAGGGGTAGATCATCTTCGGCTTTTTACACACATAAAGCACGAATATCAACAATGTGTGATAAAAAGAGCATAAAAATGCATTCAGTTGCTAGCTAGCTTTCAGTGAAGCAGGTTCTTGTCGCTTCTTTTTGAATTTTTTTTTGTATATCAATTATACACCCAAAGAAAAATTACAGTAGGATCAACTATTTTCTAAAGAGATTCACTAATAACAATGGGAAATGGTCGCCATTTTTTGAAGAATATTTGTCAAGTTAAATACGCAGTCTTTAGGGATTTGGTGATATACATTTTTTCTATATTTTCCACTGCATAAATATATTATTAGATTACTAACAATTTTCCTCTGGCTTATACACATGTCTCTCTCTTTGTGCCGACGTCTGGTGATCTCCATTGTCGGCAAATGAAGTCGTGCGGAGTCTAGTAGGTAGTATGTAGACTTTAACACGTGAGGCCACAGTTCAAACTCCAGATCAAACATATTAAATGAAACTTCCTCTCAGTAGTCTTTTGGCAAACGGAAAACCTTCTCAAAAATCTGTCGTTGTCGACTTTAAACTGTAGGTCCCGCCACTCAATTATAAAATTTATACGCTCAACATAACATAAGTGGTGTAAGAAGTTAGGTTGTGGTCCTTACTAAAGTGTTGTTATGGGCATATGAGAATCTGGAAGAGGTAACAGAACATATCTTCTGTGACTGTCTGATTCTTTATAGGTCGCCAGGTGAAACTGAAACAGATATAAGGAGATACGATAGAGCATCTCTTCTGCTAATGTCCGGCTCGTTATAGATCACTTGTTAGATCTAGAACATATGCCAGGCACATTTTACAAGGTTTTAGGAGATGAGAAGATATTGGAGATGATAGAACATCTCTTCTGTGACTGTCTGACTCTTTGTAGGCCACTGTAAGTATTAGATATGTAACGATGCGATAGAGCAGCTCGTCTGTTGTTGTCCGGTTCTTATTATTCGCTAGATAGGTGTAGAATAGGCGTCAGGCATATTTCTATAGAGTCTGTGGAGATTAGAAGATGTTGGAGATGATAGAGCATCTCTACTGTGATTGTCTGACTCTTTATAGGTCGCCAGGTGAAACTGGAACATATCTTAATCAGATTTCCACAGGGTTTGTGTAAGAGCTTATGGAAATCGCCCTAGTCTAGTAGGCAGTGTGTCGGCTAATTAGATGACAGGCCACGGTTCTAATCCAAGGTGGTCAGACATCAAAATGAAAATATAAAAAAAATATTTCTGTCGGCATCTTCCGATCGACAGTCTTTTGGCAAGAACTTTGATCGTAAGTAGAAAATTGCCATGAAAAGGTTTTCAAAAATCTCAATTCCGCCACTCATGTATACAATTAACATGGGCTGAGAAGCTAGGGTTGTAATCCTGACTAAAGGGTTGTAATGATCAATTAAGCAGGTAAGTAATGAGAAGTTATTAGAGATGATAAAGCATCTTTGACTGTCTGATTCTTTATTTACTTACTTAACTTAATTGGCCTTTAAAAACCCGATTAACGGATTTCGGTCTAATTTAATACATCCTTCCACGCGCTTCTGCTTCTTAAGCGCCTACAGCAGTTGGTCACACCAATCGATGTCAGAACTTCCTCGATCTGGTCCTTCCAATGCAAACAAGGTCGTCCTCTTCGCCGACTTCTGTGGATCCCCGTATCAAATACTCGTATCACCCCACTCGAACGACACCACCACCTCCCATTCGAACGACATGGTCGAGCCAGCGCAGCCGTTGAATGTTAATACGCTGCACAACGACCATGTCGTTGAGGAACTTATATAGCTTACTGTTGGATTGTATTTCAGGCTCTTTATAGATGTAAAACTGTAACAGATCTCTGCCAGACTTTATGTTGGATATGTGGCGGTACGATAGAGTATCTCTTCTGTTACTATACTTCTCTTTATAGGTCACTTGTTAGACCTAGAACAGATGCCAGGCGCATTTTAATGGGGTTTTTGGAGATGAGAAGATATTGGAGGTGATAGAACATCTCTACTAAGACTATCTGGCTCTTTGTAGGCCACTGTTTGATTCTGGAACAGACGTCTCTGCCAGACTTCATGTTGGATATGTGAAGACACGATAGAGCAGCTCTTCTGTTACTGTCCGGTCGCTGGTTAGATCTCGAACAGATGCCAGGCATATTTTTACGGGGTTTTTGGAGATGAGAAGATATTGGAGATGATAGAACATTTCTACTAAGACTGTCTGACTCTTTGTAGGCCAATGTATGAAATTTGAAAAAATATTAAAAAAAAATCCACATTTTCCAAGTTTATCTCATCAAATCTCATGTAATATTAAGTCGAATAATAGATATATGTATACCGTTTTAAAGGTCCATCTCTCCTCTTTACAACAACATATAAAGTTTGGAAATCGGATCAGAAATGTTGGAGAAATCCTAAAATTTTCTAGTAAAGTCAAATAAAAAACAGTTTTTGTCAAATAAAAAAGTTTTGCAGAGTTCGAGAAATATAACAAAAAAAATATTCTTAAGATCTACTCAACAAATCTCACACCCTGCAATTTAGCCGCGTGTATTTAACTTTTTTTTTATAATTTCTCGCCTATTGTTATTTTAAATTCGAAAGAAATCCAATCGTACCCACTGTCCACAAGCAGACATAAAGACTCTCACAATATTTATAGGCCAAAAATTTATGGTCACTTCAACTATGATTTTTTTTTTGTATTTTTTTGTATTTTTTCTATGACTCTCGCTAACACTCTCTCTCTCTCTCTCTCTCTCTTCTCACTGATGCCGTTGTTGTTTGGATTGTAATAACAGTTGTAGTAAAAAAATAAAAAAAGCAATTGTAGTTGTAATTGTAATAGTAGCAGTGGCAGTAGTAGGAAAGGATATTCCGTTGTTATTGCTTCTGTTGTTTGCTTGTAATTGTTGTTGTTGTTGGCATTATTGGTGTGTTATTTTTCCTGTTGTTTGAATGATGCTGCCAACATTTATTGTGTACGTAATTGAAATTGGGCAAATATTTCAATAATTTCACATACATTACTGTACTCTATACACACGCACACATACAGGCACACTCTATATACACCACCGTACTTTCGTTCTATCTCTTCTTCTCTTTATTTCGTTCGATGATTTTTTGGTTGTGTAGCATTGTAACTGGTATACTACACTGTCTATACAACACGTGCTGGCGTATGGTCGTTGTACCATACGAACGTGAATGTGTGTGGGTGTGTGTGTGTGTTTACTATTTCATGTAGAAATATTTCGTTGGTTTTTATAACAATTAGTAGTTGTTTGTTATTGTTATTATTGTTGCCGTTGTTATTACTATAATTTTTACACACTCTATCTCTCTCTCTCTCTCTCTCTCTCTCTGTGTTTAAAATTTTTTTCAATTTATGTTTCTAAAATGCACTTAAATTATCAATTTTTTCCCAATTTTTTTGTATTTTATTTTGCAATTGTTGTTGTAGCTGCTATTATAGGATTTTACTGCATTGATACACGTTGTTGCATCAACATTATAATCGTGAACATGCAATAATTTAAAGTTAAATTTTCAATTTTTCCAAAAACAAAACTTTTTTTCTATTGAATTTCTTTTTATCAGCGGCATAAATTATAAATGAATGATGCATAAAATGTTTAGAATTTAAAAAAGAATTTTTTATTTTCCTAAGGCCATAAAGGTTGATTTAAGCCTCTCATGTAATTGTTATAAATAATGTTGTCGACTACTTTATCCTATACATTTCAAATGAATTTTGAATTTTTTTTTTATATTGAAATTACAAATTATTTAAATGTTTCAACTTAATTTTATTGAGAAAGAAATCCTTTTAATATTGCATCAGAAGGGTAATTAAATATTCTAATCTGTAATTAATTTAATTAAATTTCATAAATTTTATGAATAATTTTTGCAAATTGAAAACTGATTAAGGCAATTAAAAGTATTTCTAGGAAATTAAGAAAAAAAAGTTTTTTTAAATACATAACAAGCTTAGGTTTAAATTAGCTGTTAGCAGCTTAACGAGGCGTAAAGAAAATCTAATAGACAACATAGGCAATCCACAAGATAAAGCACATGACAAAGTAGGCAAAATTCAGTCCGTCTTGTGTGAAGACGCGTTGCTTGCGAAGAGAAAAGAGTCGTGGTTTGAAGATCTCAGTTGTAAAGATCTGCGTTGTTAGTGCTTATGCAATAAGAATGTAAATTACAATAGCAAACTAAACAAATTGTTGTTGTATCATCAAGTTATAAACAGTGGCACACAAAAATAGTGCGTACAATAAAGAATTTAATTGAAACTAAACACAAATTTATTTCTATTTTATTTGCAATCAACGAACTCATATTTTAAATGTTCTTAAAAAGGTAAAAACGTAACAATATTTATTTTATAAGTGATTCGTGTCTAATAAGTTGAGTTATGGAGAGTCGTAATCGACAAGAACATCATACGTGTTGTGAACTATAAATCTGATCAGTACTTAAAATTTTGAATATGAACAGAAGAGGTTCCATGATATTAAAATATGTATGAATGCGTTTAAATATCAGAAATTATGATTCTCATTCGATTCCACTCATCTTTTCAAATACTCATTGCTAATCTCTGTTAATCACAATGTTGTGGTTCAAGACCAAGCTCATGCATCAACGAAACGAGTCAGTCAACTCAACAGTCTTCTGGCAAAACAGTCTAGGAGTAAAATAAAATTGCCCTGAAAAGTTTTTCAAAAATCTTGTGTTCGAAGTCGACTTTAAACTGTTTCTTGTAGAAAATTAACATACACAACATAAGTGATGTGAGAAAGCTAGGTTGTAATGACCAAATTTGTAAGTATGCATGGTTCAAACCTCAGCTCAGACATCAACCAAACGAAAATATGAAAAAATATTTCTTCAGCGACTTGCTCTCAGCAATCTGGCAAAAACTTTGAGAGTAAAATAAAATTTCCATGAAAAAGTTTTTCAAAAATCTTTAAACTCCCGCCACTTACGTATAAAATTAACACGGGTTATGTGTGAAAGCATGGTTGTAATCTTGACTAAAGGATTGTAATAACCTATTGAGTAAGTAAGATACTAACGCAACTTAACTTAGCCGTCTTTATAACACGGAGATAGGGAAATCTCAAACTATTAAAGAATGCAAGCAATGGTGGTAGATGCAACATTGGAATTACGTATGTTCTGGTATCCTCTGCTGAATGTAAATTATTACGTTACACAGATTCTTTAGGCATTTGAAAAGCTTTTTGATTGATAGTTATGCGTTAGAAATTTAATTATTGAGCTGCACTTATCGTAGAACAAGTGGAATGCACAGACTGGATGTAATTGAGAGACAATAGAGAGGGCTGCTGTAAATGGAAGTCGAACAACATTGATAGCTGTTTGGGCCGATGCTTTGGGCAGATGATATTCGCATGATGACAACTGAATTGTAAAGAACATGTCAGTTAAGCATACTCCTTTGATTAATTATTAACAATAGCACACTAAACATAAGTGATATGAGGAGTTAAGGCATAGTCTTGACTGAAAGGTTGTAATCCATTTTACCATTTAAGTACGGAATATTTCATTCATGAGTCTGAGAGAATCTGATCGTCGGACATACTTAAGCGCCAGGACCCACGCGCCTTAGCTTCTCACATCACTTATGTTGTGTATGTTAATTTTATCCATGAGTGGCGGGATCGAACGACAGATATTTGAGAAACTTTCCATGGCAATTTTATTTTTCTCCCAAAGTTTTTGCCAGAAATTTGCTTAGAGGAACCGCCGAAGAAATATTTTCTCATATTTCGTTTTGTTCGAGATGTCTAACCTGGGCTTTGAGCCCTACTTCTAAACTACAGCGACTACAATTAATCACACCAAATTCATTTTACATACATACATAATTGGCCATTACAACCCTTCAGTTAGGATTACGACCTAACTTCTCACACCACTTATGTTGTGTGCGTTAATTTTATACATGAGCGGCGGGACCTACAGTTTAAAGTCGACTCCGAACGACAGATTTTTGAGAAGCTTTTCATGGCAATTTTTACTCTCAGAGTTTTTGCCAGAAATCTGCCGAGAGGCAGTCGCCGAAGAAATATTTTTTTCGTTTTGATGTCTGACCTGGGATACGAACCCGGGCCTTTCGTTAATAAGCCAACACACTACCTACTAGACCACCTTTCCTAAAAAACCATGCATGAGCAGGGGCCATCCCTGAGTGTTAGTTTAAAAAAATAAAAAAAAATTGCAGAAGGATTTAGATGCGAAGCCTTTCAAAATACAGCTGAATGAATTGAAGCCGAACGTCTTTTCACAATGCAGAATTTGTGGTGAATGGACTCTTGGCAAGTTGGCCGAAGATCCACTTCTTTATCGAAAAATTGTGTTCAGCGAAGAAGCACATTTCTGGCTCAATGGATACGTAATAAGCAGAATTATCGATTTTTAAGTGAAGATCAGCCAGAAGCATTGCAAAAGCTACCAATGCATCCAGAAAAAGTCACAGTTTGGTGCGGTTTATGGGCTGGTGGCATCATTGGAACGTACTTCTTCAAAGATGCTGCGAATGTGAATCGTAACGTAACTGTGGGATGATATCGAATTTTTTTTTTGCCCCAAAATGCAAGAGCTTGACTTACATGACATGTGGCTGCACAAGAGGGTGTCACATGCCACATAGCATGCGTAACAATAGACTTATTAAGAGACGAGTTCGGTGAACATTTTATTTCACGTTCGGGACCGATCAATTGACCGCCTAGATCGTGCGATTTAACGCCTTTAGACAATTTTTTGTGGGCTTTGGTAAAGCTCATGTCTATACAGACAACCCAGCTTCAATTGACGCATTGGAAGGCAACATTGAAGCATTTACTCGTGAGATACCAATCGAAATGTTTGAAAGAGTATTTAGTGGATGGTTTAATTTCTGTGGGCTTTTACATCCACTAATAAGGTAATTTATTTATTAAATATAAGGATCGCAAGTTATACGATGGATTGACTTAAGGTTTTAAAACGATGTACCTGCAGTCGACGAGAGCTTTGAAAAGGGAAGAGACAGGATATCATGGCGGAACGTCATTAGTGACGTTAAAACAATCGCGCCCTTAAAATGCGTGTCACAAGGCGGATGGGCCCATTTGACTTGTGTTTGGTCAACATTTGCGATTTCAACATTAATGGAACGTACTATCGATTCAAATAAAGATTTCGAATTTTCTGAATTTAAGTGTTTATTTTTTGAAAAATTTCCTATAGCTTAAAAAATCACCCATTACAACAATATTGATAGCTGGTTGGGCGATTTCAGGCGACGATATCGTATGTAAAGCCAGGTTCGAGTCCCAGGCCAGACATCAAACAAAATGCAAAAAATATTTCTTCTATTCCTTTCAGCAGATTTCTGGCAAAAATCTGAGGTAAAATAAAATTGCCATTAAAGTTTCTCAAATTCTGTCGTTCGGATTACTTTAAACTGTAGGTCCCGCTACTCATGTTTAAAATTAACACACAGCAACATAAGTGGTGGGGAAACTAGGGTCAATAATCTGACTGTGGGTTCTAGACACATGATTATGAAAAATTGAATGTAAGAACATACCCGTTCGAACTGTAAAGTCAGTTTAAAGTCAACTTCGAACGACAGATTCTTTTTCAGAAACTTTTAACGGGAAATTTATTTTTTTCTCAGACTTTTTCTCTGAAATCTGTTGGGAACAAGCTGCCGAAGAAATATTTTTCTCACATTTTCGTTTTAGTTGCTTATGTTTCACCTGGGGTTTGAGCCATAGCATTATGTCTACTAAGCCAACACACTATTTACTAGACTACGGCAACTTCATACAGAAAATATGAAGATTTAAAGATTCTGGTGCAGACATACTTTGTCGTCAGATCTTGTTGCCTGACCTTGTCGTCCTTCGACTGTTTTACAACCCATTTTAAAAAGGAGTTGAATTAGAATCTCTTTCAATTGTGGCTATTCTATACACAATTTTCTTTTGGAAATTACTTTTACCCCCAACCAATACATACATATGTACGTAATTGGTCATTACAACCCTTCAGTCAGGATTATTAACCTAGTTTCTCACACCACTTATGTTGTGTGTGTTAATTTTATTTGTAAGTGGCGGGACCTACAGTTTAAAGTCGACTCCGAACGACAGATTTTTGAGAAACTCTTCATGGCAATTTTTTTTTTACTTTCAGAGTTTTTGCCAGAAATCTGCTGAGAGGAAATCGCCGAAGAAATATTTGTGCTCATATTTCGTTTTCATGGGGCTTGAAACCTGGCTTTACGTCTAATAAGCCAACACACTATCTACTAGACTACGATGACTTTTTCCCCCAACCAATATATTCAAAAATAAACAAAATATTATTTATTGCATAATAATTTTTTGTTTTTTTTATGGAAAATAATTAAAAATAATTTTTTTTTTTGTAAAAAAATTTTTTGTACAAAATTATGATCATCACGTAAGAGTAAAAGAAACCACCAAAGCGAGAGAGAGAGAGAGAGAGAGATGCATACAGTATGCATAAGTTTGTGAGTGTATATGTTCGAAAATTTAATTAATTTTAGCAGAGATTTCTAGAGAACACTTGCGTGTGTGTGTCAGCAGGTGTAAATTATTGCATACTTTAAGGGGCAAGCATGACAATACTACACAAGTAAAGTACTGTCTCCGTTCACACTAGGTATTCAAAAATTTTAAATTTAAAGCTATTGATAGATAATAAAAGTATTTTAAATAATTTAAAATGCATAGACAAATGCAATACAAATATGTTTTTAGTATTTAAATTAAGAATTTAAAATTTTTGCTTTTGAATGGTTGGGCAATGGGTTGGATTTGATAAAAATCACAACAAAAATTTCCAGTAGATTAAAATAAATTAAATAAAAACAAAAAAAAAATTATTTTATAAATGGTTTGTGGTTTAAACTGTTATAAATTAAATACAAAATAAAAAAAATTTTTTTTTCATTTAATTTCAGGAATTTTTGTATGCAAAAATTTATGAAAATTGAAAAAAAAAATTTTTTTGTTGTTGTTTATTTTAATCAACATTGAATGACTGCTTATGTATTAATAAATAAATAAATAAATAAGTAAATAATTATTTAAACCATATTAAAAATTATAGAAAACCTCTAATAAAGAAAATAATGCCAATTGTTTATTTGGGTAGGCCGGGGGGGCTAATATTTTCCAAAAGTTAGTTTCGCTATGTTTAATCGCATATTAAATGAACCTATGATGAGTGAAAAAAAAAAAATAAAAACAACAACATCAACAAAAATTATTTCTAAATTAAGCAAATATTTATTTGGTTATTGTTTTTAAATTAATTTATTTCAGCTAGAGAGAGAAAAAAAAAATACACCAAATAAATAAACCACAATAAAAACAGCAACAAAGCACAACTACAATTGGAAACAAACTAATCTTAATTATACAGTGAACGACATAAGTGAGTTAACATCCAACCAACCAAATGTTTTTATTTTTAGAAATTTATTCGCCTATTCTGAAATGAAATATTTCAGTGGTGTTTTTTCACTTTTGGCAATCAGTGTATATTAAACATGTACATATATGTGTATATGTGCATTTAATTTAACAAAACGCTACTTGTTTGGCTACTAAATATGCTTAGCAACTTTGCCATTGAGTAGCATTTGAAGTACGGAAAACACGAGAAAAACAATCAAAAAAAAATAAAGAGGGAAAAATCACTTGTTCAATAAAGAAAATTTTTGCACCTCTGTGAACATGAAGCACATAGCTCAGCCTATGCAGCACCCTCGCTCTCGCTTAAACATACTTGAACTTTTGCTCAACCCATGTATTTGCCGGTTTTTTTTTTCATTTTCAAATTTCAATTTCCCCTTGCAGTTCAGCAACGCATTTCTTTTTAAATAAATACCAAGCAATGCAATGGCAATCTTTAGCGGGGGCACAGTGGGCCAGAAGTAAGAATTTTTTGGTTTTTAAAAATAGTTTTTTCAAATATTTCTTTAACTGATAATTTAAGCACTTTAGTCAGGATTATATACATACATACATACATAATTGCTCATTACAACCCCTCAGTCAGGATTATGACCTAGCTTCGCACACCACTTATGGTGTGTGCGCTTCCAAATCCATAATTTTTTGTATGGCAGCTGTAATAAGTATTGCATACTGCAAGAGATTTGCATCCTTGTCCTATACATCGCATTTTGTGGATGGCAGTGAAGTCAGTCCTAGATTTCATAAGGATATCCGACAATTTTGGCGAAAGCCCCTACCCTCTGGAAGGCCCGGACGTTTATCTCTCAATTCTTAAGACTTTTAAGGGGATCCTATTAGAGGCCTATATTCATTGGATAATGTTTTTACGTGGTGAGTTCCAAGCTCTACAAACAACCCCAAAATTTAAAGTTCAGGGGATTGAACTCCACTGTATGCATTATTAAACATCTAGCGGGTGTTAGTATGTCATACAAGAGGAGGCTGCTTACCAAATTGAATACAGCAAGACAAAGATCGCTCTGGAGGTCGCTGAGTTAATTACAATCGGAAACTTTAACGTGTTTGCATATACAAATGCGAGGGATTCCGTTGGGTTATTCAAAAGACGCCGTAGTCTAGTGGGTAGTGTGTTGGCTTATTAGACAAAAGGCCCGGGTGCGAATCCCAGGTCAGACATCAAAACGAAAAATATTTTTTCGGCGACTTCCTCTCAGCAGATTTCTGGCAAAGACTATGAGAGTAAAAATTGCCATAAAAAACTTCTCAAAAATCTGTCGTTCGGAGTCGACTTTAAACTGTAGGTCCCGCCACTCATGTATAAAATTAACGCACACAACATAAGTGGTGTGAGAAACTAGGTTAATAATCCTGATTGAAGGGTTGTAATGGCCAATTATGTATATATCTATGTATTCAAAAGTCAAAGGGAGACACTTAGATTTCTAAGTAATCCTAGCTTCTCACACCACTTAAATATGTTGTGTGCGACAATTTTATATGTGAATGGTGGGACCTACAGTTTAAAGTCTTCTCCGAACGACAGATTTTTTGAGAAGCTTCATGGCAATTTTATTTACTCTCAGCGTTTTTTGCCTGAAATCTGCTGAGAGGCTGTCGCCGAAGAAATTTTTTTTCTTTCTTTTCATATTTTGTTTTGATGTCTGGCCTGGTATACGAACCCGGGCTTTTCGCCTAATAAGCTAACACACTACCTACTAGACTACGGTGGCCAAATAGCCAGATTTCTTAAAAGCAACGAAATTTAGCACCACGAAACACAATGGAGTTTGAATGCAAAAGAAGTTGTTTTTTCTTCCATAAACCGAAGCAAAAGCAAAATAAGGGTAATGCAGCGCTGATTCATTCACCCAACATCTTTCAAACCCTCCAGTATTTAACAATAATTTCGATGTGCATGGAAACATTATTCGAATAGAGGTGTATTGACATGTATTTTCATTTCCCTTTAAACACTTACTATTGTAAACATATTCACCATTTGTTGAATACAACATTACCACCGTCCATGAGAATGCATTGCAATGCATGGTTGGTAACACACGAACCAGCATTTAACAATCACATCGACATCGATAGCAACAACTTCTACCATCACCACCTAAACAATGTTTGAAAGTGAAAACAATAGAGTTAAACAAGCAAAAACGAAATATACACGAACAAGCGCGACTGCTTAATACCACTACAACGTCACGTCACGAACTTTTTTAAAAAGTAATTATAAGGGGTATGAGAAGTGCGGTAATTGAGGTTATATAAGATATTTATTGGAAATTGTCTACACTCTGTGAGATGAATAATTGCATTACCATGCGATGAGTTGAATTTAAACTCCCGTTTGAGTTGATTGTTTTTCTTTCTTCAAAATGTTACAAGCATTGGCTGCAACATAAAATACTTTCTCTATCCATAACAGTATAAAGCCGAAGCCCCATATTAAGAGATGGTGGAGAAACGGTATGAACGTAACGAAATAAAACGAACTACAAATAAACTTAAACTGGAAAATAAAATAAAAACAACACATGCACACACACACAAACACTTAAAAAAAGCACACAAAATAAGAGCAAGGATAAGCATAAATCGTTATAGAAAATACAATCACAGCAGGCAAACAGCAATAGCAAAAAAAAAAAAACAAAAACAAGAAAAACGCAACCTGCATCAACAATACAACAGTAAAACAGCAACAGCACAACATGCACTCTTTCTATAGAAAATCAACGACGATGACGATGACAACGACGACAATACGAGGATGATGATGATGACGACGACAACATCAACAAGAGGCCTTTGGTTTCTGTGTTATTTTCTGTTGTTTCTTCTAGTTCTGTTGTTTTTGTTGTGCTTTCGTTTATTAGAATTATTGCCTCTCCCTGCTCTAAGCTCTAGATTTTATACACTTTCTCTTACAAAAAAAAAAAAAACTCAGAGAACCAGTTTCTAAAAAGGGGAAAAGGATTTAAAGCTTTAAAACAGAATTACTACCACCACTACTGCTGCTACTACTTCCACTTGCACCTTTGTTTATAAAACAACAAAAACTACAACGACAACAATAGCAGTCATGTTTTTAAAAAGGCAGTCAGGGCTATAAACATTGCAAAAACAACAAAGCGTCGTACACCATAAACATGAAATTTTAAAAGTAAAACAATTGTTGTAGTTGTTGCTGTTGCTGTTGTTGTTGTCGTTGTGTATTTTTGGTACAGGTCTAGGTTATCAAGTGTATGTTTTATAGTGGCTGTGACGGTTACGGTGACAGTGTTTTATTTGCACTTTCTTTTATTTTCTTTTATTTTTCAATGTTTATGTTGTTTTTTTTCTTGTAGTTCTCACTGTTGCTCTTCTTGTTGTTTTGGTTTTGTTTTTATTTTGTCGTTGTTGTTTTTTGTTGTCGTTGATTATGACGATTATTAAGCTTTTCCATGTTTTCATACTTTTGCTGTTTTCCTTTACACTTTAACTCTCTCTCTCTCTCTTTCGCTCTCGCTCTTGCTCTGTATCTTGTTTTCTTAAAACACATTGTGCACACAAGCAAACATTTCCTGTTAATATTTTTTGTTTTTGTTTTTGTAGTAAAATATTGAGGCCAGTTTAAAAAGTCAAAGTGAAGAATTGTTTTCGGGGTTTTTTTTCTATTTTTTGGTCGCATAAAAATGGCAACAAATAAAGTAAAAAGTACCTGCAAGGAAAATGTTGTTATTTACCACGACATCTTATCTAAAGCCCTAAGGAATTGCAAAGACTATCTGAAACCTACGCTATAAAACTAACTTTAGACGAAAGGACGTTTAAGTTTCTGCTCTTTAAACTCTTTCACCATAAAAACAAAGTCTTCACACAGCAGTATTTGGTCAGTGCGCCAGGATCGTTAAATCTTCGTATTTAAGGTTCAATTAGTCGTGACTTAACCATAACCATATAAATCAGCTGTTTTAACCAACTTTATGGACATCACTGTTTTCGATTATAGGTGACTTACCATAATGCCATAGTCATAACGATAACCATATGTACCAATTGAATTTTCGTTTTTTGCCATAACCATAAACAGCTGTTTGCTGAATTTACTTACATGTATACGCATTTTTTTTGTTTACTTGTGTACTTTTGAAAAATACATATCGCTCCTTTATTGCAACATAGTCATATCTCAAAAAATTAAAAATTTGTAGTTACTTAAGCAAAACTGCTCTTTTAGACCTTCTGTACATGTTGAAAAAAAATCAATTTTATATCCCAAGCTGAACCGAAGTTATAGCAAAAAGTGTTTGCGGCAATTAGATCATAGGACTTATGTTTTGAAAACTTTAATCGCATTTTGCCAAGTTCAAGTTTTTTTGAGATATGACTATGTTGCAATAAAGGAGCGATATGTGCAATTAACGTAAACAGCTGTTTATGGCCATGGCAGCACTGATTGCTGCTAATAGTAAATTTACGGTTATGGATTATGTTACGACTACAGCGTTATGGTAAAGTGACGACTAATTGAACCTTTACTGTGTGAAGTCGCCATAGTTTCTAGTAGATAGTGTATTAACTCAGTAGGCGTAAAGCCACTGTTCGAACCTCAGCCTAGACATCAACCAAACGAAATATGAAAAAAATATATTTCTTCGGTTGCAAATCTGATTAATTTTTATAAACCTCAACCACCATATTGGATCCGCCATTTTGAATTTGAAAATTCTGAATGAAGATGAAGTAACCAGCGATCCCAAAAACCCCTAAGTAACAATTTTCAAGTAAATCCGATTAATATTTAAGGATCTCCGTATACCCTTTGATATAAAACCATCCCCTACTTTAAGGGTGCATGCAAACAATTTGACTTTTGGGCTCATTTTAAAAAGCATCAATTGTCAATTTCTGACAATAGCAATGGTTCTAGCACGTCAGTGTTTAGCTCTACAATTTTTTAAAAATGGCCAAAAACGCTATTTTTAGAGGTTTCAACCCACTTTTTCTCAAAAGCCTGACGTGATAGAAAGTTTTTGAACCCACATTTGTATTCAGCATGTAAAATGCCTTCGGAAACACCTGAAGCCATCTTATTTGCCCAAAAAAAGTCCAAATTTGCAGGGCTGTGTTCTGTACGCAATGAAAATGAAAAATCTAGATACTGGTGTTCTGCTTTTACATCGCTTAACATTAAAATTATGAACAAAACAATGCAGTAAACAAACTTGTTTACAAATTATCGTACTGCTTAATATAATAACAAACACAAGCATATAAAAATGGTAAACAAGTAAACGAAAAATCCACAAATAACACTACAAGAAACGTTTAAACGTTTTTAAAAGGTAAAAACTTAGTAAGTAAGCGTGTTTTATTGGCTTGATGTCTGGAAACCCAACTATCATATATATTATTTCTATTTTTTTGTCGGTTGCAAATATTTCCCATACCACCGCATCAAATTTAATGAATGATATCTCATTTTAAAGCTTATATCTAACACTAATGACGAAAAATAATTAGAAATTGAAAAATTAATATTTTCATTGATAAAAATTATATTTTATATAGAACTTCATGATAATACTGTTGTCATTATGATTATATGTTTTTGTTCAAGTGTGCTAATACAGGGTCGCTTAATAATAATACAGTTCTACATAATATAGTATGTATTAAAATCCATTCTGGCAATACCGCTATTTTCTATAATGCTGTTTATTACTAAGTCAGTTATAAATAAGATGCATATTAAGTTGTAAAAAGCTGTTTTGGCAATACTTTGCAGTAGTTGTTAGATCAAGTGCGATAAACAGGGTCGCTTAATTGTAATGCTATTCCACATAATAATATATAAAGTTGTAAAAGCCATTTTGGTAATGTCGTTAGTGTCGGCTGATATTTAACAGTTAAAAAGGTTTTAGGAAGAATAAGAATAAAAATAACGTGTAACGTAAGAATATAAATAACGTGAATTTGAATAGACAAATGCAATTATAATGTTAATCAGAAATCTTAATGCTAAACAGGGGTTAATAAATGCTACCAGGCTAATCGTAACAGACTTGGGAGAGCACATCATATCAGCAAAAATTATTAATACCGATAAAACTCATACCCCGAAACAAGCTTACACCTTCTGATCCAACTATGCGTTTCCGAATGACACGAAAACAATTCCCTGTGAAAGTTGCTTTTGCTATGACGATAAACAAAGCACAAGGTGAAACCCTACAAAAGGTAGGATTGTAGTTACCAGAACCGATGTTTTCACATGGGCAGTTATACGTAGTTTTCTCGAGTGCGTACGTTTAAGGATATTTTTGTTTGTATTAAGGATTCGTACGGGCAAAAAGTTAACGATGATCATGTCATTATTACCTCTAACATTGTATTCAAATATCTATGTCAATATGTATGATATATTATGATTTCTAATATTTTTATACTTTTAATACAATTTCTATTAATTATTTTCATTTTATGTTACAAAAATGACAACTAAGGGTGCGAAATATTCGCACGGGTCATCTAGTAATAAAGAATTTTGATTAAAACTTAACACAAATTGTATTTTTATTTTATTTGCAATCTACAAGCTTATGTTTTAACCCTTGGACTACGAAGCTCCATTTCTAACATAAAGTACTGAATAGGGTAACTAAGGTCCCCCAAAGAAAAATGGGATTTTTATGCATAAAAAAACTAAAAATATTATAATTTTCAAATTAAAACATTAGCATTTTATTACTAAGTTTTCAGTTTTTATTTTTAATTATCACAACATATCGCTTTAATTTAAGACAGAAAAAAATTATGTATTTGCGAAGTTATTAAAAAAAGAAACGAAGATTTGGGGTAGCTAATGGTGTTTTCTTTTCTACCAAAAAATGTGCATTTTATTAAGGCAAAATGCAATTTTGCGTTTGTTTCTTAAAAATGTGTCGCCCTCTAAGAGGGCTTGCTGCATCTATTTTATTTGCGAAAATTTAAATAAATAAGTTATCAGATTCATCTTCGTCATCTGATGAAGAAGAATTACTGAATTTTTTACATACATAATCAACAGCCGCTGTGCCAAACACAGGGTATACCCTTTTTTAAATATTTGTGTTATGGTCTTCCCCAATAAAAAATGACATAACGACAGGGTTGGGTCAAAAATTTTTTTAATGCACCTTTTAAGAGGGTGACATTTTCTTTGTAGAAAAGAAAACACCATAAGTTACCCCACTCCGTACCCTAAGGTTTAAACAGGTAAAGGTAAAATGGGATGGGAGCACAATATTGCCACCATAACTCATTAAAAACTATAACCACTTAAGAAAGATTTTCATCTACTATTAAGGGAAAACATAAATAATAAAAAAAACATACTGAAGTTGAGTGTACATCGCCTCTATTTTAGTGCTGCCATGAAGTACCTTTTACGATTACAATAACGATTCCGTATTTTATGTTTATTTCAAGTGATTTTTTGTGTTCAACGTGTTCAATAATGTTCTTCATCTAGATATTATAAAACGAAAGGAAAAAAAAACAACGTCAGCTTAAACATTGAAAACCAATTTTTGCAATTTGTGTTCTTCTCAAAATATTGCCACTGGGGTTACTTATGTTCATTCACATTCACATACACACACTTTTTTCGATACGTTACAATATGGTTAAATTGTTAAGTTAACTAGATGACCCGTGCGAATATTTCGCACCGTTAGTTGTCAATTTTTGTAACATAAAATGAAAATAATTAATAGAAATTTTATTAAAAGTATAAAAATATTAGAAATCATAATATATATGTATCAGACATATTTACATACATAGATACATTTATTTAAATTCTTTTATAATTCCCTCTTTGAATACAATGTTAGAGGTAATAATGACATGATCATCGTTAATTTTTTGCCCGTACGAATCCTTAATACAAACAAAAATATCCTTAAACGTACGCACTCGAGAAAACTACGTATAACTGCCTATGTGAAAACACCGGTTCTGGTAACTACAATCCTACCTTTTGTATGGTTTGACCTTGTGCTTTGTTTATCGTCATAGCAAAAGCAACTTTCACAGGGAATTGTTTTCGTGTCATTCGGAAAGGCATAGTTGGATCAGAAGTTATAAGCTTGTTTCGGGGTATGAGTTCTATCGGTATGAATAATTTTTGCTGATACGATCTGCTCTCCCAAGTTTGTTACGATTAGCGTGGTACCATTTATTAACCCCTGTTTAGCATTAAGATTTCTGATTAACATTATAATTGCATTTGTCTTTTCAAATGCACGTTATTTATATTCTTACGTTACACGTTATTTTTATTCTTATTCTTCTTAAAACCTTTTTAACTGTTAAATATCAGCTGACACTAACGACATTACCAAAATGGCTTTTACAACTTTATATATTATTATGTGGAATAGCATTACAATTAAGTGACCCTGTTTATCGCACTTGATCTAACAACTACTGCAAAGTATTGCCAAAACAGCTTTTTACAACTTAATATGCATCTTATTTATAACTGACTTAGTAATAAACGGCATTATAGTAAATAGCAGTATTGCCAGAATGAATTTTAATACATACTATATTATGTAGAACTGCATTACTATTAAGCGACCCTGTATTAGCACACTTGAACAAAAACATGTAATCATAATGACAACAGTATTATTATGCAGTTCTATATAAAATATAATTTTTATCAATGAAAATATTAATTTTTCAATTTCTAATTATTTTTCGCCATTAGTGTTAGATATAAGCTTTAAAATGAGATATCATTCATTAAATTTGATGCGGAGGTATGGGAGATATTTGCAACCGACAAAAAAAAGTGCTTTAGAAATAATATATATGATTCTAACAATTCTGTGTGCCATTGTTTACAACTTTATGTAAACAACAACACATAAACAATAAAAATTACTAAGCAATTATACGACAGATTCTCATCATTCATTGCTCGCTTTGTCTTGCCTATTATATCGTTCACTGGACTTTGTTGTTGGTTGTTTACATCTTTTATCTTTTATATTTTTTTTTATGCTGATGTTGTTGCTATATTTTAGTTTATTCATCGATCATGTGATCAAGTCCATTGTATTGTTTTTGGACCTTTTTTTTTATTATTTTAACAAGACCATTTCCATTTTCGTAACAATATTATCTAAAAGCTTAATGCATTTCTGCTTTCCAAAGCTGATAGTAATTTCTGCGTTATTGTAGGCCCTTGACCAACTTCTTCCTTTTCCCTGATTTGGCGTTACTTGGTTAGTACAGTGACTGCGTTCACTCGTAACAACAGGCCGCCATTCGTGCTCAAGTGAGCTTTGTGATATCAGAACTACCACTCCGACCTAACCTAATCTAGGTCAAAGTAACTTCAAGACTTTAAAGGAGAATCAAAGGCGAACGTCGCCACTCATGGATAAGATTAAGACACACAACATTGGTAGTGTGAGAAGCTAGATTGTAATACTGACTAACTAAGTAAACAAGAGTTTTATGATGAATGTATGCAGGACTTCAGAACGATATGATTTCGTAGCCTTGAGGCTTTGTTATTGAGATAAATAAAATGTCTGTCAATTCGGATAGCAGTGTTCCATGGCTATACTGAGTTTCTTATGAAAATCGTCTTTATTTTCACCGTGTGGAAAATATTATTCGTGCTGCAGAAAATGTCAAAATTGGTCTTCGGATGACTGCAGCTTTACGGATTTATCATCATTGCTCAATGGAAGAGAACCATGCGAGTGATTTGAATTCCGAATTTCGAATTTTGTTTGTTGCGTTCTTTTTTTTAGTATTCAAACTTAATTACCCTTAAGGAATACAAACTCCGGGCGATTATTTAAATTCATTTCATTATGTACGTTGGAGATGATGGTGATGACGATGATGATGATGTTTCTCTTGTTGATTTTTGATGATGAATGAATAAATGATAGAATGATGATTATAAACTCTAATAGAACTTTATTTAACTAAAAATTCCTTCTTTTTTTTTTTTGTTGTTTTTGGTTTTTATTTGTATTGCAAATAATTTTTCTTCTTGTGTTTTTTGTTTTAGCAGGGGTTTGGACTACAACAGTTCATTAAATTCCGCAAAAACCTCAGAATTTTTTAAACCCAAAAAAAAAGAAAATCTAACCAAACAATAGAAGTAATTATTGGTTTTGGTTTTCTCATTGACCACAGACTTCTACAAAAATAAAAAAAAAATTTTTTTTTTGGTTTTTCGTCAAAGAAGTCAGATGGTTACGAATTTATTTCAATCATTTTCCAATGAACAAAAATAAGACCGACAAAAACCCCCATCAAATTTATTGTAATTGATTTTCTATTTTGGAAAAATAGAAAATTTTTTTGTGAATTTTCAATTGCCAAAGACCAGCAGATATTTTTTTTTATTTTAAACGATTGATGGGTCTAAATTAAACTGATAAGAATGAAACAAAATTTTGTCGCATGAAATTAAAACGAATAGAATGTCTTCATAAATATTGTTTTCACCTTTTAAAAATGTTTAAAATATAAGCTTGTAGATTGCAAATAAAATAAAAATAAACTTGTGTTTAGTTTTAATTAAAATTCTCTAAAGTTCTTACAATTTTGTGGGCCACTGTTTACAACTTGATGTAAACAACAACAATTGCTTTGTTTGTTATTCCTCTGTTTACACTCTTCGTATAAACAATAACAATTACTAGATAATTAATCGACATATACTTGTAACGGAGATTTTCAAACCATGATTACGCTCTCTTCAAATACATCTGCGTCTTCTCACAAGGCTGACCGAATTTTACAAACTCAGGTGCCTGATTTGAGCTTCCTTTTATATGGCAACATAAACAGTCTGATGAATGTTCTTGAAGGCGTATGTTCGTGGCTTTGCCTTCTCGAAAACTCATTAAAAGTAAACATTGTTATTCATTATTATTCTTGTTGTATTTTTGTTTACTAGTTTACCATTTTTTTATGCTAGTGTTTGTTGTTGTATTTTTGTTTATTTCACCATTTCAATGCTAAGTGATGTAAATGAAAAAAAAAATCGCCGGTATCGAGAATGTCTAAAATAATGACTATTTTTTTAGCAGAAGGCAAAAAACTTTGCCATTGAGTGGGTCTTTCAAGATGAGCCAAATCCAACAAAAATTACTCGCGCACAAAGCACTTCCAAGCAAATGATCGCCTGTTTTTTCGAAAAACTGGACATGTCGCAATCGTGTCAATTCTGAGTGGTACACAAGCAAATGGTTGTGTTGCCTTCCAAGAAATCAGGAAAACCAATCGCCGAAGACGGATCACTCTACACCACAAGAATGCGAGCTCCTCTCACACATCGGCTCAAACAACTGCATTTTTGAGCACTCAAAACATCGATTCGATGAGTCATCTGCCGTATAGTCCTGACTTGGCACCGAATGACTTCTTTTTATTCCCGTACGTAGAAAATAAAATGAGAGGTCAACGTTTTTCGCCACCTGAAGAAACGGTTGATGCGTTCAGAATGCATGTTTTAGAGATACCTCAATCAGAGTGGCAAAAGTGCTTCGACGATTGGTTCAAACGCAAGCAAAAGTGTATAGATCTTAATGGGGAATATTTTGAAAAACAATAAAGCGATTTTCGATGATTAATATTTGTTTTTTTTTTCTCTAATCCCGAAATATAAAAGGGAACCCTCGTATGAAGCAAATCTGAAACTCATTGGTGACATTCACCTGCTGAGACTTATAAGAATCCGTCTAAGAAAGCGAATATTCGCAGCAATATGTAGAATACCACCATTATACTCAACGTATGCAAGCAAGTTAGAGACGGAAGCAAGTTCTCAAACCAAATACGAACGATTGGATCTACACTACAGCGATCCGACATAGTTAGTTGCCGAATGTCTGGTATGATGGGAGTCCCATGGTAAGGTCCCTAATATCATGCTGATGTGGCTGCATTATATCCGGCTCATTATAGCTCTTTCCGTTAAATCTTTACTAAAGCTACTCAGCAGCTGTACTAGCCGTCGTCTTAGCAGTTTTGGCAGTTGCATAAGTTGAATATTGGCGAAGTCGGGAATTCTTTAGGGTTCAGGGCTCTTTCGAAAATAAACTTGCACCGTAGCACGAATGTTGAACTTTACGAATGGTTTGAATCTAAATGAAACTCTGATTGGAGGTATACTTTCGAAGTAGTTGCTTAAAACTTACTCGGATACAAGGACGGATTATTAAAGATTCGTGTTAACGCTCGGAATTTATTGATACAGTAAAACTTAGTGAGTACTTTTGGGGTTTGAGAAAACTTTCTGTGTGCCCTTTTTCCATTGAATCGATTTGCTGATAGCATCTGAAGCCCATATGGAAAGGAACATTGTACTACATTGTCAGTACTAGGCTTCAAGATACCCAAAGTCGAAAATTTTCTTAAAAATTTGATGGTCATGCCATGTTTGTCTAATTCATTTACTTTATAGTGGCACCGAATACCAACTACTGCGCTCATATAACTACAATAGACTTGGGTCTGCTTAACTTATTTTGTGAGAATCCAACGGCTATCCGAAAGTATGCCATACTTTGAAGTACACTGCTGAATGACATCAGAACCGTTAAATAAACCCTACAGCCTACTTAGACCAGGGTTTTAAAACCGTTGGCATTGACCTAAAACTCTTAGATTTTCAAATCTCTTCACTTGTAACGGCCAATTTAAATTTTATGTCGAGAATTTGGTTTCCCAGATTTACAGCATTTCCATTGTCCAGTTAAAACGACAAGTGTATTGAATTGCTACCAGCTTAGTCCTCTTCTTCTATAGAATGCCGGAGGAGACCCTTTTTCGCTTACAAAATAGGGCATTAGTTGGAGAGAAGGCTTTAGTAATTACGTTTAAACTATTTGTAGTCGCCATGGTCTAGTAGGTAGTGTATTGGCTTATTAGACAAAAGGCCCGGGTTCGAATCCCAGGTCAAACATCAAAACGGAAAATATTTCTTCGGCGACTTCCTCTCAGCAGATTTCTGGCAAAGACTCTGAGAGTAAAAATTGCCTTGAAAGGCTTCTCAAAAATATGTCGTTCGGAGTCGACTTTAAACTGTAGGTCCCGCCACTCTTGTATAAAATTAACGCACACAACATAAGTGGTGTGAGAAGCTAGGTCGTAATCCTGACTGAAGGGTTGTAATGGCCAATTATGTGTGTATGTATGTATGGTTAAGCTATTTAGAAGCCAAGATCACTATAGTAGATGTATAGACCTAGTTTATCTTTGTGTCCCTCCCGTTTGATGGTTGTGAAAGTCTTAAAATTTTTTAAGTGGTCGTTAATCGCTTTTCTTTGGGTATTGCTTTCCCGAAGGCAGAATATTCGAGGCATGAATATTGCTATGAAAAGACAAACGGCGTAACATCGTTTAACATTAAAATTATAAACATTCTACTTCAAGAATGTACTTCAGGCTATTTACGTGGACATATAAAAAAAAAGACAAAGCAGGCAACCAGTAGTAGTAAGAATTCAGTCAGTCATGTGTGAAGACGCGTTGCGTGTGAAGAGGACAGTCGTGGTTTGAAGATCTTAACCAAAAAAATCTGCTTTATTAGTGCTTACGCAATAAGAGTGGGAATTAGAATAGCAAACAAGCAATTATTGTTGTATAGCACAAGTTATAAACAGTGTTACACAAAAATAGTGCATACAAAAATGATTTTAATTGAGATTAAACACAAATTTATTTCTATTTTATTTGCAATCAACGAACTTATATTTTAAATGTTTTTAAAAAGGCTCTCATTTCATGAACACCACCTCGTATTTGCCACTTAAACAAATTTTCAAACAATTTCACAATAAAAAAACATATTCTTCCTTAAATTTTCTCTTCTTTAGAAGACAAAACAAAAAATAAAATAAAAAAAATTTCCACAAAATATACGACCAATCCTCTGCCATCGAAGAGTATTGTTTGCTTCATCCTTTGCTGCACCAGATGTTTTCCTTCTAATCCCATTAAATTTACTGCCATTCGATTAAACAGGCAGAGGCGATCATTGAACTTTTTCCTGTCATTTCACCAAATAATCTTCGATAATTTTTGTTTCTTGTTTTTCGTTTTTCCTCTCTAAAGTTTAACCTGTGAAAAGGAAAAATCGATATTCAAAAGCCAAAAAGCAAACAAAAAAAAACTGGAACTGAAACGAAATTATGCCCATAACCTCTGGCTTATAGAGGAATGGCTGGTGGATGGATGGTGCCAAGCAATAATCATCGTCTGACCTGTTCAAAAGTCACAGAAAAATTTGTTTCAAATTTTTCGTTTTTTTTTATTTCTTCACAGCAAAGTGAAGTGAAGCCAGCAGATGCCAACGTTTGCACCACAGGAATCTTTTACTTGCAACATGTCCGCATGCCAGGCTATTATTGAACACAAGGTTTTTCGATTGTATGAGGTGGCTTTGGTGGTGTTCGTCTGTCTGTTCAATGTTTAGTGAATTGTGTGTGCCTCAGATTATTGAAGTGAAAATTGAAGAGTGTTTGAGACACGGTAAACACTTTGGTGTTTGCTGTTGAACAATTAAACATAATATGAGAGCACTTGTCACACCACTTATGTTGTGTGCGTTAATTTTATACATGAGTGGCCGGACCTACAGTTTAAAGTCGACTCCGAACGACAAATTTTTTAGAAGCTTTTCATGGCAATTTTTACTCTCAGAGTCTTTGCCAAAAATCTGCTGAGAGGAAGTCGCCGAAGAAATATTTTTCGTTTTGATGTCTGACCTGGGATACGAACCCGGGCCTTTCGTCTAATAAGCCAACACACTACCCACTAGACCACGGCGACTACTAGTCGGTCAAACGTTTAACAGAAATTGATGAATTGCTGTAAGAAACATAAATTTGTTGTGAATAATAGGTAGTACGTTGGCTTATTAGACGTAAGGCCACGGTTCATACCAAAGATAGGCAATGAATCGTTTTTTCGCTACTCATAAGTACTCATGAATACTTTTTAATATAAGTAAGTCAACAATATTGAAATTTAATCTAAGTACTCCGATTCATTCATACTCATTACAACATTGATTTATAATTACAGATTGCAATGAGTATGCATACAACGTTGACATCAAACTCATACCATTCGAAATATGTTTGATTCATAAGCCTACTCACTTTAGATTCATAACGAATCATTTCCCAAAATTTACAGTCTCAGGATTTACAAAAAAAAAGGAAAAAACATCCAGCAGTGCAAATACACAACCTTTTAGTGAGTATTTTAGTGTTCGTATGCGAATCATATTGTTACGTTTCTACCTTCTTAAGAACGTTAAAAATAAAGGGTCCGCCAAATAACTTTTTTTTTTGAAAATGCTTTAAAAAAAAATCTACTGAATATTTTCTTAAATTTCTTTTTTTATTTGAAAGTACAATCCTTGCGGTTAATAATGGAAAAAAATTTCATTCAAATGTCTGCCAAGCCTGGCCACGCAATAGCCTACACTATCAGTCCAATTTTTAAGCACATTATCGATTGTGTGCAACCGTATTTCACCAATGGCTTCACGAATATTGTCATTTAAAGCGCCAATTGTCTCTGGTTTGTCTCGGCGTAAGACTTATCTTTGACGGCACTCCACAAATAATAGTCCAACCGTGTCAAATTGCAGCTCCGTGGTTGCCAAACGACATCAGCTCTGCGGCTGATAATGCGATCTTCAAAAGCAAAGCGCAAAAAAACGAGTGCAGCTTCGGCTGTGTGGCACGTAGCCCCGTTTTGTTGAAACCAAATGTTGCCAATAACCTCCGCTTCAATTTTTGTGAACAAAAATTCATTCAACATGGCCCGATAACGATCGCCATTGATTGTAACGGCCACTCTTTGCTCATTTTCGAAGAAAAATGACCCCCAATTAAGCCTCGGGACCAAAATCCGCACCAAACAGTGACTCGTTTTGGGTATGTCGGCTTTTCAGTCTATGCGTGCGGTTTTTTTGTGCCCCAAATGCGACAATGTTTCATGTTTACATACCCGCCAAGATTTAAATGAGCTTCATCTGAAACGATGATTTTTTTTACCAAAATCGTCATCTTCTGTATGTCGATCGCAGCCCCCTTAGCGAAGAGAAATCGAGTATACACAACCATATTCGTTCGGCAGAAGGATAAAACTAGAAGGATTATTATTAGAAGAATTATTGTTGAAAAAAAAAAAACGTTAGCTGGCGGAAGCGGTATGAGTCGTAGATTGTAAATAAAATAAAAATAAATTTGTGTTCAATTTTAAATCAATTCTTTATTGTTCGCACAATTCCGTGCGCCACCTTTAGAAATTGATTTACACAATAACAATTTACTTTAATCGCTATTCTTCTTTCACATTCTTTCACATACAGAATAACAACTGTTCGTTATTCTTCTCAGCTTATAAACTATTTGTAAGCAACACCACAATATTCTCTTCACACATAACGTATCTGACCGAATTCTTATTGAATTTCACTTGTCGTCTTCACACACGACTGACTGAATTCTGACTGAATCTGGTGTCTTCACACACAACGTGTCTGACTGAATCTCATGTGCCCTCTTCACACACAACTGACTGAATTGCCGTTGGCTGCACTGCCTTGCCTTTTATATCGCTGAATCAATAGTGTGATGAATACTCTCGAACGAGAATGACGACCATCGGAAAATATCTAAAAATGTAAACAAGTTATTTTCATTATTGTTGTTTGTGTATCTTGTTTACTGTTTATACGCTCTCTATTTTTATGTTGCATTTTGTTTACTTCTCTGCCCGTCGGCATGAAGAGAACATGATAAAAATGTGAGTGTATTTGTGAGGGGCATGTGTATAACCCAGAGGAAAATTGTTAGTAACATTTTAAAGTGTAATCTAATAACATGTTTATGTGAAGGAAGATGGAAAATGTACAACGTCAAACCCCTAAAGACTATGTATTTAACTTGACAAATATTCTTCCAAAATTGAAGATCATTTCTCATTGTTATTAGTGAATATTATTAGAAAATAGTGAATCCCACTGTAATTTTTCTTTGGGTGTATAATTGATATACAAAAACAAAATTCAAAAAGAAGCGATAAGAACCTGCTTCACTGAAAGCTGACAAGCAACGGAATGCATTTTTATGCTCTTTTTAACAAACATTGTTGATGTTCGTGCCCTATGTGTGTAAAAGGCCGAAGATAATTTTCCCCTGAGGGACATTGGATCTGTCTTTTTCGCTTATGTGTCGTTTTATTTCTGTTTTTGTAAATGCAACAACAACTAAGACTGTAAGTTTTGAGGAATGATTCGAGTCACTCGATTCATTTGTAAGTACTTATTATAAGTATTTTTCTAAATTTATGAATCTAAATGAGTAGGCTTATGAATCAAACAGATTTCGAATGGTATGAGTTTGATGTCGCCGTGGTCTAGTGGGTAGTGTGTTGGCTTATTCGACGAAAGACCCGGGTTCGTATCCCAGGTCAGACATCAAAACGAAAAATATTTCTTTGACGACTTCCTCTCAGCAGATTTCTGGCAAAGACTCTGAGAGTAAAAATTGCCATGAAAAGCTTCTCAAAAATCTGTCGTTCGGAGTCGACTTTAAACTGTAGGTCCCGCCACTCATGTATAAAATTAACGGACACAATATAAGTGGGAGTGAGAAGCTAGGTCGTAATCCTGACTGAAGGGTTGTAATGGCTAATTATGTATGAATGTATGAGTTTGATGTCAATGTTGTAAGCATACTTATTGCAACCAGAACTTATAAATCAACGTTGTAGTGAGTAGGAATCAGAGTATAAAGTTAAATTTCAATATTGTTGACTCACTTAGATACAAAATTTCATGAGTACTGAAAAAACGATTCATTAGATAGCTTTTCATTATCTAAAATGGTGTATTTTTGTGTTAAAAATTGAAGATCTTTTCAGTCCATTGAATTATTTTCTAACAATAGTTCTGTAATTACCGCCATACAAAAAAAAAATTCCAAAATTCATGCTCTTTCCTGTTGAATTTTGTAACAACCATGGCACCAAATTCTATAAATATTTCCGAATTCCTGTAAATAAACCTTCAGGGGAATAATAAAAATTGTTTTCATTTCAAATTAAAAGATTCTAAAATCTATTTAATTTCATTTATTTTCGAAATATTTGAATTTTTCTTAAATACTTCATTGTAAATAGAAGACAAACATTTAAAAGAGGCCTCATTATACCCAAATGAAGCATCATGACATCACCTTATGATGATGCTTTAATTCATTTGGAAACATCAGCAGCAATAACTTCAACATGAGTTTTATTAAGCATATGCGTTGCCTATTAAAACTTCTTCTTCTTCTTCTGAAATCATCTAAGGGGAGGGTGACTCCCCTCTTAATTTATGCAGAAAATATTTCTTCTACGACAACAAATGCCAATACGATGACAAAATGTCAAGACATTCATTTTAATCACGGCCCATTAACAGTTGTTTCTTAAACAATTGGAGTGATTAAAGCACAATCACTTAAATACTACGACCCTCGTATATATAAATAGGAAACATTTTAAAATAAATTTTTCTCCATGCATTTTCCTGTTAATTAAAAACGCATTCTTTTGTTTTCTATTTCTTCTAACAATAATTTTAAAGTGCTTGAGAGAGTGGGTTTGGTTTTCTATTTCATTTGAGTTTTTAAAATTAGCCTGTCAATGGGATGTGATGGTGATGACTGTGGTGTCATCTTTGTGGTTATGGATAATGATCGATGAAATCTTTTCCTCTTCTATGCCTCTCATCTACGCACTCATTGGCATTGCATTGCCAGCCTTTTACTTGCATCACCCTTAATGGCAGCATTACGGTTTTCCCTTGAGCTCCTGAACGTGCTTGAAATGTAAGTGAAATTTGAATTAAAGCAGGGAGAGGGTGGGGTGAGAATTTTTAAGCGCATTTACGTTAACCATTTTGGTGGTACAAATTAAGGCGTTACAGGCACTTATCCTACACAGTGTTCGTTCGTATTTCATATTTTATGTGTAAGTTTTTAATTGACTGCTGCGTACACGGGGTAGAGCATTAAACGCATATTGGTTGGGGGCAAAAGTAAATTCTATCCTAAAAATTTTAAATGAAGAAACTGCGTGTAAAAAAAGAAAGAAAATAAAGTTTATCAGCCCCTGATAGAAGATTTTTGCTTAACAAAATTAGGCTGTTTCTAGCTTCCAGGATAAATTTGTTTCGTAACAAAATTTTCTTCATTCTTTTACGTCTTTTACTATGTTCAGACATGCACTTTTATTGAGTCAATATACGGTTTATTGATTACAATATTTTAAGTGTTTAGACAACTGCTTATTCAATATTCATTTGACAACTGGTAAACAAAACAGTTGGTTGTTTCAACAACATTGTTGTTCTTTTGTTTTCAAAAATATCAATAGAAAGTGTTCGGAAAATTGTAATATGCTCACTGTTTTAATCAATATTATAACAATTTATGAATTTATTGAGCAATAATTAATTGACATTTTATATAAAATAGAAGAAGAAATAGAAGAATAGAAATAGAATAAGAAGTCGTCGTGGTCTAGTGGAGGCCCGGGTTCGAATCTCAGGTCAGACATCAAAACGAAAAATATTTCTTCGGCGACTTCCTCTCAGCTGATTTCTGGCAAAGACTCTGAGAGTAAAAACTGCCATGAAAAGCTTCTCGAAAAATCCTGTCGTTCGGAGTCGAATTTAAACTGTAGGTCCCGCCACTCATGTATAAAATTAACGCACACAACATAAGTGGTGTGAGAAGCTAGGTCGTAATCCTGACTGAAGGGTTGTAATGGCCAATTATGTATGTATGTATGTAAAAGCATAAGAAATTAAAGTCTTGAGCATTAAAATATAAAAAACAAATATTTTAAAGAGATCAATCGAAATATTAAAAAAAATTAATTAAAAAGCTTTATCAATCAACCGGTCAATCGGCAGGAATCACAATCAATAGCTAAGAAATTACCATCAATCTTATGACATATCTTTTCTAATAGCTACATCAAGCAGCATTAGAAGTAAAATTTGCTAAGGAATCCATCAAAAGATAAAATTTATGTAGTCAAGCATTATCAATCCATATCAATCAAAGAGAAATCATCAATCACCGAAGAATTTTGCGGGATACGGAATATAAATACAATTAAAATTTATCCCATAACTGTTCCTATTGTCGTAACTCATCAATCAGTTGAACTCATAACTCTTCAATCACTTTAACTCAAAACAAATCAACATACCCTACCATCAATCATGTGACTTACAATATCTGAACCAGGTAATATCAATGCGAATTAGATCAGTATAAATATGATTGTGGATTGTGTATTCACATAGTTTTCTGAGATATTTGACGTTTTTCGATATGATAAGTCGCCGTGGTCTAGTGGGTAGTGTGTTGGCTTATTAGACAAAAGGCCCGGGTTCGTATCCCAGGTCAGACATCAAAACGAAAAATATTTCTTCGGCGACTTCCTCTCAGCAGATTTCTGGCAAAGACTCTGTCGTTCGTAGTCGACTTTAAACTGTAGGTCCCGCCACTCATGTATAAAATTAACTCACACAACATAAGTGGTGTGAGAAGCTAGGTCGTAATCCTGACTGAAGGGTTGTAATGGCCAATTATGTATGTATGTTTATATAAAATATTGAGATCAATAATGCCGTTTATTGCGATTTACTCAATATAAGTGCATGTCTGAACACAGTATTACAACGGCAACTAGCCAATATGGTCATACGATTAACAGAAAGAGTGGTGAATACTAGACGTCATATGCCTTGGTTTAAACATTGCACATGTATTGGCGATTGATAGCCTACTGTTGCCACTTATAGGATCTTAAGGCATTTTGATGCGGTTGTTTCAATGCAGAGTTCGGCTAGTAGTTACAAGTATTTGTCTTCAATAATGCGAACTTTTCAAACATCTATGTTATCGAAAAGAGCCTAAGGTAGCACATTAAAATGGGGACTAAAATGTAAACTATTTGTAGTTCTGATATCGACACCTCCATTCTATAACGTTCTAAGTGTACTTAAATGTTTTTAATGTTCTTGCATTTTTAAATTCTACGTTCTCTAACTTAAATACTGTAAAAATTTGGTTAAGGTCCACCGATCCGGTCCAAAGTTATAGGGAAAAATCTACTTAGAATACACATTGAGAGCTCATAACATAAAACATAAACTTTTTCGAATGTTATAGAACGGAGGCGTCGATATATGTATGTACGTCTTGAAGAACGAAATCTAAAGTATTTTTACGAAAGTGGAAATGGTATTATTAACATTTTAGAAAAAGCACCAACAACAAAACAATAGACTTGTTCACGTGATCAACGAATAAGTAAAAAAATATAACAACCAAAATAATGAACTTGTTTACAAGATCGAAAAAATAAGGAATAGAAGATGTAAACAACCAACAACAAAGTGCGGCGAACAAAGAAGTAAACAAGCAAAAACAAAGTGCATTTAAGACACATACATACATACATAATTGGCCATTAAAACCCTTCAGTCAGAATTACGACCTAGCTTCTCACACCACTTATGTTGTGTGCGTTAATTTTATACATGAGTGGCGGGACCTACAGTTTAAAGTCGACTCCGAACGACAGATTTTTGAGAAGCTTTTCATGGCAATTTTTACTCTCAGAGTCTTTGCCAGAAATCTGCCGAGAGGAAGTCGCCGAAGAAATATTTTTCGTTTTGATGTCTGACCTGGGATTCGAACCCGGGCCTTTTGTCTAATAAGCCAACACACTACCCACTAGACCACGGCGACTTCATATAAGACACACAAACAACAATAATGAAACCAACTTGTTTACATTTTTGGATCTTTCCCGAAGGCTGTCATCCAGCGTTATAAAAGGCAAGACAAAGCAAGCAATGATGGAGTTCGAATTAAGTTAGCCGTGTGTGACAATGTCACGTTGGTTGCAGTGAGAATTCAATCATTATTCATATCATTATAATTCAATCAAATTATATGAATATTCTCTAGAAGATCAGTTTTGATGTCTAACTTGGGGTTTGAACCCAGGCCTCACGTCTAATAAGCCAACGCACTACCCACTAGACCATGGCGACTTTATTTTCATGCACTTTCTCTCCAATTGCTTACAAATCATTTCATATTTTCATTTGCATTTAATGTGTAAAACGAAATAACATTTTCCCCTACCCAATACTACATGAAATAGACCCTTTAATCCCTGTGAGAATAACAATCGATTTCTGTTATTATTCTCTTCCAATTCAAACTAAATTTACGCACTATTTCATGCCACTTCGACTAGGCAACAACACTCAATAAAACTTAAAAGGAGTTGAAAAGGGGGCCGGGCATAATGAAAACTGACAAGGCAAACAAGATGATGATGATGTTGATGATGAAGGTAAAGAAGAGAAAGAAGAAGAGTACATATGATATTGATGAAGGACTAAGAGAGATGATGGGAGTACAGGAAGTGATTTATTGGTGACAACATGAAACCATTTTTGGTTGTTTTTAATCTCATAGAGAATTGGGAATTGACAGAAGCAGCAGCAGAAACATAGATATTGTAGGCGCTGCTGAACCTAACAGCTACAACAACTATAACAACAATAATGCCAATTATTGGCAATTATGTCAGAGTGATGATAGACAGAGAAAGTTAGAAGAGAAGGGGGGGGGGGGCTACAGAACAAATGGATACAGAAATCAAATTTTCAGAAAGAAAAACTTCTGGGACATCATTTGAGTAAATGATGAGACAAAAGAAACATGAAAATAAAGGATAAAGAAATGATTTGAAGAGATTTTGTTAAGATTGTTTATCGGTTTTCATTTTCTTTTTCTTCTTCTTTTTCTTCATCTTATTATTCATATTTATGATACACGTTTACGCGTTGCTGCTTTATGGTGATGTTGATGGGAATTTGTTAACATATGATACGTTTTATCGTACGTATACTATAACAACAGCAACAACAACAAATTTTTGTTATTTTTACATTGAAATTCTACATCAGTCGTATTCCTGCTAAAAAGGCCTACACACTCCCTAAACAAAAAACAATAAACGAACGCGCTTGAACGCCTATCAACGCATACTAACGCAAGTACACGTACGTCCCAATACTTTTGTTTAGTGAAACACTTTTTTTTTATTTATAACACATACATACGAGCATAAGTATTCGTTCAATTCTTTTTTTGTTGTTTTTTTTCTGTTGTTTTATTATCATTTTCTAAATACGAGGACTTCTTATAACAAACAAATGCTTTCCTTTATTATACCCATACAGTTATGTGTGTTGGAAGCGAAGAGATGTAAGCATAGGCCTACATAAACGGCAGACAGTACACACACACACCCACACATACACATTTATTCAATATTACACTTATGTTACTACTCCCTGGTGTACTATCGTATAGCAGAACTAAAGAGTATCAAAAAATGTGTGTGTGTGGGGGTGGGGAGTAGGACAAGTAAGGTGAGTTATTGTGTTTTTATTTTGATTTTTTTCTTTGTTTTTGTTTCTCTTTTTATTTCTGGTTTTAACTCTGCATGTTCTTGATGATAAATTGCATATAAACAGGGGCATATTTTATGTTCAACAACAGTGGGAAAGAAAATTTGTGTAACACCAGAAATAAAAACGATTTCAATATTAAAATTCTTCCACAATGTATTGTAAGTAAGCCAAGAAAAAGAAAATTTTAGCAAAGCTAAGACAAAAACAATAGAGAGTCGTCAAGTCTGTACTGCATTGTTCCTTAGGAAGCTTGAAAGTAAGCTAATATCACAGGAAGAGAAGCTCAATCAACAATTGAAATAAAGGGTCATGCTTACATATTTCTCTGCAATCAATCGAATACAACTGATCGATAATGGAGAACAGCAAAGACTCGATAATATTGCTATGAAAATGAAGAATCTAGAGACTGGTGTTTTGCTAATACTTCGCATAACATTGAAATTTTATACAAAAACTACAAAAACAAAACTATGCAGTAAACAAACCTCTTTACAATTTATCCCTCTGCTTAATATAACAATAAACACCAGCATAAACAAATGGTAAACAAAAATACAACAACAAACACTAAAAGAATAAATGTAAACAAAAATTAGTACTTTTATAGAGACCTCGAAATGTCCAAGTTATGAATATTCGCCTTCAAGAACATTCATTAAGCTGTTTACTCTGTCATATAAAATGCAAAGCAAAGCAGGCAACTATTTAGTAAGAGTTCAGTCACTCTTGTGTAAAGACGCGGTGTGTTTGAAGAGAGTAACTGTGGTCTGAAGATCTCAGTTACAAAGATCTGTCCATCAATTGTCTAGTTATCGTTATTGTTTATGAAAAGGGAGTAAACAGATAAATAACAAACAAAGCAATTGTTGTTGTTTACCTTAAGTGGTAAACCATGGCACAGAATTGTGTAAAAAAAAAAATAAAAAAGTTTAATTAAAACTAAACACAAATTTATTTTTATTTTACAAGAACACTACAGAGTAAACAGTCTGAGGAATATTCTTGAATGCGAATGTTCGTGAGTAAACAAAAATGTTTTCATATATAGAGATCTCAAGAAGGCGAAGTCATGAATATTCGCCTTCAAGAACATTCTTCAAACTGTTTACTATGCCATATAAAATACAAGGCAAAGCAGGCAACTATTTAGTAAAAGTTCAGTCAGTCTTGTGTGAAGACGCGGTGTGTTTGAAGAGAGTAATTGGGGTACAAAGATTTGTCGAACAGCTGTCTAGCCATCGATACTGTTTATGAAAAGGAAGTAAATAGAGGAATAACAAACAAAACAATTGTTGTTGTTTACATTAAGTTGTGAAACAAGGCACACACAGAAGAAAACTAAACACAAATTTATTTGGATTTTATTTGTGTTTTTAAAAGGCCAAAGCGTAACAATTTTTTTTTCTCAATTGTCTTCTGGCAAAAACTCTGAAAGCGAAATAACATTGCCATGGAAAGTTACTCCAAATCGGTCTTTCCAAGACGACAATAAACTGTAGGTCTTGCCACTTATGGATGAAATTAACATAGACAATATGACTCACTTGCAACTAATTTTTACTTAACTTTTAAAGTTTTGAATCGAATTTTTTTTTCGTTACTTATAAAACGTGGCACACTGTAAGTTGGTTGGGTATTTATTTAATGATGTCTGTGTATGTCTAACTGTCTATTTGTCATGTCAGAGAGGAAGTAGAAATCTACGAAGTATTGTTGATACTCATTTTTGTAAAAATATTGTCGTTTCATTCATTCATTCATTCTTTGTTTCATTCATTCATTCATTCACATATTCATTCAAATATTCATACTCAAGCATGAAAAGTTTTTTTTCGTTTTTTTTTTTTGTTTTGTTCAGGTCCCTTGTCAAATGTAATATGAGCTGTCAAAAAATTGTGTACCTTATGAAAAGTCATTGACAGCTACGGGAGACTAAAAACATCAACAGCAATAGCAACCAACATAACCTACATCTACCATTTATGTCCGTTTGACGCTTCACACCCGCGCTCATCAAGCAGCGTACACTGCCATATTGGCTAGGCCACAAGTTATAACACAGTCACTAGACAACTTGTGGCTTATAAGTGGTTATAAACTTAATATACAAACCACAATAATAAATAGACTCTCTCTCTCTCTATGTGACTATGTGTCTGTCTGTCTGTCTGTTTGGGTATTTGTAGTGGTAGTGGTAGTCACTGACTCTATTGCCATTGGTTTTATGCCCCACTATGCCAGTATGAGTGTCAAGTGAATGAAGGCTTTTAGGGGCAAGCAAAAAAAAATATAAAAAATTTAGCAACTAAAAATGCTAAAGATTTCAAACAACAACAACAACAACAACATCAATAACAATAACAAGGTGAAAAGTAAACATCAAACATATGATGGTGGCAACCCACAAGGAAGTGTTGAAGTCTGAGATTCATTTGCTATCCTTAGGGGCTAGTAAGTGACATTAAAATCGCATGTAATGAAGACGTTAAAAGGCCTGGGCATTATTAGTAGTGGATGGTAAATGTCAAGGAAAGGTTAAAAAGGGAAACAACGAAGTCACGAACACTTTCGATGGTTCAATCACAATCAAAAATATGAAATCAGGATGTTGCCTTCAATTTTGATGCTTAACTGCATTGTAAGCGTAGTCTAGTAGGTAGTGTTTTGGCTTATTAGATGTGAGCCCAAGGATCAAATCCCAGATCAGACATCTAGCAAAAAAAAAAATTCTTTCTTTCGGCTACTCTCTCTCGCCAGATTTCTGGCAAAAATGAAAAAGTTTCTTAAAAATCTGTAGTTCGGACACGAGACTGAAGTGATTACAAATATTGAAAGGCCTGTGCATCATCGTTTTGCTCGTTCCGCTGAAACGCTATTCCGCTATTGTAAGTGAAAGTGTTGCCGAAGATGCGAATGTAACGATTCCTCGTCGTTCTTAGGAATTAGGACTGTCTTACGGCACATTATGGCGTATTTTGCATTTAAATCTCCAACTACATCCCATATAAAGTCCAGCTAACGCAACAACTGAAGCCAGCTGACCATTCACAAAGTCCCAAATATGTAGAGGGGGTGCTTGAACATTAGGCGGTGGAGGGCAATTTTTCGAACAAAATTTTCTTCACCAATGATGTGCTTCATTCGCACTCGATGGGTATGTTAATAAACAAAATTGTCGTATTTGGGATTCTGAGAATCCTCAAGTAATTAAAGAGTGACCATTACTTACTTACTTAATTGACCATAACAACCCGATTAACGGATTTCGGCCTGTCGTAACACATCCTTCCAGGCGCCTCTGCTTCTTGCGCGCCTACGCCAACTGGTCACACCAATCGATGACAGGGCTTCCTCGATTTGGTCCTTCCAACGGATACAAGGTCGTCCTCTTCGCCGACTTCCGCAGATCCCCGCATCAAATACCCGTTTCGCCGGAACATCCTTTTCCATTCGAACGACATGGCCGAGCCAGCGCAGTCGCTGGCTATTAATACGCTATACAATGTCCATGTCATTGAGGAGCTCATACAGCTCACTGTTGAATCGGATGCGAAAATCATCGCCAACTCGCACTGGACCGAAGATCTTACGTAGAACTTTTCTCTCGAATACTCTCAAGGCAGCTGCATCAGTTCTTAATAGGGTCCATGCTTCTGCGCCATAAAGAAGCACGGGTAGGATGAGCGTCTTGTAAAGCTTCCTCTTGCGAGAGAGATCTCTGCTACTCAATTGCCTATTGAGACCATAATAGCACCTGTTGGCAAGAGTAATACTGCGCTTGATCTCCAGACTGACATCATTTTCGGTGGTTACGGCGGAGCCAAGGTAAATGAATTCCTTGACTGTATCAAAAGTATAGTTATCGGCCGTAATTTGTGAATCAATACGCCGCACGGCTCTACTTGTCGATAACATATACATCGTTTTGCCCTCATTTACTGCCAGACCCAACTTCTTCGACTCCCGTTCAATAGCACTAAAGGCAGCAGTGACATCTCGTTTGGTACGCCCTGTGATGTCGATGTCGTCAGCGTACACAAGCAATTGGACACTTTTTTGAAAGATAGTCCCATTGCGATGCACTCCCGCCTTTCGCAGAACACTCTCCATGACATAGTTGAAGAGGTCGCATGATAAGGGATCGCCTTGTCTGAAACCTCACACGGTATCAAAAGGTTCGGAGAGGGAAGAGTGACCATTACATCCATAAAAAGTCACTGTTTGGTGTGCTCTTTGGTCCGAAGGTGTGGTTAGACCTTACTTCTTCGAAAACGACAATGGAACGACTGTCACCGTCAATTCGGAGCGTTATGGTCATATGATAACCGATTATTTTTTTGCCTGCTCTTCAACAAGACGGTAGCACATGTCACACAACTCCAGCGAATATGGGTTTATTGCAAGAGACATTTCCTGGCCGTGTAATCTCTCGTCAAAAATCTTTCGTTCGGAGTCGACTTTAAACTGTAGGTCCCGCCGCCACTCATGTATAAAATTAACACACACAACATAAGTAGTGTGAGAAACTAGGTCAATAATCCTGACTGAAGGGTTGTAATGACCAATATCATGCGATTTGACACCATTAGACTGTTTTTTGTGGGACTACGCGAAATATCGTGTTTATGCAGATAAACCTTCAACTTTTGAGCACTTAAAAACCAACATTTCGTCAAGTTATCACTGAGATATCGCCTAATATCTGTCAAAAAGTGGTCGAAAATTACCTCAAAAGAAACAATGCTTGCAACACTTCGTGTGCGAGGAGGTCATTTAAATGATGTAGGGTTTCACACTTAATGTCAACGTTCAGACTTTACAATAAGAAAGAAATGAAACCACGAAATGGATAACCCGTTTGTTTTTGTAAAGCAAAATAGAAAATACTCTGCGCCAAATCCCTAACGACTGCGTATTTAACTTGACAAAAATTCTTCCAAAACTAGAAAATATTTCTTATTGTGGATCTTATTAGAAAATAGTGGATTCTACTGTAATTTTTCTTTGGGTGTATAATTGATATACAAAAAAAAGTTCAAAAAGTAGAGACGAGAACCAGTTTCACTGAAAGCTGACAAGCAACGGAATGCATTTTTACACTCTTCTTAACAAACATTGTTAATGTTCGTGCCCTATGTGTGTAAAAACCGAAGATGATCTTCCCCTGAGGGACTTTGGTTCCGACGTCTGATTTTGATGAATGATTGGCGAGTCATTATAAGTATTTTGCTAAATTTATGACTGCGTATTTAACTTAACAAATATTCCTTCAAAAATGGAGATCATTTCTCATTCTTATTAGTGAATCTCATTAGAAAATAGTGGATCCCACTGTAATTTTTCTTCGGGTGTATAACTGATATACAAAAAATTTAAAAAGAAACGATAAGAACCTACTTCACTCAAAGCTGACAAGCAACTGAATGCATTTTAACGCTCTTTTTAACGAACAACGTTGATGTTCGTGCCCTATGTGTGTAAAAAGCCGAAGAAGATCTTTCCCTGAGGGATATTGTTGTTGCATTTAGAAAAACAGAAGAAAAACGACACACAAGCAAAGAAAAAAAAGCAGAGCAGCAAGTAGAGCAAACACACAACCTTCTAGTGAGTATTTTAGTGTTCGTACGCAAATTATACTTATTTTGTGTGTGATTCGTATACATGTGCGCTATGGAGAGTCGAAATGACAATGACATGCTACGTGTTGTTAAGTATGCGTATGATGAGTACTTCAAACTTTGAATATGAGTAGAAGAGGTTCCATGATGTTAAAATAAGTATAAAAGCGTATAAGTATCAGAAATTATGAGTACGATTCGATTCTACTCATCTTTTTGAATACCCATTGCTGACCTCTCTATCAGGCTCTTTGCCATGACATAACTTCCCCTAAAGATGCTGTCAATAACTACGAATATTGAGAGCGGCACTCCTTTACATCTGGTCATGATGATTTTTAAATATTTTCATTACAATCCATGGGCTTTTAAAAACCTCCTTCGCTATCAATACAGTAAGACACCGCTTAACGCAGGACATACGTTCCAATAAAAAGAGGCAACTTAATATGTACATATGTACACACCTAGTAACGTTGGCATACAGGAAAGATAGGTTCGTAGTGTAATTGCGACTTTGGAAAGTACAGTTGAAATCTTTATTCTGGACAGACTAACAAAAGATCGTTGAAAAAGATACGTAGTAAACACCTTCGCTATATAGTGCACCACAAGTATCAATACAAAGCACGATTTAGGGGAATCCCAATATTACCGCGTAATACTAGCGTTAAGCGGGGTCCTACTGTACCTGCAATCGATGATGTCTTATGCAAAATCACTTAAATTTTATTGACCCTGTATTCGTAAGTGACAACACAACTTATTGTTTAAACTTAACGAAACGAAAACCAAAGGTGAGTGCAAGTGTTGGTAACCTTTATCAAGGTTTGTTATACGTTGCCACTCTACATTGTTTTTTTTTGCTTCTTCTTCTCAGACTCCAAAGCAAAACTTTTGCTTGTGTTTGTTTATTTGTGTGCAACAATGCTAGTCATTTACACCACAGTTGTCTGTTTGTCTCTCTCTCTGTGTGTGTGTTTACTCGGCAAAGAGTTATTGAAATTGATTTCAATAACTCGTGTTTATATCTGCAAGTGTATGTGTGAAATCAAACTGTCAATATGGTTTTAAAACATCGTAACAGACAGTTATACAGCCAGCCATTCGTATACACAAACAACTTATGGTGTTTGAGTGTTTTTGTTTTTGTGTGTCCCAATACGGGAACAAGAAGGACTTTTGATTGTCATACGAAGACAATGCCAACAAACTCTTGTATAAATTCTACTTTTAAATATTGTTGTTGTTGTTTTTGTTTGTGGTGGTTTTTGTTATTTTTTTTTCAAAGGTTATCGGGTGGCTTTGATTTGTTTAAGAAAAAAAAAAAGAAGAAGAAGAAAGTATTGAATGGAAACGAATGTTTCTAAAATATGAATACGAATGGGAATTATTTAATGCACCCACACCCTCTTCCACCTTATAAAATATGTATGGACGAAAAGGTTAGAATTTCTTCAAGTACACATACATACATGCATGCATGCATGCATGATAAATGTATGCCTGAGTATATAGAAAAAGGAAAAGTAAAAGAGAATTTCAATAATAAGATGGCAACATAAATCCATTGTTTGAATGTTAATGAATGAATGAATATGAATAAATAACTGCCTCGTATGTATGTATGTATGTGTGTGTGTGCGAGAGCACGAATGAATGAAACGAATGACTGACTGAAGTGAGTGTTTATTATTAAAATCTCTTATTTCAGTGATTAAATTTTGTATGCCAAAGTCGTGTATGCATTATGAGTTGAGCCTTATGAAGTGTTTTTAAATTCAAACACATACTCTCTCTCTCTGTCTCTTTCTCTCTTCCTCTATCTGTGTGATAATGTACATGTCTTGTCATGTTTGTTTATGAAGAAAATTTTCTCTCTCTCTCTCTATTGAATTGTAAACAAAAATGAATATTTTTGACATTTCTTAATAAACCATAAACGAAGACAACAACAACAACAATTTCTGACATTTTCACAAAAATATCCAATTAATGTATCGGCGTGTGATAATATGTTACAAGATTTTATTCAAATATTACATTAAGCAGGCTCAAGAGTTAGGGTCTTAAGCTAAAAATATTCTCTTTATTTGGAATATTGGAAAAAGAAGCTTAAAAATAAGGTTGTATTACAATACTTACTTGAAAGAGTAAAAAAATTAGTAACAAATACAGCGGGCTTTCTCATAAATGAAGGAATGACGTACAAAGTCGTCATATAGATGAGTATCGATGTTTAAAAGTACGTCAAGTATTTTACTTTTCATTAAAATGACAACGGCATACAAGAAGGTACTTGTGACCTGCAAATAGCCGCTCACAATACATACCTGAAAGTATAGGAAAGAAGAAACAAAGTTAGTGGACGTTTTTATAAATGAAAGAAGGACGTACAAAGCCGTCATAACTATGACTATCAGTGATAATGAGCATACAAGATGGTACTTCTGACGTGTAGACAGAAAGAAAAGATATAAAGAAGAAGAAATAAAGTTAGTGAGCATTTTAATAAATCAAGGAAAGACGTATAAAGTCGTCATATCTATGAGTAACGATATTTAAAAGTATGTCATGTCTTTTGCTCTTCATTAAAATGACAGCAGCATACGAGATGGTACTTTTGACTTGAAAGTATAGAAAAGAAGAAACAAAGTTAGTGAACATTTTTATAAATGAAGTAAAGACGTACAAAGTCGTCATATCGATGGATATCGTCTTTTGCTTTTCGCTAACGTTATGACAGCATACTGGATGGTACTTGTGACAAAGGCAGAAGAGAATCATCACATCTAAATTAGTTTCCAATTTTGAAAGAAATCTACTGAGGGGAAGACGCCTAAAGAAATATTTTTTCATATTTCGTTTAGTTGGAATTGTCTGATCTGGTGCTTGAACCGAAGATTCATGGCTAAGAAGCTAAAATGCTACCTATTAGATCACGGTTATTTGGTTTTCAAAGAAATCTACTGAGGGGAAGACGCCTAAAGAAATATTTTTTCATATTTCGTTTAGTTGGAATGATCTGATCTGGTACTTGAACCGAAGATTCATGGCTAATAACCCAAAACACTACCTATTGATCACGGCGTTTACTTACTTACTTTTGACAAAGATCTGCTAAGGGGAAGACGCCTAAACATATATTTTTTTTGATATTTCCTTTAGTTGGATCTGGTACTTGAACCGAACATTCATTGCTAATAAGTCAACAAACTACCTATTAGATCACGGCCCCTACTTACTTACTTTTGACAGAGATCTGCTAAGACACCTAGAGAAAATATTTTTTCATATTTCGTTTAGTTGGAATGGTCTGATCTGGTACTTGAACTGAAGATTCATGGTCAATAAGCCAATACACTACTTACTAGATCAAGCCGCCTATTTACTTGGTTGGTTTTGAAAGAAATCTTTTTGAGGGGAAGACACCTAGGAAAATATTTTTCATATTTCGTTTAGTTGGAATCGTCTGATCACACTACCTTTATATCACGGCGCCTACTTACTTACTTTCGAAAGAAATCTGCTTAGGGGAAGACGCCTACGGAAATATTTTTTGATATTTGGTTATGTTTGAAATATCTAAGCTGGATTTTGTACAACACGTTCATGTTTATTAGACTAACACACTACCTACAAGATCACGGCGCCTACTTACTTGCTTTTGAAAGAAATCTGCTGAGGGAAAGACGCCTAAAGAAAAATTTTTTCACATTTCGTTCAGTTAGAATTGCCTGATCTGGTACATGAACCGAAAATTCAGGGCTAATAAGCCAACACACTACCTACTAGATCACAGCGCCTATTTACTTGCGTTTGCCAGAAACCTGCTGAGAGGAAGACACCTTGAGAAATATTTTTTCATATTTCGTTTAGTTGGATTTGGTACTTGTACCGAAGATTCATGGCTAATAAGCCAGCACACTACCTACTAGATCATGGCGCCTACTTACTTACTTTTGAAAGAGATCTGCTAAGGGGAAGACACCTTGAGAAATATTTTTTCATATTTCGTTTAGGTGGATCAGGTACTTGAACCGACGATTCATGGCTAATAACCCAAAACACTACCTATTGATCACGGCGTTTACTTACTTACTTTTGACAAAGATCTGCTAAGGGGAAGATGCCTAGAGAAATATTTATCCACATTTCGTTTAGTTGGAATTGTATGATCTGGTGCTTGAACCGAAGATTCATGGCTAATAACCCAACACACTACATATTAAATCACGGCCCCTACTTACTTGCTTTTGAAAGAAATCTGCTGAGGGGAAGACGCCTAAACATATATTTTTTGATATTTCGTTTAGTTGGATCTGGTGCATGAACCGAATGTTAATGGCTAATAAGCTAACACCCTACTATTAGATCACGGCGCCTACTTACTTACTTTTGAAAGAAATCTGCTGAGGGGAAGACACCTAAAAAAATATTTTTTCATATTTCGTTTAGTTGGATCTGGTACTTGAACCGAAGATTCATGGCTAATAACCCAACACATTACGTATTAGAGCGCCTACTTACTTTCTTTTGAAAGAAATCTGCTGAGGGGAACACGCCTAGATAAATATTTTTTCATATTTCGTATAGTTGGATCTGGTACTTGAAGTGAAGATTAATGGCTAAGAAGCTAAAATGCTACCTATTAGATCACGGTTACTTGGTTTTCAAAGAAATCTGCTGAGGGGAAGACGCCTAAAGAAATATTTTTTCATATTTCATTTAGGTGGATCAGGTACTTGAACCGACGATTCATGGCTAATAACCCAAAACACTATCTATTAGATCACGGCGCCTTCTTACTTACTTTTGAAAGAGATCTGCTAAGTGGAAGACGCCTAAGGAACTATTTTTTCACATTTCGTGTAGTTGGATCTGGTACTTGAACCGAAGGTTCATAGCTAATAAGCCAACACACTAATTATTAGATCATGGCGTCCACTTACTTGCTTTTGAAAGAAATCTGCTGAGGGGAAGACGCCTAGAGAAATATTTTTTCATATTTTTAGTTGGATTTGGTACTTGAACTGAAGGTTCATGGCTAATAAGCCAACACACTACCTATTAGATCACGGCACCTACTTACTTACTTTTGAAAGAAATCTGCTGAGGGAAAGACGCCTAGGGAAATATTTTTTCACATTTCGTTCAGTTGGAATTGTATGATCTGGTGCTTGAACCGAAGATTCAGGGCTAATTAGCCAACACACTACCTACTAGATCAAGGCGGCTATTTCCTTACTTTTGAAAGAAATCTGCTGAGGGGAAGACGCCTTGAGAAATATTTTTAATATTTCGTTTAGTTGGATTGGTACTTGAACCGAAGATTCATGGCTAATAAGCCAACACACTACCTATTAGATCACGGCGGCTATTTCCTTACTTTTGAAAGAAATCTGCTGAGGGAAAGACGCCTAGAGAAATATTTTTTCATATTTCTTTTACTTGCAATGTCTAAGCTGGATTTTCTAAAACATGTTCATGTTTATTAGACTAACATACTTCCTATTATACTAAGGCGACTTCCCCCAAGTCTTATTATTCGCAGTCTATTGATATTGGTTTACTGAGTATCTATTTTCTCCTGAAAGTCGACTCCGAACGGCAGATTTTTTTCTTTTAAGAAACTTTTCATGGCTTTTTCTTACTCCCAGAGTATGAGTTGGCAAATTGCCTTCAATTCAAGCATAGGCCTTTATCCATAATCAACAAATTTTTTGATCGTCAATCTGTATTTTTTTAATTTTCTCCTTTAACACGATGAATCTCTCTAATTTGATTAACAAAAAGTCATTTCCGATATTCAATATAAATTTCTAATTAATAATTTTAATTGTTACTATATCAACATAAACTGCTAAACAAAAACAAGAAATTCCCTTTCATTATCATTTCCTTTATTATTGTCATCTGCATCATCATCATCATCACCATCAACCATATCATGTGTCGATAATTTCCAAGGATTTGCTGGAATATTCTGTTAAAAGTTTATTTAATTATTTTATCATCATCATCATATTGTTTAGGGAATTAATTAAAATTCATTTTATTAATAAACAGACAACAACAACAACGAAAAAAACACACCAAATACGTATTCATTTCATTTAATCACCTCTTGAGAGATAACAATATGAATGGAATGTGTATGAACAGGCTATTCAATAAAGGACGCAATCATTGTGTTTGGACAATCATTGTAGAAATGTTAAAGAAAATGATTTGATGCATTGAAAATCAATTGAGTGTCCGTCAAACAAAAGAAGATGAAAGTAATTCCATAGATAAGACAATAATAATGGATTAAATGAGGGATAGGGTTCAGATACTTTTAAAATACAATCTTAAACGTATTGGTGCGAAGATGGAAAAGTCTAGATACTGGTGTTTTACTTTTACGTAGTTTAACTACAAAATTACAAACAAATGATACAAAAACAATCAACTAGTTTACAAATGCTTGCTCTGCTTAATATAACAACAAACACAAGCATAAAAATGCTAAACAGGTAAACAAAAATATACCAACAATGATCACTACAAGAATAAATGTAAACAAACTAAACAAACAGCGATAAAGAAAGAACAGTGTTTACGTTTATAGATATCTCGAGAAGGCGAAACCACAAACATACGCCTTCAAGAACATTCATCAAACTTTCGATGCTGCCATATAAAAGGCAAGGCAAAAAGCAGCCAACTGAGTTAGTAAAAGTTCAGTCAGTCTTGTGTGAAGACGCGATGTGTTTGAAGAGAGTAATCCTAGTTTGAATATCTCCGTTATAAAGATCAGTCGAACACACAAAGTAATATCAAGCAAACCAATTGTTGTTGTATACATAAAGTTGTGAACAGTGGCCCACAGAATTGTGCGAATAATAAAGAATTTTAATTAATTTAAAAGTTTTTAAAAGGTAAGAACATAAGAATATCCTACGATCCCTGTTTGAAATCAATGCATTGACCTGGGCCCTTTTATGACAACATCATACATGTTGGAGATTATGTAAGCTATACTCCATCCACTAGTTCAACTTTAATAATCAATTCGAGGTAAGGACTTCTTCGAGCCCGTAATGAAATCAGTATAATCGCCTAAACGATTTCAACATTAGAATCTAAACATTTATACGTAGGAAATGCTGTCCATCTAGAGTTTTCCCTTTCTAAAGTATACTGCAAGTGTTATTATAAAGGCCTGCTCATAACTATCTTCTCATCTAACAGCCGACCCTCTTTGTTCGGCCAGCTCTGCCTCTCTTTTGGATCCCTGGTTTTGTATTGCAACGAACAAGTGGAAGGAATATCTCGTAAAGCATCTGCTTGAAATAAGATTTATCGGCTCTTGATAGCATCTTCAGCGGGGACTAACAACTTCAAACACCATTTTGAAAAGGTAATTAAATGGCCAGTAGGCTTGTGTATGACGTACGCAGATCAGGCAATATTTTGACGGGATTAGTGATTGGGTTTAGTACCTCCCGTTTAATTGCCCTTCCACTTTAATGGCTTTTATAGCATCTTCAGGAGCTGATGTCAGTGTAACGATCTGGTTGCCACCCTCAGTTACTTTAATCTGACGAACTGAATACGTATCACATGGCCAATCATCTGAACTCTAACATTCTTACCACTAAAGTCTTGAAGTCACCGTGGTCTAGTGGGTAGTGTGTTGGCTTATTAGACAAAAGTCCCGGGTTCGTATCCCAGGTCAGACATCAAAACGAAAAATATTTCTTCAGCGACTTCCTCTCAGCAGATTTCTGGCAAAGATTCTGAGAGTTAAAATTGCCATGAAAAGCTTCTCAAAAATCTGTCGTTCGGAGTCGACTTTAAACTGTAAGTCCCGCCATTCGGCTATAAAATTAACGCACACAACATAAGTGGTGTGAGAAGCTAGGTCGTAATCCTGAAAGAAGGGTTGTAATGGCCAATTATGTATGTATGTATGTAAAGGCTCTCCTAGGTGACCAGGAACGCAACATAAACCTGAAATTGTTTACAAACGACTCAACTTTTAATTTAATTTAGAAACTCATTATGAAGTTGCCTTGGACTAGTAGATAATATATTGGCTTATAAGACGCTAGTCTGTGGTTCAAACCCCGGCCCAGACATCTTGAACAAAAAGAAGTAACAAGAAATATAGGTCTTTCGGTGACTTTGCCCCAGCAGTCTTCTGGTAAAAACACTGAAATTAATAAAATAAAATTGCCATGATCGCAAATTGTAGGTTCCGCCAATCATGGATAAAATAAACACACACAATATAGGTGGCGAGAAACTAGGTTGTGATCCTGACTAATGATCAATTCCAGTAAGCAAGTCAGCCGATGTCTGACTTCGAATAGTGAAATGAATTTATAAAATGGTCGGAACATTTAATTTTTTCACTATTTTTTAGAAGTTCTAATTGTAAAATAGAATATGTAGAAGTCGCCGTGGTCTAGTGGGTAGTGTGTTGGCTTATTAGGCGAAAGGCCCGGGTTCGTATCCCAGGTCAGACATCAAAACGAAAAAATATTTCTTCGGCGACTTCCTCTCAGCAGATTTCTGCCAAAGACTCTGAGAGTAAAAATTGCCACGAAAAGCTTCTCAAAAAATCTGTCGTTCGGAATCGACTTTAAACTGTAGGTCCCGCCATTCATGTATAAAATTAACTCACCCAACATAAGTGGTGTGAGAAGCTAGGTCGTAATCCTGACTGAAGGGTTGTAATGGCCAATTATGTATGTATGTAATTGTAAAATAAGGAAATAAGTTTGAAGTGAAACTAATATTGAATGACCCCAAACATCTCGAATTAAATCACCAAAAATTCCAGGTCAAAAGGAAAGTATTCCATATGCTTTACAGTGAATACTTTTCATGAAAATGGCTACAGTTTATTGACCTTAAATGAATTTTATTAAATAATATTTATTTTCTACTAAATTTTACTTTGTTTCCTGATTTCGTTTTTCTTTTTTTCTTTTTTTTTGTCCTTTTTTGTGGTGTTTTTCCAGGAACATGTATCAACGTGTCCCCGAACATATGGCGTTGAAATGCAATATTATTTAATAGATTCCCTTTTATTTTTTCCATTTTCCTTTCCTGTAGTAGTTTTCCACTCTAGATTGTATTCATAACATAATAAATGTATTATTGACACCCTACAATACATCAAAAGAAATTTAATTATACGAAATATATGAAGCAAAGACGTATAAAGTCGTCATATCGATGAGTATCGATGTTTAAAAGTATGTCAAGTCTTTTGACGACTGCATACAAGCTGATACTTGTTACCTGCAGACAGCCGTGAAGTCGCCGTGGTCTAGTGGGTAGTGTGTTGGCTTATTAGACGAAAGGCCCGGGTTCGAATCCCAGGTCAGACATCAGAACGGAAAATATTTCTTCGGCGGCTTCCTCACAGCAGATTTCTGGCAAAGACTCTGAGAGTAAAAATTGCCATAAAAAGCTTCTCAAAAATCTGTCGTTCGGAGTCGACTTTAAACTGTAGGTCCCGCCACTCATGTATAAAATTAACGCACACAACATAAGTGGCGTAAGAAGCTAGGTCGTAATCCTGACTGAAGGGTTGTAATGACCAATTATGTATGTATGTATGTATGAAGACGTATAAACTCGTCATATCGATGAGTATCGATGTTTAAAAGTATGTCAAGCCTTTTGACGACTGCATAAAAGATGGTACTTGTTACCTGCAGATAGCCGGTCACAATACATACTTGAAAGATTGGAAAAAGAGAAACAAAGGCATTTTAATAAATGAAGGAAGGACGTATAAACTCGTCATATCGATGGATATCGACGTATAAAAGATTAGAAAAAGAGAAACAAAGTTAATGGGCATTTTAATAATAGAAGAAAGGACGTACAAACTCGTCATATCGATGGATATCGACGTATAAACGCGTGACAAGTCTTTTGCTCTTCACTAACATAATGACAGCATACAAGATAGTAATTGTGACCGATTCGCTTCTAAATTAGTTTCCAAATCATGCAAATCTATATACACATAACTGGTCATTGCAACCCTTCAGTCAGGATTACAACCGACCTCTCACGACACTCATGCTGTATATTAATTGATGGGACCTATAGTTTTAAAGTTGATTCCGAACGCCAGATTATTGAGAAATTTTTCATGCCAATCTTTATTTATTCTCAGAAATTTTCCAAAGGAGTGCTGAAGGGAAGTGACCAAGAGAAACCTGGAGTTTGAACGGAGGCCTCATGTCTAATACTAGACTACGGCGACTTCTTCGACATAATATCACTTAATGTTGATAGTTTAAACACCAAAATTTTATATTTCATGGTAAAAATTGTCAATTTAATCTTTGTATGTCTGATTTCTAACTTAGAGGAAGCATTACATCGACCGGCTTACTACCCACGACATTTAAATAAAAAAGTTTCTTCTAAACTAAAGGTAATCCATCACCATGAGCAGTATCCCTTGCCACAATAGTTATTGCCGTAACAAATCCCAATCTATTTACACTTTAGTCAGGATTACAACCTAGTTAATCACATCACCTATGTTGTGTGTGGTAATTTTATCCATTAGCAGGATCTGCTGGCAGGAGAGCAGATAGAAATTTATAAGGCGAAATTGGCTGGAAATCACATAATCGGTCACTTCAGATAAAACATCATTTCATAATGGCAGCGACGATGGAACGATGAAGATATAGGAAGGTGGATGGCGAGACTTATTCCGGCCATAAAGCCTTGAATTTATCGAAAATTTGGAGAGGTGAACTACTACGTTACACAGATGCAATCGGCTCATGGATAATTTAGATAATATCTGCACAGAATGGTCAAGACCGCCTCATCTTACTGTCTGTACGAGGAAGTAATTGATGATGAAGAACACACTGTTTTCGAATGCGCATGCTGTCAGAGCTATCGCTCTGTACTGACATCGATGACTGGAACGATCACGGCCGCTAACATTGTCCGGGTTATGATTGCGAGTAGAGAGAATTGGGTCCCAGTGGCGATATTACGTGGAGCGCATTCAAAGACAGAAGAAGAGAGATCTTGAGGCTGCAGAACATGTCAAACGAAATTCCAATCAGGAACATGGACGAAAGGAACAGTCGAGACACTCACCTCATGTTGCATTCAGCAACTAAAGAGCCAAAACAAAATCCATGAGTGGCGGGACCTACAGTTTAAAGTCGACTCTGAACAACAGATTTTTTGAGAAGCTTTTCATGAGAATTTTATTTAACTCTCCCAAAAACCTCCTTAAAGGAAGTCACCGTAGACATATTTTTCCATCATTCGTTTAGTTGGAGATGTCTGATCTGGTATTTGAAACGAGGATTCACGTTTAATAATCCAATACACTATCTGCTAGAGCACGGCGACTATTTACTTAATTAGGATTACAACCTAGTTTATCACACCACTTATATTGTGTGTGTGTCTTAATTTTGAACATGAATAGCGGGATCTACAACAGATTTTTTAATTTTATTTTAATCTTTGAGTTTTCTTCTTCTATGTTTTGTAATTCGTTTCGTTCGAGATGCCTTATCTAAGGTTTGAACTATGGACTCTCGTCTAATAACCCAGCAAACTAGCTACGAGACTAAGGCGAGTTATTGGCAATATTAATGTAAGTCAATCCATTCTGAAAGGACGAGAACGGAAACTTGGTTACAGATTCGAAAGGGGTGCTGAGGTTGTGGAGGAAACTCTCCTCTACTCTGCTACAAGGCGGTCAAAGTCGCGATAATGCGCTTTAAAAACAATAAAGCGGCAGGTCCTGATGGCCTCACCGCTGAATTGTTTAAGACCGGATGTAATGAGTTGATAGGGCGCATGCACCAACTGATTTACAAAATATGGCTAGAGGAAAGTATGCCCAATGATTGGAACCGTTGTGCAGCGTATTAATATCCAACGCTGCATTGGCTTGGTCATGTCGTTCGAATGGAAGGGGATGCTCCGGCGAAACGGGTATTTGATGCGGGGATCTGCGGAAGTCGGCGAAGAGGATGACCTTGTCTCTATTGGAATTACTAACTAGAGGAAGCCCTGTGGTCGATTGGTTTGACCAACCAGCGTAGGCGAACAAGACTAGAGGCGCCTGGAAGGAAGTGTTGCGGCAGGCCGAACTCCGGTAATCAGGTTATCAATGGCCAATTAAGTAAGTAAGTAATCCATAGTAGGTTTTGGCTTAAGCAGACAAATCCTTTATACTGCTTTAGTTAAGTCACACAGCTATGATTAAACGGTGTTGTATAGGGTATCACATAACCGGCTTTTACCAGCTCTTATTGTATTCCAAAGTTTAGTTTGTCGTTTCTCATTATTAGCGAATATACAAACCATGTTGTTGCTACTAAGTTGCCACTCACATTTGCCCCGGGTGACAACAACTGGTCAATACAAAACAATGATGGTGTCCCCGTATCTACCTTTAATAGCTTATAGATAAGGGTATAGTTTACAGTTACATTTATTTTGTTACTGTTTATCTGATTATTTCATCATCATCAGCAGAGTAACACCATCATTATCTTTCATTTTCATGTTGTTTTTCCCTTTTTTTTCTCCTGCCATTGTATTGAAGTCCTTTTTTTATTTTATTTTATTTTTTTCCTTTGTTTTTGTTGTTGCCATTGTTGAAAATACAACACATTTTTAGTTTTTTTGTTTAAAACCTGTGATATGATGTGTAACAATGGCAATAACTATAGCAACAACAACAAAATGTGACGCTAATTAGTACCCTACAGGCTCGTATTAGCTAATTACTGATAATTGATCAGTTAAAAAACATATTTTAGCTATGACAACTACAATAACAACAACAACAACAACAATTACAATTACAACTAAAATAAAACTGAGCAACCATAACAACAACAATAATATGAAGTATACACACATACACTGTTGATTACACCACACTCCTCGATCTAACACGTTTTTAGTTGAGCAGCAGCACAAGGTTGAAATTGTCACACACATACATACACAGAGAGAAGCTACGTTACTAAGTGGAGAGTAAAGAAAAGGTGAGAATAGAAGCACAGTGTGTTGAAAGGAAGGAAAAACCAAAGCATTTTAATTGTACACATGAAGGATTATAGTCTTGCTACAATACAGTGTTGAATTTTTTTCCAATCGTTCTCAAGGGAGGTGACATATTTGAAAAAAGTGGTCAACTACGACTTACAGAGGCTAGAGAAGTCGCCTTAGCCTTGTGGCAAAAACTATGGGAGTAAATAAAATTCACATTCTGTCGTTCGGAATCAAATGAACGGACTTAACGCTGGTGTGAGAAGATCGGTTGCGATTCTGACTAAACGGTTTTAATAAAACATTAAGGGGTTAGGATACTCCCTTCATTTCAAAAAATCAATTTTTTGCACGGTTTTAGTTATTTTTTTTCCATAGAATTACGCTAGAAATCTGATTTTCCCTCAAATGATATGAAAATATGGAGAAAACGGACAGTTGCGCGTTTTTCTCGAAATTATTTTATTCTACGTGGTCAATTCCGGAGAAATTTTCAGACATTGTTCCTAAGACGAACATTTTTCACTCGAACTAGAATATTTTGCATTCGTCAATGATTAATAAATTTATTAAACATTTAAGTTAGAAAAGATAGGGGGAAGGAAAAGGGGAACTTTGTTACTCTGTTTTTTGCATTTTCAAAATATTCTAGTTCCGGTTAAAGGCAGTAACATATTTTATAGGAATTCATTTTGATTTTTGTTTTCAAACACTTCCCTTTCTCCCTAAATTATGGTCGCTAGATGTTGAGATGACCCTCATCTGGCTGCCGTACCATCGCCGGACTTTATCTAAATTTAAAAAAGTTTTTTATAGACAAAAAAATATCCCCATTAACTTAACGTTACGAAAATTAAAAAATGAGATTTTAAAATTACAAACAAGAGCTACAAAAACAGAACCAAACACCAGCATAAAAAAGTAATAAACAAGTAAACAAAAATCTACAAACAATACTACAAAAATAAATGCAAACAAAATATACAAACAACAATAATGAATGTAAACAACGATGTTTACATTTATAGAGATTTCGTGAAGGCGAAGTCACGAACATTCGTCTTCAAGAACTTTCATCAGACTGTTTATCCTACCATATAAAAGGCAAGACAAAGCAGGTAATTTAGTTAGTGAAGATCAATCAGTCTTATGTGAAGACGCGGTGCGTTTGAAGAAAGTAATCGTGGTTTAAAGGCCTTCGTTACACAGATCTGCCGAATAACTGTCTAGTAATTATTATTGTTTATGCAAAGGGTATAAACAGAGGAATAACAAAAAAAATTGTCAATTGTTGTTGTATACATCAAGTTGTGAACAATGCCACAAAGAATTGTGCAAATAATAAAGAATTTTTAATTGAAACCAAATACAAATTTATTTTTGTTTTATTTGTAATCTATAGGATCATATTTTACATAAATAATTGGTTATTACAACCCTTCAGTCAGGATTATTAACCTAGTCTCTCATACTTCTTATGTTGTGTGTGTTAATTTTATACATAAGTGGCGGGACCTACAGTTTAAAGTCCACTCCGAACGACAGATTTTTGAGAAACTTTTCAAGGCAATTTTATTTTTACTCTCAGAGTTTTTGCCAGAAATCTGCTGAAAAGAAATCGCCGAAAAAATACTATTTGTATTTTGTTTTGATATCTGGCCTGGGACTCGAACCCCGGTTTTAAGTCTAATAAGCCAGCACACTACCTACTAGACCACGGCGACCTCAATCATATTTTAAACGTTTCTAAAAAGGTAGACAAGTAACATTATAAAAAGGTTCAATTATTTAAATAAATTTATCTTCCAAAAAATCGTAAATGGTCCGCCAAATAACTTTTTTTCAACTGAATATTTTCTCAAATTTCTTTTTCTATTTGAAAGTACAATCCTTCTGGTTAATAATGGAAAATAATTTCATTCAAATGGCTGCCTCGGCTGGCCATGCAGTAGCCTATACGATGGGTTCAATTTTTAAGCACATTTCAGATTAAGTGCAGCTGTATTTCACCAATGGCTTTACGAATATTTTCCTTTAAAGCGTCAATTGTCTTTGGCTTGTCGGCGTAACACTTATCTTTGACAGCACTCTACAAATAATACTCCAACGGAGTCAAATCACAGCTCCTAGGTGAACAAACGTCATCAGCCTTGCGGCTAATAATGCGATCTTCAGAAACAGGGCACAAAACATCGAGTGTAGCTTCGGCTGTGTGGCACGTAGCACCGTCCTGTTAAAACCAAATATTGCCAATATTTTTCTCTTAAATTTTTGCGAACAAAAATTCCGATAACGATCGCCATTGACTGTAACGGCCATTCCTTGCTCATTTTCGAACAAAAATGGCCCAATTATGGCTCTGGACCAAAATCCGCACTAAACAGTGACTCGTTTTGGGTCGCATCGGCTTTTCAATGTATGCGTCCGGGTTTTCTGTACCCCAAATGCGATAATTTTGCTTGTTTACCAACATAAAATTAGCATTTTCAAAAAAAAAAGTTATTTGGCGGACCCTTTATAAAAACCCTTAGAAAGTATACTAGCCAGTTAAGTATGATGAGTACTTCAAACTTTGAATATGAGTAGAGGAGAGGTTCCATGATATAAAAATAAGTACGAATGAATGCGTATAAATATCAGAAATTATGAGTATAAGTGAAGTCGCCGTGGTCTGGTAGGTAGTGTGATGGCTAATTAGACGAATGGCCCGAGTTCAAATCCCAGGTCTGACATCAAAACGGAAATTTGAAAATATTTTTTCGGCGGCTTATTCTCAGCAGATTTCTGGCAAAAACTCTCAGAGTAAATAAAATTGCCATGAAAAGCTTCTCAAAAATCTGTCATTTGGAGTCGACTTTAAACTGTAGGTCCTGCCTACATAAGTGGTGTGAGAAGCTAGGTCGTAATCCTGAAACCGTCCAGAGCAAATAAAATTGCCATGAAAAGCCTTCTCAAAAATCTGTCGTTTGGAGTTCACTTTAAACTGTAGGTCCTGCCTACATAAGTGGTGTGAGAAGCTAGGTTGTAATCCTGATTTGAAGGGTTGTAATGGCGAATTATTTAAAATGCAATTGATTTCTGTTGGTTCAGCCGATTGAAAGCCTCCTTTTCTTCCATCCTTGGGAAGCAGGCGTTCATTTAATTTTCAAATTTAAATACAAAGTTTCCGCATTTTATCTTTTCTGTACCACTGTGCTGTTATAATAATCAAAACTAAAAATGGAAAAAATATGATACGCACTATAATGTAGAGTTTATGCGTGTCCCTTAGAAAATATGACATACTGGGGTTGGGGGTTTATATAAGGGGTAGTGGTAGAGAGAGAGAGTAGAGTAGAGCTTATGCTTAAACAAAAATTTCATTTCAAAAAAGGGATACGCTTGGTTAAACTCTGGCCATTCACTTTTGCTTTTGTTTGGCCCTTTCTCTCTCATTTTTGTTCATATTTTTTGTTTCTTTATCTCCTTTGAATTCTTTTCATTTAACGGAATAGAATTCAATTCATTTCAATTCAATTTATTTATGTATTGTTCTCACATCACATCACATCACTTATACGCACAATACATGCGGAAATGTAATGGAAAATAAGAAGAATTCCTTGCTTCGTCGTCGTCATTCTCTTGTTCTTTTGTTTTATGCTGACAGTCTGTTAACAGTTTTTCTTTCATTTCTTTTTCCTTTTTTTCCTTTTTTTTGTTTTTCTTTCAATAAATTCGTGGACCTTTTGTTAATTTTATTATTATTTATGACTCCTGCTCATTATCTTATTTAACAAACAATGAATGGAACAAAGAAACGTGAAAAAAAAGGAAGACGAGGTGTGATGTTATTAAGGCCATAAGTGATGCTCATCATATGTTAACACTTCAAGGGGGTTTAACAAGGCTTTTTTTTATTTGTGTGCCTATAAAACGCAAGTGAAAGTAATTTTATTAACGAATTTTGTGTATCTGCTCGCCAAAGTGAAGAAGGTCTTAACAAATAATCATAAAACAGGGTCAATGAATGGCTGTTTGGACCAAACGAATAATGTAAGAAAATTTATGAAAAACTATTCACGTTAAACATGACCAGAATAACATTGTTATGCTCTTACTCTTACCCCCATCCCCCATTACACTCACCGCTTCATGGTTAGGCCATGTTAAAGGTTTACAATGAAAGTTACTCGCTTTTATTTTGGCCATATCCAAAGCCATGCAATGTATTTAACGTTTATCTTACGGTTTAACATACAACAGTCAGTCTGCTTGCTGTTGCCCTTTTTTTTTATTACCCGTGCCATAACTTTTTGGCATCGAAAGCATTCGCTTGGTATTGGATTATAAAAAAAAAACAAAATTCAGCTGAGCCCTATCCTATCCTACCCTTTTGTCCAAGGCAGTTTTGTTTTTAGCCTTTCTATATAAAAAAATTTAATAGGTTTCCATTACCTTGGCCCAGGCAATTTCCTTTTAAATGTAATTTGACAAATGGTTGGCATAAATAAGACATGGAAGAGAGGGTGTAAATAGAAAAAAACGGCAACAATTTCTCATGCATACAGTGAGCATCAAAAGAAACTGTACATATGTACAATGTACTGTAACACTTTTTAGGTGTAAGTGTCGGGAATACAGGCTGCGGTTTATTTTAAGCGTCCCCACGGGCGTGCAATATTACATTCTCCTTCTCCAATTCATCTTCTTGTTTCACATTTAATCCATGAAATTAATTTCCTTCTTAATTCGTAAGAACTTGGAAAGTCTTCCATGGTTTCAATATCCTTTTACATGTCTGTCCTGTATTCGCCGTTATTGACCGCACCTTTACAGTTCAAATGTATTTGGAAAGTCACGTACTTCTTATTGCAGACTAACAAGCTTATAGGCTTACCAAGGCGATTTGGCAACTGTGCTCAGCGGGTTATTGCTGCATTACATACATACGTAATTGGTTATTACAACCCTTCAGTCAAAATTACGGCCTAACTTCTTACACCACTCATGTTGTGTGCGTTAATTTTATACGTGAGTAACGGGACCTACAATTTAAACGTCGACCCCGAACGACAGTTTTTTTGAGAAACTTTTAATGGCTCTCAGAGTCGCCGAAGAAATATTTTTTCATATTTCGTTTTGATGCCTGACCTGGAATACGAACCCGGGCTTTAGGTCTAATAAACCAACACACTACCTACTAGACTACGGCAACTGTGCACTATGGATAAAATTCTAAAAATCAGCAAACTTAACTTATACCTAGAACTTAAGGAGAGTCCACGAAAAAATTTGGCAATATTTTGAAATATTTTGTAATTTTTTTTTTCTGTTTGAATTTTAAAAACTCCTAAAGAAACAATTTTAAAATAAAAATAACGGTAATTTATTAATGCATATTTATTTTTAATGTACAGTTGCTTTTAGCGCTCACTGTACATCATATGAATTTGAAGAATGTTAAGAATTTTTTCTGATTAAATAACAGGAAATATATTTTTAATGAAAACATTTCATTTTCTTTAATTAATTGTAATCCGTTAGTTAGAATTACAACCTGTTGAGTATGTTAGGTTTTACCCATAAGTAAAGGGGACTACAATTTAACGTCGACTCCGAATATCAATAACTCCTAATATATTGAAATTTTAAACTCTTAGGGTTTTTGAGTAGTTAGAACTTATCCCAAGGCCATGGTTCAAGGCCCTAGCTGAGACATGAACAAAAACGACTTCCTCTCAGCAGCCTTCTGTCTTTATGCTGAAAGTAAATAAAATAAAAATCCCAGGTCAGACATCAAAATGAAAAATATTTCTTCGGGGATTTGCTCTCAGCAGATTTCTGGCAAAGACTCTGAGAGTAAAAATTGCCATGAAAAACTGTCTCGAAAATCTGTCGTTCGGAGTCGACTTTAAACTGTAGGCCACTCATGTATAAAATTAACGCACACAACATAAGTGGTGTGAGAAGCTAGGTCGTAATCCTGACTGAAGGGTTGTAATGGCCAATTATGTATGTATGTAAATAAAATTGGGCTGAAAAGTTTCTTGAAAGAGTCTGTCGTTCGGAGTCGATTTTAAACTGTAGGTTCCGCGACTTATGGATGAAATTAATACACATTAAAAATGGGTGGTGCGAGAAGCTAGATTGTAATTCTGACTAAAGCATAGTAATGATCATTTCAGTAAGTTAACAGTACAATGAAAAGAAACTGAAGGAATTGGAAGCGCTGTTTAACTGTGTTATATTTAAAGATCTATTTTTTAAAGACGTTTAAATAAAAGTTCGTTAATTTATTGTACGCACTATCTTATGTGACACGTATACACCAATAATTGCTTAGTTCGCTATACTTCTTTTACATACAACTTTTCGGTAATCTGCTCACAACGGCGATCTTCAAACCACGACCATTTTCTTCACACACAACCTCACACAAGGCTGACTGAATTCTTACTGACTCGTCGTTTGCTTTTATAGTCCAACAAACCAGTACACATTGCTTGTTGTTGCGTTTGCTTACTTGTGTCTATCCTTTTTTCAGTCATACTTGTTGTTGTTGGTTTACTTTGAACAAGTTCGATGTATTTGTGTGTAGCTTTTGTTTATCGTTAATGTTAAAGGAAGTTGCCGTGGTGTAGTAGGTAGTATGCTGGCTTATTAGATGTAAAGACAGGGTTCGAGTCCCAGGACAGACATCAAAAGAAAATATAAAAAGTATTCTTCGGCGATTTCTTCTCAGTAGATTTGTGGTAAAAACTCTGAGAGTAAATAAAATCTGTCGTTCGGAGTCGACATTAAACTGTAGCTTCCGCCATTTATGTATAAGATAAGTAGTGTGAGAAACTAGATCAATAATCCTGACTGAAGGGTTGTAATGACCAATTATGTATGTATGTTAAACGATATTAGGTCATTTCCATTTGCATAACACTGCCGCTCACTTAAGCCTGTTCGTCCCGTCCCATTATTCGCTATATATGTACGACCTTCATTTTTATTTGGAGGCCGTTAGCTTTTTGTATCCTAAACACGACATCCCAGCTGGTTTGTAGCTTGGGGGATAATCCCTTCTTCTGCTTTGGGTTGTATAGTAGAAGCAGTTGTCCCTCATGAAAGCCCTCCGTGTTTACTGCACGATTTTCATTCTATCCCTAATCTGGTTTTCATTTTATCTCTAATCATTTTAATACGGGTCCGCACAAATTCATGAAGTTCAATTAGGCTTTCATCTTTTCCAGTACACGTGGCATCCTTCTCTGTGGAGGGCCTAACACGAAACTCTATTATTCAAATAGAAATGTTTTATGGACTTGCTGGTATATAGGCTGGAGTAGAAAGCCGGGTTTTTTTCCAATGCCTACCAGCATAAATTTAGTTTGCTTATGAAATCCTATTGAAAATATCCTCTTAATTAAAGTTGTCTGAATAAATCCTTAAAGAATCGAACACTGATTCTCATTGACAATAATTCAACACTCATTCTCATGGTTGCGAATTTTCAAACACAATTTTTGGTATGATTACCCCTATGGCAGCAAATTGTCATTCATGAGTTTTCTTATAAAACAGAAAAATCTTCTAGGAAACTGATTGAATCTGACTTCAAACTGATTTATGATTTCCCAAAGAACAAAAGACAAAAAACAAAAACAAATTTAATAACGAGTTTATCAAAGACAATCTAAAAATCTTAAATAGAAACAGAAACAAGAAAAAAAACAACAAGAAAACTCAACACAGTGTTGAATTGAGATTCTAATCAGACTTATAATTAAACATTTTCATTTAAATGACGCATATGGCAAGTCTGTAACACACGCACGCATACATCCGCACACACACTGACACTGCATAACTGACTGAGAGAATGATGAGGTTAATTGTTACCATTGTCGTCAAATGCATTGCCATTGTGACCTCTTCTACTGTTTCTCGAATACAAGCCTACGTATGTACCCTACTAAAATGTGTGTGAGTGTGTGTGTGTTTGGTGACTGTGCGTGTAATTGTGGCGGTTGCATGCATTTTATGTCATTAATAATAATGCGAAGTCAAGCTGGACATTTATTTGCAGTTGAATTTCACACGAGCCTCTCTCTACAATACACACTGTTACACTTACACTTACACTTACACTTACACCTCCTCTACCACTTACAGGCTCTTAGTAGAGATGACGTTTAGGGAGGGTTTTGAATAACAGTGCGTAGTATTCAAATGTTCTATTAAACAGCTGTCCATGAACTGGCTAATAATGATGACAACACGGGACAACAGGGACAAGGGAGAGATCAAGGGACGTGTAAGAAAATGTTGTTAATAGTGGATGATAATGATAATGTCCAGCTGTGCTATATGCTAAGCGTGTGTTGCAGTAACTGTTTCTGTCTATCCATGTTTCTAATATTTGTTGTAGTTAAATAAGTTGCCTTATGCCACGAGGATATTTTCATGCCTTTTGTATGCATATGCGTATGCGTTGTTTTATTGTTAATGTTGCAGGAATTTTCTTAGAAATTACATTCTGGCCTTGCCAGTAATATTTGATTTGGTAAGTCCTGGTTGTTATTAAAATGTTGTTGTTGGGAGAATAACATTTTCGTATCGTTTCGTTTTATTATGTTTGCCAATCGAGTCATTAACATTTCGGGTGCCCTAAAACTACTCTCCTGCCCTTATTATTACAATAATGATGAACATTGAAACCCATATTGAATGGAATTAAAAATTCAAACATAAATCATACGATAATTATTCGATAACAATTTATTTAAAAGCCTTCATTCTTTTATCGGGTATTTTTAGGGTATTTTTTGTTTGGTAAAATTTTAATTTTACCTTTTTTTGGGATAGGAAAACTAAATTTATGTGCTTAATTAACGATAATTATCCCATTAATACGTTGGTATTGTTATTTTTAATGATGGTGTGAAACGGTTATCAGACTTAAATAAAACATGGTCGTTAAATTGTCTAAAAATTATTATCATTCGATTTATTTATGGGACCATAAAGTTGTTTTTTTGAAATTCAAAATAAAATTTTTATGGAAAAGCCTAAGTCTTAAGTCTGGTAGATGAATGTAATTCTGTACAAATTTTTCTTTAATATTTACGAAACGAAATAGTTATCGAGCCAAAAAAAAATTTATCGGAATCTAATTAAGGTTTTTATATGAAAATTTTACTGCATTTAAACAACTTTCCACTCTGTTCTACACATCGAGAGTAGAGATCAGCATAAGCACTCATGAAATTTTGAATCTAAGTGAGTCAACAGTATTGAAGTTTAACTATGTACTCTGATTCATTCATACTCATTACAAAGTTAGTTTATAACTACAGGTTGCAATGAGTATGCGTGCAACGTTGACATCAAACTCATACCATTCGAAATATGTTTGATTCATAAGCCACACATAAGCAATAAAGACAGAACTGCAACCAGAGCAATTACACAACCTTCTAGAAAGTATTTCACTGTTCGCACGTGAATCATGCTTATTTTTTTGTTTTTTTTTTTTGTAAAACCAACACTCAGGGGATGGCCCCTATTCATGCAGTGCATTGTGCAGATTTAGGAAAATAGGTTATAGGAAGGAGGAAAGAGGAAAGAGGGAGTAGTGTTTATGAACATTCGATTTAAATTCACCAATATCGTAATTGACGGGAAAAACTCTCGCAGAAAGAGCATTCCACAAGCGAGCAGTGCGGGCAAAAAATGTATTCTCCCTGTAATGCATTGTGCGGTTCACTGGACAATCAACCACAAAAGGATGTGCTCTATGAGAAGCTCGAGTACCACGTAAAAATATGTGGTTATCGGGAACCAAGCCCCTAATCTCTCGAGAACACCTAACATTATGGTACCGATAGAACAGTGAAACACACGCCACATTGCGACGATGCTCCAACGAATCAATAGAGTTGGATACCCTACTGTCATTAATAAGCACCTTCGCCCTCTCCTGTACGCGGTCGAGAAGCTTCAAAATAGAGTTTGGAGCACCGGCCCATACATGAGAGTTGTACTCCATCCGGGGTCGGATAAAGGTCATGTAAATAGTAAGAAGTCGGATGGAATGAAGTATTTCCTGCACCACTTCAAAAAACCAAGGCACTTGAATGCTTCCTTCGACACTCGAAAAATGTGATCGTTCCAACGAGCATCACAACTAATTCTCATGCCCAGAACATCAAGAGCATCCGCCACCTCAATATTTACATTACCCATAAATACAGATGACAGAACACCAGAGCCAGCATCACGCCGGTGCGTCAAAAAACAACATTGGGTCTTGCGCGCATTGAAATCGACCCTGTTCGTGCGGCCCCACTCAGAGATTGCTATCAGGTCACCTGTAAGTGCGTCATTCATGTTAGACCTCCTTGTCCCAATCTCCAAAAGGCTCGGCCTCCGATCAAATGAATATGAATGACAAATGTTGCTGTTATCCGCAAAAGAGTAAATTTGTATGTGATTCGTGTTTAAATATGAGTTTGTTGATTGCAAACCAAGTAAAAACAAATAATGTGTTTAATTTCAAATAAACTCTTTATTGTCCACACTATTTTAACTGCCACTGTTCGAACTTATACAACACATACACAACAATCACGATAACAATATGTGCTTGATTGGTACTCTTCTTACAACCTTTTTGTAAGCGACAACACTTGTTCGTTATTAGTCACACACAACTATTCTGCATGCACACAACTATTCTTTTTAGTTCATACGGAACTTCACGCAAAGCTGACTGAATTCATACTAACTGACTTGCCTGCTTTTGTCTTACCTTTTTATATGCGAACCGCTTCAGTCTGATGATGGTTCTCGAAGTGGAATGTTCAGGGTTGAGCGAGAATTCTTTTACGACTACATTGCTTGTTGTTGCATTTGCTTAAATGTCAGTCCCTTATGCTCTCATACTTGTTGCAGTTGGTTTACTTACAATAAATTCGATGTATGCGTTAGTATGTATTGTGTATGTAATGTTAAACGATATTAGGTGGTTTCGATATGCATGACAATATGTTGCTCTATGGAGAGTTGAAATCAACAACATAATACATGTTGTGCAGCATGAATATGATGAGTACTTCAAATTTTGAAGACGAGTAGAGAGTTTCCATGATATTAAAATAAGTATGAATACGTATGAAGTCGCCGTGGTCTAGTAGGTAGTGTGTTGGCTTATTAGACGTAAATGCCAGGATTCGTGTTCCAGGCCAGACATCAAAACAAAATACAAAAAGTATTTCTTCGGCGATTTCCTCTCAGCAGATTTCTGACAAGAGACTCTGAGAGTAAATAAAATAGCCATGATAAGTTTCTCATTTAATCTGTCGTTCGGAGTCGACTTTAAAGTGTAGGTCCCGCTACTCATGTATAAAATTAACACACACAACATAAGTGGTGTGAGAAGCTAGGTCGTAATCCTGACTGAAGGGTTGTAAAGGCCAATTATGTATGTATGTATGTATGAATACGTATAAGTATCAGAAATTATGAGTACGATTCGATTCTACTCATCCTTTTGAATACTAATTGCTTATCTCTGGTATGTACTATAGCAAGTTCTAAAATGATAGGGTTGCCATATGTCTTTACTTAGAAACAACGACATTTTCAAACAAATGTATTGAATTGTTGTATTAGATGTATTGTTTTTTCAGTTCCAATGTTTTCTTTGATATGATGCTTCCTAACCTAACTACAACCAATAACGCAATGTACATTACAGTGATATCATGGATTAAAAGTGATATCATGGATTAAAAAACTGGAGCCAATATCACCAGTGATTATATTGTATAAGAACGAGATATTTAACATAGTTCTGCGGCTTTTAAATGTGCGAAGTTTGTTTAATGCTAGTCTGGCAGAATAAAATTCAGTCCTCGTAGACAAAATATCAGAAATTGCTTTTGTACAGATTCGATGACATCAGAATATTTTTTATATAGAGGATCCCATATTATGGATCCTTACTCTAGTATAGGCCTCACAAGAGATGTGTAGAGCGATTTAGCAACATAAGGATCGTTAAATTCTTTTGCCCACCGTTTTATAAAACCAAGTACGCTTCTTGCTTTATTCACTGTCATAGCTATGTGCGGAATAAAATTTAGTTTGTGATCAAGTAAAACTCCTAGATCTAGGAAGTTATCTACAAGCTCAAGATCGTATCCATCAAAAGCATATTTTGCAGGAATCGGATTCTTCCTTACAAATCTCATGTATTTACATTTTTTTTTAGATTAAGCTGCATTAAATTTAAATTACACCATAACTGAAACGAATTTAGGTCCTTTTGAAGTAGTTTCTGATCGGAAATTCGGCGATAACTTAGGAAAATTTTTACGTCATCAGCGTACATTAGGATGTTGGAATAGCGAATCATATCAGGTAAGTCGTTAATAAACAATGAAAACAGAAGCGGTCCAAGATGGCTACCCTGAGGAACACCAGAAAGGACATCAATACTTCTGGAGCATAAGGTTTTAAAAAGTATGGTTTGTTTTCTGTTAGTTAAATATGAATGAATCCATTTTAAACTAAGATCGGTAAATCCCATTAAATGAAGTTTCCTCTTTAAAAGGACATGATTAACTTTATCAAAAGCCTTGCTGAAATCCGCGTAGATAACGTCTGTTTGTTGCTGATGAAAAAAATTCACGATAAACAACTGTTTTGAATGCATTATTGGGAGAGAAAAGAATGTACGATTTACACTCATTTTCTAATAAAAAATAAATCAAATTTTCTTTTCAATTTTGTTCTTTAACGTATGGCTTTTAAGGGGTTAAACGATTTAAAATATTTTCTTTATTTCTAAAACTTTCTGACCCATATAGACCAGAAAGTCTTTGACACAAAGTGTCGCAAACTCAAATGCATTCAAAAAAAAAAAGAAAGAAAGTTTCAAAGCTAAACCAGAGGCCACAAAAAAAAACGAGGAAACGAAAGGAATTTGGCCTCTATTCCTTTGGGTTTTTTTTTTTAATTGTTATTACAATTCATGAAGTGTTTTTTACTTTCATTCTTTAATTTTTTTTTTCCTGGTTTTTTTGATTATTTAAATCAAAGAGAAGGAAAACGTTTGTGTTTGTTTGTATTTTTTTCTTTTGTTTTTGGAGGGAAGACATACGAAATTGTTGTACAAGTTTTATTCAGTTTATCTGCATTACTGACCGCAATTAGTCGGTATTTTTTTTTAAGCAATTAAACGTACTTTAACTAATTAAAAGCCGCCATTATAACCGACACTATGACCGCAAACTTATTATTCGTTGAACAATATTTTACTGTCAGCACTCTGCCATCACTGGCCCATACTACCCATACACTCATTCACTCACTACTAATGCAAAACCGCAACAAGCGTAAATATGAATTTGTATGTGTTCATGTGTGTGTGTGTGTGTTTTTGTGCAAAAATTTAAGAAACATCATTATCATTATCGTCATTATCATTATCATTTTCATAGCATTAAACAGAATATATTCCATCATTTACTACGTATTTAAACTAACGAATCCAAGTCACAAGAATCAAGAAACGAAAATAAAGAATCTAAGGGGAGAGGGGGGGTCACATAAAAAACATAAAATTGAATAGAGTCCGTCTATGCTTAGCACAAAAAAAAAACAACAAATTAAAGAAGAAACGAATGTAGGAATGAATGAATGAATAAATGTTGCAAAAAAAACCAAAAAAAAACACAAAAAATTAGACTCACAAGTATTAAAAGGAAATGCTTTTTGGCTAAAAACCGAAAATCCATAAAGTTTTTCAGTTTCTTGCAGTTTTTTTTTTCTTCTTTTTTTTTCAGTTTTCAATTGCCTTTTGCCACTTTGTTAGTCATACACTCTTAGTGTCATATTTGTGCTGCAACAGCAACAGCAACGGCAACAGAGCAATGACAACAATAGTAATTCCAATAACAACAACAACAAAATATTATAAAGCCATAGCATAGCATTGCCATTTAATGCTGTAAACTATAGCGTCTAAAATGACCGACCTAATGGCCATTTTCAACATGAATGCCATATTGAGGTACTAAATAGTAAATTTTTCTATCTTTCCACCACTTTCAACTGATACCAGGACATAGCAAAAACAAAAAAACAAAAAAAAGGAACACATTTTTAGCCTAAAAAGCACAGTGGGCTAAGGCAATTAAAAAATAAGGCCTGATTTGGCCATTATTTTTCTGTATTGAAAGAAAAAAAAACGAATAAACGCCTTCGTTAAGTGATAAATAGTGAACTACTAAGCATTTCCCGATTGTTCTTAAGGCCCTGTTTACACTGACACTGAAATCCACGTTTACTCGAGTAGTAGAGACACTCAAATCCCTATTTACTCGTGTAGTAGAGCCACAGAATTTTTTATTTACTCGAGTAGTAGAGACACTCGAATTCCTGTTTACTAGAGTAGTAGAGATACTGAAATCCCTATTTACTCGAGTACCAGAGACACTTAAATCCCTATTTACTAGAGTAGTAAAGACACACAAATACATATTTGTACGAGTAGTAGAGACACTCAAATCCCTATTTACTCAAGTAGTAGAGAGACTCAAATCCCTATTTACTCGAGTAGTAGAGACACTCAAATCCCCGTTTACTCGAGTAGCAGAGACACTCAAATCCCTACTTACTCGAGTAGTAGGGACACTCAAATCACTATTTAGTCAGTAGAGTAGGAGAGACACTAAAATCCCTATTTACTCGTGTAGTAGAGATACACAAAATCAGTTTTGACAAAGCTACATATATCGTCTGGAGGGATATCTGTGTTTAACTTATTGGGCCAGAGGTTTTCTGTGAAGTAGAAATAATATTCTGAAAGGGTATAATCGCTGAAAATTAAAATAAAGAGTGGTGGAGACTCTCCTTAAGATAGATGAGCTCGAAACATTCTTAACTTTTGGTAGATAATTACAGTGGGAAGAGGTTTGAATTGTGCACCAGACTATTCTGAAGTAATCTGAAAGTAGTTACTGGTTTTCTGTCTGAGCATTATAGACTTAAAAAACACCTGTTCAGGATAGGAATCACATCTAGTACAATATGTAGTTTCTGTGATAAGAAAATTGAATTACTTGAGCACACGCTTGTAACTTGTGTGGCAAAAGGCTGTGAGGTCCTGGGTGCTTATCAATCGTAATGCCTGGCATTAACTGTAAAATTACGCTGACCAATCTTAGTTTAATGAAATTCTGTCAGTGGAGGAACTGCGCTTACCTGTGAAATCACAACAGGCCGCTGTACGTGCTCAAGTAAGTTTTGGTTTGCAAAATTACTAATTTGATCTGACCTAACCTAAACCGTGTAAATTGAACGTAGTACAATAGACCTTATGCTTGCGATATTCAAGATCCTCTAGATGACAGTAAAAAACTAAACAAAGCAACCTTTTTTCTTACATGGAAACAGCCTACCCAAGGCTCGCATAGCAATGCAATGGACAGCGTTTAAGAAATGATCCAAAACCTAATTTCAGTCGTAGCTGGTTGGCCCAACTAGTCACAAAAAATATGTTTAAGTCCTTACACACATCATTGCCAAGACTTCCAAACCATACAGACATACATACATCCATACTTACAAACATACATGCATACATATATAATTGGTCATTACAACACTTTAGTGAGGATTACACCCTATCTTCTCACATTACTTATGTCGTTATATATGATTGGCGGGACTTTTAGTTAAAGTAGACTCCGAATGACAGACTTTTTTGAGAAACTTTTTCAAGGTAATTTTACTTCATTGTCAGAGTTTTTACTATAACTCTGCTCAGAGGAAGTGACAGCCTCTTCTAACTTTCCACCTACGTAAGCTGACCGTACAATATTTTCTAAAAATGTCCATCAAAAGTAACCACAAATCAATTTGTGCCTCCGTTATTTACAAAGCTATTACACCGCTTTTTTGTTCAAGTAACACTGCGCGACAGTGGAAATACACTCGAGTAACTACATACTCCACGTTGTTTAATTAGTTGAGTAGAACCTGTTTTATTTGACAAAAAACTGTATCTTTTTGACTTTACGTACAAATTTGTGGATTACTCAAACATTTCTGCCCTGATTTCCAAAATTTAAATCTTGTTGGAAAGGGGAGAGATGAACCTTTAAAACGGTATACATATATCTATCTATTCGACTTCATACGCTATGAGATTTGACGAGGCAAAATAAAAAAAGTTTGGAGAGTACGAGAAATATAAAAAAAATATTTTTGAGTTTTACTCAACAAAACTAACAACCTTACTTAAGTCATTAGCCGGATGTATTTATTTCTTTTTATTTTGTAGCATAGGCAGGCACAAAATACTCCCGATATCCTCAATGGAAAATTTATGAAATTTTCTTTTCTCTTTTGTCTGTTACTGGCTCCACTGTGCTTAACACTTTGTGTTACTCATATTAGCCGTGTATGTTATTCTGATTGTGTACTTTCTTTCCTCTCTTAATGTGTAAATTTAACAATTTTATGTTAGTGTGTGTGTATACCTTTAAGTATGTGTGTGTGTGTGTGTGTTTAGGTTTGTTTAAAGTTTTCTGAAAATTTTTTGGCACCACTACACATGAATCCAAATAATAATGCAAATAAATTAATTTTCTTGGCAATCAGCCAAAAGAAAGTATGACTTTAAATAAGGAAATGATACACAAGCAACTCTTGTAATAACTCCTGCTAACACTCGCCCGCTCCCGCTCCCGTGCTATCTCTCTTACTCTCCCCCCCATTCCATTCATCCATTCTCTTAAACATTTACCACAGCGACAACTATAATAAGTGCTGCAACAGCAGCAGCAATAAACATGCATGGAACTGCAAGTAGCTCGTATTCGTATAAACTAAAACCACAATATCAAATTACAGTCGGGGTAATAACAACTTCGTGGTTTCAGAATAGGGAAAACCCGCAAAAAGCAGGAACATGTCTTCCATGAATGTGTTTTTTAATTTCTGAAAACAAAAACCGGCAAATTTGTTCGAAGCTTCACCATTTCATTTTTGATTTTTGTTTTTACGTTTCTCCGTTTCTCCGTAAACGGATTTAAATTGAGGTACTTACTGTCCCAAACATGTTTGATGGCTTTTTTGGACAGCCTACGGGATAACATTGTCTGCAGAGGTCAACAATGAATCGTTTTTTCGTTACTCATAAGGACTCATGAAATTGTGATTAGAAGTGAGTCAACAATATTGAAATTTAACTAAGTACTCTGCCTGATTCAGAAGTCGCCGTGGTCTAGTGGGTAATGTGTTGGCTTATTAGACTAAAGGCCCGGGTTCGAATCCCACGTCAGATATCAAAACGAAAAATATTTCTTCGACGACTTCCTCTCAGCAGATTTCTGTCAAAAACTCTGAGAGTAAAAATTGCCATGAAAAGCTTCTCAAAAAAAATCTGTCATTCGGAGTCGACTTTAAACTGTAGGTCCCGTTACTTACGTATAAAATTAACGCACACAACATAAGTGGTGTGAGAAGCTAGGTCGTAGTCCTGACTGAAGGGTTGTAATGGCCAATTATGTATGTCTGTTAGTTGCGAAACTCTGTGAGTTTTCACTGACGAAATCTTTTCATTTCGTTCAAGATATCTAAGCTGAGTTTTGAACCACGGACTCTTGTCTAATAAGCCAACATACTACCTACCAAAATTCCACAGTAACTGCGATGAATGTTGGTTAAAGCAATGTTGGATGTTGGTGAAATTAGAAGAAAAGCTCGGATAAATACGTTCAAAGCCAAATAGAAGAAAACTAAAGGTGGATACAGGTTTGTTACCGTGGATCCAGGGCCAGTAGCACGGAAATCATTAAAATGTAAGTTTCTTGAGAAACTAATGCAGCTTGTATGAGTGTCTAGAACCTGAAGCAAAGCATAAGGCACATATTTCAAGCCAATACTTGGCGTTTAGTTATCTCGAGAACTGTTTGCATCAGCAGGATCCCTATTAATCCAACGATCGCAGGCTTAGGCTGACATAGCACGTCCAGCTTAAAAATTAGAATATACTTTGCCTTTGTACTGGAAGGTAGTTTTGCAACTTTTCCATCTATTAGTCCACATGTGATTACAAATTTTACTTCGTTTTCTTTTCAGTGTTCTGGAGTTTTCATTTGATGTTTGGCATCACTGGTTGCAGTCTTTTTTTTTTTTCTTTTGAAGCCATTTAAAAATGTTCTTTGAAAGTCCTTAGAATATCCTTTCTCTCCCTCTCTCTCTCTCTCTCTCTCTCTCTCTTAATTTGTAAATAGTCTTGTGAAAGCATTGTTCTTTCCATGGCAATAGAATTTTAAACACTCTGTTGGTGGATATTTTATGGCTGCTGCTGTTGCAATGAAGTGAGGCATACAGGAACTGACTGTTGCAAGATGTTTACATTTGTGCATACATTTGTAATGTTGCTTGAAATGGTGTTGGTGGTGGTTGTAGGTGGCTGGCAAATAAATACCATTAAGTGGCTAATGTTTGATGTGCCACAAGGTTGCACATGTGTAAACACCACAGGCCTTATGTTTATTTATGCAGAGAGAAATCTATAAACGAACTGAGAAAACATTTTTCGATTGAACTTTACGGTCTTATAAGTTTCGTTTGAAACTTTCATTGGCATTGATTGATATTCGATAGATAGATTCCAATTGAATATAAAATCAATTAGTCCAGCCTGCTTAATAATGCCAACGAAATCATGACCAAAAAAAATAGAAAAACCTTAGATTGATCAGTGGATCAGAAGAATAGCGCGACCTACAGTTTAAAATCGGCTTTAAACGACAGATTTTTAATTTTTTATTTACCTTCAGAGTTTTTGCCAAAAGCAAATCATTGGAAAAATTTCAAATTCAAATTTCGTTTTCTTCGAAGGTTGAACCAAGGCCTCGCTTCTAGTACGGCAACTCACTACTACCTACTAGACTATACGACGACTTTTGCAACATTTTGTATTTGCAGTAAATCTTGAGAAACCATTTGAAACCATCGCCAGAAAGCTCTCCACAAAAAACATTATTTCCCAGCAACCACAAAAGGGCAACCCTATCATTCCAGAAATTGTTAAAGGAAAACAAAAACCTACTTAAGGGGAAGGGGTATAAGTGGTAAATGCGTTATTAAAGACCAATAGCTGTTTAAGAGCTGAAGAGTTAAAAATAATAGCAACAATAGACGTGTTTTTAATGGATAGAGGTAGCCCCAGCAGCTGTAGTAGCCTTAGGGAATTGATAAAACGTTCAACAATGACCCTAAGTGAGAAGTAAAAGGGGTAGGTAGCCCAGCAACGGTGGTAGTCATAGGGAAATGATAACACATTCTACACTGACCCTGAGTGGGAAGAAAAAGTCTAAGAATGTTCGTGTATTTAATAAGCAGAGGTAGTCCGGCAGCTATAGTAGCCTTAGGGAATTGATAAAACGTTCAACAATGACCCTGAGTAAGAAGTAAAAGGGGTAGGTAGCCTAGCAACAGTGGTAGTCATAGGGAAATGATAACACATTCTACACTGACCCTAAGTGGGAAGAAAAAGTCTAAGAATGTTCGTGTATTTAATAAGCAGAGGTAGTCCGGCAGCTATAGTAGCCTTAGGGAATTAATAAGATGTTTTACACTAACACTGGATGGGCTTATTAGGCGAAAGGCCCGAGATCAAATCCCAGGTCAAACATCAAAAGGAAAATATGAAAATATTTCTTAGGCGACTTCCTCTCAGCAGATTTCTGGCAAAAACATACATACATACATAATTGGCCATTACAACCCTTCAGTCAGGATTACGACCTAGCTTCTCACACCACTTATGTTGTGTGCGTTAATTTTATACATGAGTGGCGGGACCTACAGTTTAAAGTCGACTCCGAACGACAGATTTTTTTTGAGAAGCTTTTCATGGCAATTTTTTTACTCTCAGAGTCTTTGCCAGAAATCTGCTGAGAGGAAGTCGCCGAAGAAATATTTTTCGTTTTGATGTCTGACCTGGGATTCGAACCCAGGCCTTTCGTCTAATAAGCCAACACACTACCCACTAGACCACGGCGACTTCTTCTGGCAAAAACTCTGTGTGTTAAAATAACACACACACACGGCATAAGTGGTTTGGCAAGCTACGTCGTAAGCCAAAGTGACCAATTATGCATATATGATCAGAGTGAAACACAATTGTAAAGGCGAGGAGACCCTTATTTACCTCTTCTGCAGTGGAAATGCTTTGTAAAGGACTAAGAAAAGCAAGCAATTTTCTTTAAATATTCTGCCAAGTACAGGCAATTAATTTAATGAAAATTTTTAAAGAAAATTTTAAACTTTAAATGCAATCCTAACCAAATAATTTTATTTCCATTTCTTTTTATTTATTTTTATTTTTATTTCATTTTAATTTTATTTTATTTTCAGTTTTTTTTTTTCAATTTTGCTCTCATTTTATAATTTTCGAACTACCAACATGAGGTTTCTGGTGCATGTATTAGCAAAATAAATACAGATTTTTGGCTTTTATAATTAGCCCCTATGCATGCAAAATTCACACACACACACATATACACATACATATGCATGTATGTATGTATGTGTTTATATAGAAAATGAAAAAAGTTCTTAATTATTTTCTAACTCCATTATAATAACGGCACTGCTGACAATACATATTTAGCTGCGTACTTAACAAATAAATTTCCAAATTTCAACTTTACTTATGTCATGCCAAATTAGCACACCATGCCACCACAACACAATGTTAAAACAATAAAAACAACAACAAAACCAAAAAAAAAAAAATAGTTGGTCCAACTACCCAAGGAAAATAAAGAGAAGAACGACGAAAGGACGAATGGATGAAATTAAAAGCATTTCCTTATAAAAGCAGCAATAATTTGTGGTGTATAGCAGAGATCAGCAATGAGTATTCAAAAAATGAGTACAAACGAATCATACTCATACACATACATAATTGGCCATTACAACCCTTCAGTCAGGATTACGACCTAGCTTCTCACACCACTTATGTTGTGGGCGTTAATTTTAGACATGAAGAAAGAAGAAATATTTTCAAATTTTCGTTTTGATGTCTGATCATCAAACCACGATTACTCTCTTCAAATACATTCCATCTTCACACAAGAGTGACTGAACTTTTACTAACTCACTGGGCAACTTCGCCTTGTCTTTTATATGGCAACGTAAACAGTCTGATTAATGTTCTTGCAAGTAAATGTTCGTGGCTTGTAAATGTAAACATCGTTATTATTGTTGTTTGTGTATTTTGTTAACATTTATTCTTGTAGTGTTTTGTTGTTGTATTTCTGCTTCTATTTTTTTATGCATAATGCATACTTAATTGGCCATTACAACCCTACAGTCAAGATTACGACCTAGCTTCTCACACCACTTATATTGCGGGCGTTAATTTTATACGTGAGTAACGGGAACTACAATTTAAAGTCGACTCCGAACGACAGATTTTTGGGAAGCTTTTCATGGCAATTTTTACTCTCAGAGTCTTTGCCAGAAATCTGCTGAGAGTAGGTCGCTTAAGAAATATTTTTCGTTTTGATGTCTGACCTGGGATTCGAACCCGGGCCTTTCGTCTAATAAGCCAACACACTACCTACTAGACTACGGCGACTTCACTTATACTCATAATTTCTGATATTTACACGCATTCATTCGTACTTATTTTAATATCATGGAACCTCTCCTCTACTCATATTCAAAGTTTGAAGAACTCATCACATTCATACTTAACAACACGTATGATATTGTCGACTTCGACTCTTCATAACTCAAAATATTGTTATTGAAATGATAAACAGAAGCTTTAAAAACAAAAATAATGGACTTGCCCACATGATCAATGAATTAGTAAAAAAAAATATAGCAACAAGACAAGTTGCGTGTGAAGAAAACAGTTGTTAGTGTTGTCGCTTACAAAAAGTTTGTAGGCAGAGAAATATAACGAACAAGCACATATTGTGATAGTTATCGCTGTATAGGTGGTATAAGTTCGGACAGTGCCACAAAAGTAGAAAATTGATTTAAAATTGAACTCATATTTCTTTTTATTTTATTTGCAATCTACAAACTCATATTTGTTAACGTTTTTAAAAGGTAAAAAACGTAACAATATACACGAATGAGTCACAAAATAATTATTGTTACGTTTTTACCTTTTTAAAAACAACAACAATTTGTTTAGTTCGCTATTGTAACTTCCACTGTTATTGCGTAAGCACTAACGGCGGAGATCTTTACAACGGAAATCTTCAAACCACGATTGTTCTCTTCACTCATAACGCGTCTTTGCACAAGAGTGACTGCATTCATCCTACTTCGTCGTATGCTTTATCTTGCCTCGAAGTAGAATGTTCGTGTTTTCCCCTTCGCTAAAAATCTATCGCGACTTTATTATTGTTTGTGTATTTTGTTCACATTGCTTGCTGTTGCGTTCAGTTAGTTGTCAATCTACTTTTTCATATTGAAGTTGTTGGTCGTTGTATTTGTTTGTGTAGTTTTTGTTTGTCGTTTTAATGTTAAACAATATTACACTGTTTCCATTTTCGTAGCAATATGATCCACGTACATACATACATAATTGGCCATTACAACCCTTCAAGCAGGATTACGACCTAGCTTTTCACATCACTTATGTTGTGTGTGTTAATTTTATACTTGAATAGTGGGACCTACAGTTTAAAGTCGACTCCGAACGACAGATTTTTGAGAAGCTTCTCATGGCAATTTTTACTCTCAGAGTCTTTACCAGAAATCTGCTGAGAGGAAGTCGCCGAAGAAATATTTTTCGTTTTGATGTCTGACCTGGGATTCGAACCCGGGCCTTTTGTCTAATAAGCCAACACACTACCCACTAGACCACTTACGAACACTAAAATACTCATAACAGGTTGTGTGTATTTGCTCTGCTTGCTGCTTTGTCTGTCATTTCTGCTTATGTGTCGTTTTTCTTCTGTTGTTGGAAATGCAGATTTGATCAGACGTCGGCACAAAGAGAACATAATAAAAATGTAAGGGTATTTGTGAGGAAAATTGTTAGTAATATTTTCCAGTGTAATCTAATAACATGTTTATGTGGAGGAAGATGGAAAATGTACAGCGTCAAATCTCTAAAGACTTCATACTTAACTTGCCAAATATTCTTCCAAAAATGGAGATCATTTCTCCTTGTTATTAGTGAATCTCATTAGAAAATATTGAAACTTATTGTAATTTTTCTTTGGGTGTATAATTGATATACAAAAAAAATTCAAAAAGTAGAGACGAGAACCTGCTTCGCTGAAAGCTAACAAGCAATTGATGTTCGTGCCCTATGTGTGTAAAAAGCCGAAGATGATCTTCCCCTGAGGAACTTTGGTTCCGACGTCTGATTTTGATGAATGATTGGCGAGTCATTATTAGTATTTTGCTAAATTTATAAGTAGGCTTATGAATACAAACATATTTCGAATGGTATGAGTTTGATATCAACGTTGTAAGCATACTCATTGCAACCTGTACTTATAACTCAACATTGTGTAGTGAGTATGAATGAATCAGAGTACATAGTTAAATTTCAATATTTTTGACTCACTTACTATATTCAAAATTTCATGAGTGTACTTATGAGTAACGAAATAACGATTCATTGCTGGTCTCTAGTGTTAAGCGACGCCATTGCAAAGCAGAATGTTAGCATACCAACGCTGTTATGGAATCTTCAATATCGTAAGCAATAAAGCAGGATTTAAATTCATTTCCAATAACTGGCAAATTCCTGGGAAACAAACAAATTCTAAACACTTTTCAAAATTCAATTGATTTTCAAAAAAAAAAAAATTTTTTTTTAATTTTTTTAAAAAAAGGAAGAAATGGGGGAGTGAATTCAAACCAAACAAAAAAAAACGAAAATATTCTGTTCACTTCATTGTCGTTGTTATTGTCGGTGTTGTTGTTTTTGTTGTTGTTATTGTTGTTATCTGTGCATATTTTAAAACAAATTAAATAATAATAAAAATTTTTGCCAAAATAAAAATGAATTGAAAACCAAAAAAAAATATTAAAACCGTGTATAGAAATAGAAAATCAAAAAAAAAAATCCCACTCATATGAACGAACGTACAAACGTGTTTCTCCTGCACGTCTGTATGTACTAAGCATCAGGCGATATGAGATATTTCCCTATACAACACACACATGGCTTGCATACATACACACATAGTTAGCAGGAAAAAAACAACAAAAATTCCTCAAAATCGTATCGAAACTAAACAACAGCAGTGGCAATAGCAACAACAACAACAACAGCATCGCCTGTACACTGCAAACAAAAAAAATTCTTTTTTTTGATATAAAAAACGGATGTTTAATACACACATAATATTTGACGGTTGCGGAAACGGAAGGAACTGCTGCACAAACAACTTTGTGTTCTAAAGATAAATATAAATAAACAAACAACAACAACAACAATAACAACAACAATAGAGTTAACGAAATAAAAAAGAGGGGAGAATGGTTTTGTTACCCCAAAAAAAAAGGAAAAATTTTAAGTTTTTATCACTCGAAAATAGTGAAACAAACGAACGAATGAACGAAAAAAAATGCATTTGCCTGCGACAACCTGCAGAATTCTGAAATTGAAAATTCTGTTTAAAAATTTTTGTTGTCAAATGACAATTAAAAGTATCGAAAGCCCGTTATAGCGACAGTAATATACCCTACACCGCCCACTGCATGGAAAGTTTTAGGAAATTTAAGGTTCTTGCAATAGTCGCCGTGGTCTAGTAGGTAGTGTGTTGGCTTATTAGACGTGAGGCCTCGGTTCAAATCTAATATCAGACATCTCCTACAAAACGAAAATATTGTTACGATAATGGAAACGGTGTAATATCGTTTAACATTAAAACGATAAACAAAAGCAACACAAACAAATATCGGGTCCGCCATCTAACGTTTTTTTCTTTCCAACTAGTGCTTATTTCGTGAATGGTAATACTTAGCTCATGTCTGATTTGCTAGATAATTAGTTTTATACTTCCGCCGAACGAATATGGTTCCATCCAATGCGTTTTCGCTTCGCTAAGTGGGCCTGCGAGCGACAGAAGATGCCGATTTTGGAAAAAAACAAACATCTTTTCAGATGAAGCTCATTTTGATCTTGGCGGGTGTGTAAACAAGCAAAATTGTTGCATTTGGGGCACAGAAAACCCGCACGCATACATTGAAAAGCCGACGCACCCAAAACGAGTCACTGTTTGGTGGGGATTTTGGTCCAGAGACATAATTAGGCCATTTTTCTTCAAAAAAGGGCGATCGTTATCGGGTTATGTTGAACGAATTTTTGTTCACAAAAATTTAAGAGGAGAATATTGGCAACATTTGGTTTCAACGTGCCACACAGCCGAAGCTACACTCGATGTTTTGCGCTTTGCTTTTGAAGATCGCATTATCAGCCGCAGAGCTGATGTCGTTTGGCAACCACGGAGCTGCGATTTGACACCGTTGGACTATTATTTGTGGGGTGCCGTCAAAGATAAGTGTTACGCCAACAAGCCAAAGACAATTGATACTTTAAAGGACAATTTTTGGTGAAATACAGCTGCACTTAATCGATAATATGCTTAAAAATTGGACCGATAGTGTAGGCTACTACTGTAGGGCCAGCCGAAGCAACCATTTGAATGAAATTATTTTCCATTATTAAACGGAAGGATTGTACTTTCAAATAAAAAAAAGAAATTTGTGAAAATATTCAGAAGTTTTTTAACGCATTTCCAAAAAAAAAAGTTATTTGGCGGACCCTTTACAACGACCTTGTAAGCCAACAACATCAGTATGAAAGGAAAAATAAACGAAAACGCTACAACAACCAATGTGAACAAAATACATAAACAACAATGAAAACGCGATAGAGTTCTCGAGAAGGCAAAACCCCGAATGTTCTAATCAAAAACCTTCATCAGATTGACTATTTGGGCATATAAAAGGCAAGAGTAGTAAAAATTCAGTCAATCTTGTGTGAAGACGCGTTGTTGCTGTTGTCATCAAGTTGTGAACAGTGACACACAAAATAGTGTGAATTTAATTACAACTAAACACAAAAATTATTTTTATTTTGTTTGCAATCAGCGAACTCATATTTCAAACGTATTTAAAAAGAAAAATCTTTCTTAGGCGACTTCCTCCAAAAAATTTGAGAGTGCCATGAAAAGTTTCACAAAAATCTGTCGTTCGTAGTCGACTATTCTTGCAGGGATACAACAAGCATCTCACAGCCTCCGTATCTTAGATCAGGCGCTCCTCGGGTACTGGTATCTGCCAACCTATTCGACATGACCTTGACTACGATTGGGATTTCGATTTGAACACGACGCAATCGGGATGACGTTCTGCAGTATTCTGTAACCTGAGTACATCGAGTGAAATCCGGCGTAAATGGTTTTCAGACTAATGTTGTAGACCTCTCCGTTCCGTTAAATCCTTGGCAGGGCTTCAAGTACGTTCGATTATCGCCGCCATTTAGTTGGTGATCCAGGTTTAGTTGAGATAACTCCTAATTACTGTTCGACCTAATTCTGAACGCAAACTTCCATAAGGTATTACGTCAACGCTTACAAGGACCTCACTGATTACCATTGGCATCCTTGGGGTCTTAAAGGACAACTGCATAATCGATATGAGATAGCGGCTTTAAGATGGAACCCAGATGAAAATAAATAGAAGAATATTGGACGTAGATGAGATAATGCAAGGAGAGGTTGTTTTTAAGAGCAGCCCACGTATAAGGCGATCACCTGTGAGAAAGGCACAGACGATCGAGTTACAAAGGAGTTATAATACACCGAAAGAATCGGAAACTTCGCAATCGCAAGCTACACATCCAGTTGCTAGCGTCCTACGGAAAGAGGGTGAGTGATCTAAATAAAGGTGATGATGGTAATTTTAGCGGAACGCCAAATAATGAATGCTCTAGTCTAGAACAAAGAGGTACATCCTGTACACTAACAGCGGAAAGCCCTCCATATATTGGAACTGATTGGTAAGATGAGGAAAATGAAGGAGGATGCTATGTTCCAGTGTAGGGAGACTTTGGATATGATGCAGCGAATTATGCGTGGTCAGAAGAATGCAAGCACTGACGTTAGGAACAGTAGGGAAGCCTTCAGGACTCTAATAGAGCCTCAACCTTTCTGGTGAGTTGAAAGAAAACTTTGTAGGGGTATAAGGGAAAAAAACCAAATGGGAAAATGGAGAGAAAGAAAGACTTTTTCCAAACCAAACTCTCGTTGAGTAATTAAAGACAATTCAGAAGTTGCCTGAATATAGTAACCGACCTTCTGACACTGCACTGCCATTGCACTTTTATAACTGTAGGTGTGGTTAGAACAAATTTTTTTTAACGTGTTACAAATAGCATCGTGAACATAGCATACCTTCTACCTTCTGATGGTGATAAAGTAGAATGAAAAAACGGACAAACTCTATGGCAAGCGTATAAATTAATTTCATTTTTGTAACAATATCCTCTTATTAATCAATTTTATAAACAAAAGGCAGCAATAAAGTGACTGCAATGGATTGCATAATAAATAAATAATAATGACAACAAAGAAGCAACAAATAATTGTGATGTTAAATTGATCAATAAAAAAAATATCGGAACTTCTGAGACAATCATCAATTCCGTAGATGCATGCAGAGGCGTATGATGCTTAGGTTTTAAAGATACCTCAGGAACATTGCAAGCAACAGTAAGGGAGAGAAAAACAAGTTAAATGATTTAAAAGCTTTCCGTATAACATGAGGACCTAATAACGTTCTAATTAAAACTGGCAAAAAAATCTTTCTTAAAAAATCTGTCAGTCAAAGTCGGCTTTAAACTGTAGGTCCCGCCAGGATAAACATTAAAATAGCATGCACAACATGGGTGGTGTGAGAAGCTAGATCGTAAGTTTGACGAAAGGGTTATAATGACCAACTAAGCAAAATTCCTTTGAAGTCGCCGTGGTCAAGTAGGTAGTGTGTTGGCTTATTAGACGAAAGGCCCGGGTTCGTATCCCAGGTCAGACATCAAAACGAAAAATATTTCTTCGGCGAGTTCCTCTCAGCAGATTTCTGGTAAAGACTCTGAGATTTAAATTGTCATGAATTGTCTGTCGTTCGGAGTCGACTTTAAACTGTAGGTCCCGCCACTTCTGTATAAAATTAACGCACACAACATAAGTGGTGTGAGAAGCTAGGTCGTAATCCTGACTGAAGGATTGTAATGGCCAATTATGTATGTAAGTAAAATTCCTTCGGCTTGAATCTGTTACCAGCTGTCTAGTAATCAATATTCAATAATTCCAAAGAAATTTGGGCATTAAATTTTGTTAATTTCTCAACCAAGATAGTGAAACTCAACTTCCATGAACTATTTCCTGTGGAGCTACTTCAAGAAAAAATTTTTACAAAGAAATCATAGACAAGTGAAGCATTATTTGCTCACTGAATTGATCAGTACAAGCCTTTAGTCAAGTTTACCACCTACTTTCTTACACCATCTATGTTGTGTTTGTAAATTTTATCCATGAGCGGCAGGAACTACAGTTTAAAATCGACTATAAACGACAGATTTTTTCAACTCTTACGGGTTTTGCTGAGAGAAAGATGCCAAAGACATGTCTCAGCTGGTGTTTGAACCACGCTCTCATGTCTGATAAGCCACCATACTGCGTACTAGACTACGGCAACTTAATGCTGCATTTGGTTAGATTAAATGGTTAGAAATTCCTTTAAGGATAACACAAATCAATAACCAATCCAAGAATCGAATATTCCCTAACGGGGCAATCATTCCAATACAAAAAAAATAAAGTATTGAACTGTTTAGTAAAATATAATAGAAAATGAGAAGCCAACAGCTTTCCTCACTTCAAGAGTCAAGAGTACTTTTGAGTCTTCCTTCACCTTCACCAAAACCTACACTTTCTTCTCCTCAAAACCACAGTCTCTGCAGAAATCATTCAATATCAAGAGAAGAACCTTAATCACGTAATTGATGGCTATGCAATATTCAATTTAGATCTCTTCTTATCCATGGCTCCAACATAGCCTTGCAATATTTCAGGTACCGTACGGCTGCTAACAAGGTTGAGACCATAGATAAGCAATGAGTATTCAAAAAGATGAATAGAATCAAATTATACTCATAATATCTGATATACCATGGAACCTTTTCTACTCATATTCAAAGTATGAAGTACTCATCATATTCATACTTAGCAACACGTATGATGTTATTGATTAACACTCCGCATAACTCAACATCAAGAAGTCGCCGTGGTCTAGTGGGTAGTGTATTGGCTTAATAAACGAAAGGCCCGGGTTCGTATCCCAGGTCAGACATCAAAACGAAAAATATTTCTTCGGCGACTTCCTCTCAGCAGATTTCTGGCAAAGACTCTGAGAGTAAAAATTGCCATGAAAAGCTTCTCAAAAATCTGTCGTTCGGAATCGACTTTAAACTGTAGGTCCCGCCACTCATGTATAAAATTAACGCACACAGCATAAGTGGTGTGAGAAGCTAGGTCGTAATCCTGACTGAAGGGTTGTAATGGCCAATTATGTGTGTATGTATGTATAACTCAACATCACACACAAAATAAGTATGAATCACGTTCAAACACTAAAATACTCACTAGAATGTTGTGTGTTTGCTCTGCTTGCTGCTCTGTCTTTTTCCCCAATGTCCTTCAGAGGAAGAACATCTTCGGCTTTTTACACACACAGGACATGAACATTAACAATGTTCGTTCGTCAGCTTCTAAAGAAGAAGGTTCATGTCGCTTTATTCAGACTTCAATTATACACCCAAAGAAATATCACAGTAGGATTCACTAATATCAATGAGAAATGATTACGATTTTTAGAAGAATACTTGGTAAGTTAAATACGGTGTCTTTAGGGATTTAGTGCATTACAATTTTGGATTAATAAGTAGACTTGAAAATATTACTAACAATTTTCCTCTGGGTTAACAAATGCCTCTCACAAATACACTCACACATTTTTATCATGTTCTCTTTGTGCCGTGTATCTTTTTCCTTTTCCTTCTACTTTTTTTTTTTTTTTGAATGCAACTACAACTAAGACTTTACCTACTAGACGTAGTGTGTTGGCTTATTAGACGTAAAGCCAGGATTCGAGTCCCAGGCCAGACATCAAAATAAAATACAAAAAAAAGTATTTTTTCAGCGATCTCTTCTCAGCAGATTTCTGGCAAAAACTCTGAGAGTAAAAATAAAATTGCCATGAAAAGTTTCTTAAGAAATCTGTCGTTCGGAGTCGACTTTAAACTGTAGGTCCCGCCACTTATGTATAAAATTAACACACACAACATAAGTAGTGTGAGAAACTAGGTTAATAATCCTGAATGAAGGATTGTAATGACCAAATCTGTATGCATGTATGAATGATTCAAGTCATTCGAACCAATTATTAGTACTTATTATAAGTATTTTTCTTAAGCTATGAATCTAAATGAGTAGGCTTTTCTTATGAATCAAACATATTCCGAATGGTATGAGTTTGATGTCAACGTTGTATGTATACTCATTGCAACCTGTACTGCATAAATCAACTTTGTAGTGAGTAGTACGAATGAATCAGAGTACATAGTTAAATTTCAATATTGTTGACTCATTTATATTCAAAATTTCATGAGGGCTTATGAGTAGCGAAAAAACGATTCATAGCTGATCTTTGGTTGAGACCCTCAGAAGAATCCAGTTCAACTAAAGCGCCTGTATTCTCTAACATGCCCTGGTCAGTTTATCAGCGATGAAATTTCCATTGGCATACTGATGTCTAGGAATGGTCGGAAATTTCCCTAAGATATGGCAGTTGTTCATGCACGATGGTGAACTTCTGGCAGTCGTTCGTCAAGGACTAGCTTGACTATCTGATTAAATGCGCAGATTTTCCAACAAAACCACTCGAAACTTAAGAACCCTAAACATAAAAAATTTTTTGTTTTTCAATATTCCAACACCTGGACCAGCTTATTACCCAAGCCTATTAACTTGAGAATATTTTGGTAAATAAATTATAAATTTAAATTGTTATTCTACCATATATGTACAGTAAAACCCCGCTTAACGCGGGGGATGCATTCCAATAAGTTGCAGCGCTAAACGAAACAGCGTTAAACGAGGTAGTTTAACACGTACTTGTGTAAATACATTGTGACTTCGGGAAATACAGTTGGAAACCTTATTCTGGATAGGGTAACAAAACAGAGCGTTGAAAAAGATACGTAGTAAACACCGTCGCTATATAGTGCACCACAAGTATGAATACAAAGCGCGATATAGGGGAATCCCAATACTAGCGCGTAATACTGAAACAGCGTTAAGCAGGGCAGCCTTAAGCGGAGTCTTACTGTACATACAGCCTATGTATTTAGGTATCGTACAACAATAATAATATTAAGGCAACACATGTAAATTATTTGATTTTATTGTTGTACGAGTACGTACTATATTATCATCGTGGCTGTCATTACATTTTAACTACAACCAGTAGACAGTGTGTCATAAAGACAATACAAGCCAAAGACAACGGGCCAAAGGAAATATAGAAAGAAAAGAAGAAGAGAAAGAAGAAGAAAAAAAATCCGGGAATAATTTTTGAAACAATAAAAAGAAAAAAAACCTGAACCTCTTATACATGATAAGGCAGTGCGAGAGTGAGAGTGCTTATTACAATGCAAAGAACGAACATAAAGATGAGGGCGTCAACTCTTACAAAACAACGAGGCCACACACACACACATACCAATGCACATTGAAAGCAATGTGAATGAAAGTAAAGGAAAGGAAAAAAACAAAAATCATTTCAATTTTCCAGAAAGCTTTGCAATTTTTCCTTTACATTGTCATCATGATCTTTCTTTCCTTCTTTCTTTACTTCTCTCTGCTTTCTACAATTCTTTTCTTTTATTTGCGTATTTCCAACAGCAGCAACATTCCTCTTCCCTAGTAAGTCCATATATTGTTCTGTCTGTGGCTGTGTCCGTGTGTATGTGTGTGGCTTTGTGTGTGGCTTTGTGTAAGTAATAAGAGTTCTTGTCTTAATATACAAAATGAGTGGGTACTTTTAACTTTTTAAATTCAACAATTGTTTTCTTACACCGTCATACAGTCAATGAAATTCATTTAAACGCACGTACAACTTTGAAAAGGTTTTTGATACGGAAAACAAGTATTGAAACTCAAATAAAAAGATGGAAAAGATGGCTTTGGTATTACTATATTAAGGCAGATTATTTTTTGGAGCCGCCGTAGCCTAGTAGGCAGTGTGTTGGCCTATTAGACATGAGGCCACGGTGGAAATCCCCGATCAGGCATCACAACGAAAACATGAAAAAAAATTTTTTTTCGACAACTTTCTCTCAAGCAAATTTCTGTGCAAAATTTCTGAGTGTAAATAAAAAAATCGCCTTGAAAAGTTCCTTAAAAATCTGTTATTCGGAGTTGACTTTAAACAATAATTTCCGCTCCTAATAATTAAAAATTAACGCACACAATATAAGTGGTGTGAGAAACTGAGTTGTAATCCTGCCTGAAGGGTCGACTTTAATTTGGAGGTCCCACCAATTATATATAAAATTATGAAGGGTATTAATAACCAATTATGTATAGTAAGACCCCGCTTAACGCGAAGGATACGTTCCAATAAACAGCGTAAAACGAGGCAGCTTAAAACGCACAGTTGGAATCTGTATTCTAGACAGACTAACAAAAGAGCGTTGAAAAAGATACGTAGTAAACACCGTCGCTATATAGTGCACCACAAGTATCAATACAATTCGCAATTTAGGGGAAGCCCAATACTATCTGGTAATACTGAAACATCGTTAAGCGGGGTCTTACTGTATATGAGTATATATTTTTCCGTAACGTTTTGTTAAGTGAAGAAATAACAAATGCGAAAACCCCTGACATGTTTAATTAATTTGAACAATTATTTTAAAAGATCCTAGAGTTTAGCACAATGAAAAGAGGACCGATTTTTAACAACATATGCTAAATGGCTACCTAGGGGCACTTATGATCCGATCATAATAACATCAAATAAATGATTCACATTCATATTGAACATATTCACGTCGAATTTCATCGAGGTAATAAAATTTTTAAGCCAGTTATAATTGGTAAACATATTTTCTTAAGGGGCCCTATTTTGAACCATAGGCATAACCATAACCATAACAAAAATTAGTAATATGATTTATAAAATGCACATTCATACCGAATTTAGTCACGATACTGATATTTTTCAGCCAATTATAAGCGTAAACGTGAATTTCTAAAGGGGATCTTTATATGAAGACTAGGGTCAAATATGATCCGATTTTCACCAAACTTTACATCATGATTTCTTAGTACATAGAACTGTTCGATGCTAAACTTTATCATGATTGTTGCATAATTATCATAATTATATGGAAATAAGTAGAATTTCAATGGAAGTTTGTATGGGAGCTAGGGGAAAGTACAGATCGATTTGAACCAAAATCATTTGGATTCATCCTTGGACCTAATTATCACTAACACTATCAAAAAATTCCAGTCATTAACTCATAAAACACTTCTATTAATTTTGGCCAGATTTACAGGCAAAATATCCCTCTATGTATCGGTTATTTTGAATCTGGCAATACTTATGTCATTTTATTCGGTGACAAAATTCAATATATTATCTCCACTGCACGTAATAAATCGATTTACGCTTGAGATTTATTGAGCCAACGAAAATCGGCAATATGATGTCGATTTTATCAAAAAATTATTTCTTCAGGTGCACATTATTTTCATCTTTGTTGGTAACGTTAATAAGCAACATTGCCATATTTGGGGTCAGAAAAGCCAGTGGCGTTCATACAGAAGCCAATGCAATAATGTACAGCATTATTGTCCCATATTTCTTTGAAAATGATTACGACACAAACATTACAGCACCATGAAACCTAATTTTTTAGTACCCGCTCTTCATGGTATTGTTGCGAACGATGTTTGCTTTCATTAGGATGCTGCAACTTGCCCAATACATCTCATGCCACAATAGATTTATTGCATCAAACATTTAATGGCCGTTTAATTAGTTGAAATGCTGATTTCAATTGGTCTACCCAAAAGCTGCAATTTGACGCCGTTGCCAAGATACGTTCTCATACACTCGAAAAAGTGTATGAAAATATGTATCGAATGAGGTAATGTAGGGCCTGTCACGGAAATAATATTTCGTTTCTAAACGGAACAATTGTACTTCTTAAAAACAAAATTGCCAAAAGTTTCATACCGTTTTTGTTTTATGCGATTTTTGAATTTAAACTTTTAAATGGCCACCCTATAGGATCAGACAGAGAGGGATTCATTTCAGAATTAAAATTTCATTACAGTACCTGTTTCGGCTTATGCTCAGACGTCGACACAAAGAGAACATGATATAAATGTGAGTGTATTTGTAAGAGGCATGTGTGTAACCCCGAGGAAAATTGTTAGTAATATTTTCAAACGTAACCTAATAATATGTTTATGTAGTGAAAAATGGAAAATGGACAGCGTCAAATCCCTTGAGACTGCGTATTTAACTTAAGAAATATTCGTTCAAAAATGGACATCATTTCTTATTGTTGTTAGTAAATCTCATTAAAAAATAGTGAACCCTACTGTAATTTTTCTTTGGGTGTATAATTGATATACAAAAAAATTTCAAAAAGAAGCGACAAGAACTTGCTTCACTGAAAACTGACAACTAACTGAAAGCATTTTTATGCTCTTTTTATCAAACATTGTTGATGTTCGTGCTTTATGTATGTAAAAAGCCGAAGATGATCTTCCCCTGAGGGACTTTGGATGCTTATGCTTTTGAACAAATCGACATGACTGTGTAACTATCTTAATAGAATACAATACTCCATGCAATCTTACATTCGTATAGAAATTTATAAGTTTTTAATCGTATGATTGCATTTCGTGGAAAAAGGAAAAATTATTCGTGCACAACGCTTTAAGACAATTGAAATTATTTAACGATACTCACACACACATGTGCACATACACACATACACATACTCATACGAAAATATCATACAATACATGCAAAAGAAAACCAAAGTTTTCTAAAAATAATCTTCTGTTGAATGTTGCCAGGCTAGAGTATAAAAAAAAATTTTCATTTATTTTGGCAACTGCTTTACCCTATTAAGAGATAGAATCCCAATTGCTTGGCATACTATAATTTAAAGAAAATAAGGGATTCCTTCCTGTATTTTCTTTGTGGTAAATAAAACACAATATAAGTTTAAATAGATTTATTTTCGCGCCAAACTTTTGTGAAAAAAACGATAAAAACGACGATTTTTTTCCATTCCTTGCCTTACAGTTAATGGTGTTGCCATACACATACCATATGCACTGTGTATGGTAGTTGCATGTGTGTAAGAGGAAAATAATTACAGAATTTTCCATAACTATTCACAGTCCTCAGCAAGTAATTGAATATAAAACTAAAGGCAGAGATAGGGAGAGTTAGGAAGAGGGAGAGAGACAATTTTACTTTACATGCTTGCATTGTGAAAATTTATTCCTTTATTTCATCACACATTAAATAACATTTGAAAAGAATGGCAAGAATCTTCTTCTTAAAAATAAAAAAAAACATTTAAATGTGTTGCATATTCTGTATGCATACATTTGTTAGTCAGTGTATGTTGCATAATAATTTAGGCCACCAATATATGTACATACGTTCGTAAGTATGACAGAAGATGGCTGTTAAATTATTGTTTTCATTTTAAATGTTCTGTTGTTCCATTTCGAAAAATATTTCCTAAAAATTCCAATAATTTGTGGCAATTGTGGGCATTAAATTTTAAGACGTCTTAAGTATTAAATTTCAACAAAGAAAGCGTTAAATAAGTTCTTACTCATGGCACCTACTTACATACTTAATTGTTTATTAAAGCCTTTAGATAGGACAACAACCTAGCTTCGCACACAACCCATGCTGTTTTAATTTTATATTGAGCGGCAAGCCCTACAGTTTAAGGGCCATTATTACAACTTGCCGTTAACTAAAGGGAGGATTATTGTTAATTATTACGAGTACCCCATATGATAGAAGTGATCGTTAAGCTGAAGGGAAGATCTCCCAACCTTTGACATTTAAAGGTCACTTTATGTTTGAACTTGCCATATCATATACTATTTTTGATATGGCAACTTCAATTTAAATAAAATGAGCAAATAAACGAAGTCCGCTGTTACCACTGCGTTAAAAAAACTTAATTAATTAAACAGTTTTATCGACTTTACTCCGGCACTGCCATATTTTAAAAACTCTGTTAAAGGTAACTTTAGCTAAAGTTAACTTTAAAGTGTAACTTTAACTCAACCCAAGTTTAACTGCAAGAATTTTGAGAAACTTTTCATGGCAATTTTGTTTTTCCCAAAAAAGTACAGAGAAAAAGTCGCCTAAGATATTGTTACGAAAATGGTATTTTGCTTTTACATCGCTTGGCATACTCTTTCCAACATTTCGACCGGTATCACACGAATAAATGCTTCAATGTTGCCTTCTAAAGCGTCAATTGAATCCTTCCGCAAAATTTTCCACGTTGTTGAGTAACAGAGGCCCAATTGCAGCAAACGAATCGATAATTGATAGTCATCATTAACACTGGCCGACTGGCTGACACCTACGATATTTTCATCAGTTCGCACTCTACGTAAGCGTGTTGATGGTTTAATGTAAATTTAGTGCGAAATTTTGGTCACAATAGCCCGGATAGCCGCTTCAGTGGGTCAATTGTGTTATGCCTTTACATCTTTAGCTTACACAAAAAACTACAAAACCAAAAACAAAACTGTAAACTTGTTTACAAATTATTGCACTGCGTAAACAACAAACACCAGCAAAAAAAAATGGTAAACACGTAAAAAAAAAATTCATCAACAAACACTACAAGAATAAATGTAAACACAAACAACAATAATGAAACAATGATGTTTATATTTATAGAAGACAATATTCACCTTCAAGAACATTCATCAGACTATTTATTCTGCCATATAAAAGGCCAGGCAAAGCAGGCAACTAAGTTAGTAAAGATTCAGTCAGTCTTGTGTGAAGATTGTTTATATTGCCGTATAAAAAGGCAAGGCAAAGCAGACAACAGAGTTAGTAAAAGTTCTGTCAGTCTTGTATGAAGATACGTTGAGTTTAAAGAGAGTAATCGTGGTTTGATGATCTCAGTTATAAAGATCTGTCGAACAAATGTCTTTTAAAGTGTATAAACAGAGGGATAATAAACAAAATAATTGTTGTTGTCTACATAAAAGTGTTTTACTTTCACATCGTTTAACATTAAAATTATAAACATAAGTTACAAAAACAAAACAATGCAGTAAACAAAAAACACACATGTTTACAAATTATCGTATTGCTTAATATAACAACAAACACCAGCATAAAAAAATTGTAAACAAGTAAACAAAAATACACAAACAACACTAGAATAATAAATATGAACTATGTTTACATTTATAGATATTTCGAGAACATTCACCTTCAAGAACATTCATCAGACTGTTTACTTTGACATATAAAAGCCAAGACAAAGCAGGCAACAGAGTTAGTAAAAGTTCTGTCAGTCTTGTGCAAAGACGCGGAGAGTAATCATGGTTTTGAAGATCTCTGTTACAAAGATCTGTCGTATATTTGATTAGTGATTGTTATTGTTTATGCAAAGGCTATAAACAAAGGAACAAACAAAGCTATTGTTGTTGTAAACATAAAGTTATGAACAGTGGCACACAGAATTGTGCGAACTAAACATAGATTTATTATTATTTTATTTGCATAAACGAGCTCATATCGACGCCTCCATTCTATAACGTTCTAAGGTAAAACGTTTCAGTGTTCTTGCATTTTTTTTTTTTTTTTAAATTATACGTTTTCCAACTTAAATATTGTAAAAATTTGGTTCAGATGGGCCCATCCGTTCCGAAGTTATAGGGAAAAATCTATTTGGAATACATATACAGTCGTATGGCGCGTGAAAACTTTGAGAGCCTATAACTCAAAACACACTTTTTCGACTTAGAATGTTATAGACCAGACGCGGCGATATTTTAAACATTTTTAAAAGGTAAAAACGTAACAAAAATATTTTTTCATTTTGTTTGAGATATCTGAGCAAGGATTAGAACCACAATATCTCGTTTAATAAGCCAAAACTATACCTACTAAACTACGGCACTTTTTCATAGTATTCTCAACGACTTTAAGCCTTTGATTACAAATGAAATTTCATTCCCATGTCGGTGTTTTTATGACACTAGATTACTAAATGGGATCTGTCCAGAACAATGTCACTTCAACATTTAAGGGTCGCCCTTGAATGTCTGCTGCAATCCTATTGAACAACCCTTTTATCGGGACTACAACCTAGTTTCTCACAGCACTTATCTTGTATGCGTTAATTTTATACATGAGCGGCGGACCTATAGTTTAAAGACGACTTCCAACGACAGATTTTTGAAAAATTTTTCATGGCAATTTTTTTTGACACTCAGAGAGGAAGTCGCCGTAGAGAAATTTTTTTATATTTTCCTTTCGATGGAGGTTGTCTGACCTGGAGTTTGAACCACTTATCCATGTCTAATAAGCCAACACCCTATCTACAAGACTACGGCGACTTATTTCTTATTTATTAAATAATATTGTTAAGTTTTTACCTTTTTAAAAATGTTTATGAATGAGTTCGTTTATTGCAAACCAAGTAAAAACAAATCTGTGTTTATTTTAATGACATACATACATAATTGGCCATTACAACCCTTCAGTCAGGATTACGACCTAGCTTCTCACACCACTTATGTTGTGTGCATTAATTTTATACATGAGTGGCGGGACCTACAGTTTAAAGTCGACTCCGAACGACTATTTTTTGAGAAGCTTTTCATGGCAATTTTTTTACTCTCAGAGTCTTTGCCAGAAATCTGCTGAGAGGAAGTCGCCGAAGAAATATTTTTCGTTTTGATGTCTGACCTGGGATTTGAACCCGGGCCTTTCGTCTAATAAGCCAACACACTACCCCCCACTAGACCACGGCGACTTCATTATTTTAATGGAACTCTTTATTATTCACACTACTTTTATGTCACACTGTTCAAACTTAACCGATACAACGTACACAGTAGTAACTGCAACAATTTATTGCTTGTTCGATATTATTCACACACTATTCGCTACTCTGTTCACAACGGATATCTTCGAACCACGACTTTTACTTCATACGCAACTGCACACAAGGCTGACTGAATTCACTCTGAACTGGTTGTCTGCTTTCTCTTGCCTTTTTATATGCGAACGTCTTCAGTCTGATGGTTCTCGAAGTAGAAGGTTCGCGTTCTCGCCTTCTAGAGAATTCTGTAGCTACTGCATTATTTGTTGTTGCGTCTGCTTACTTGTCCATCTCTTTTACTCTCATGCTTGTTGTTGCTAGTTTATTTATACTAAGTTCGATGTATGGGTTAGTGTGTATTTGTGTCGTGTATATTGTGTACGCATTGTCTTGGTATTTGTAGCTTTTGTTTACCGTTAATGTTAAACGATATTAGGTCGTTTCGCTATGCGTAACAATATTTCCCAATATTTTCCTGAAAGTCTCCACCATGTCATGCCTTACCATCCTTAAAATACTTTTCCGTATTGTAACTCAATAGTGCTGGGAATTCAAAGTAGACAGGATAAATAAACACCTCGTAATGACTGGGAATGGGAATAAATTTCTTTCCTAAACTGAAAAACATTTTCAAATAACTGTAAAGGACTTTATTAGCAAGGCAAGCAAATCCCATCATTTCTTACGAAGAGATAGAAAGGAAGTTTGATTAACAAAATAACTTTGTGTGCGGCCAAAACGGCAAATATGATGGAAGCTTTCAACCCTATTGTCAACACTTTGCCCACGGCTCACCTACATATTTACCTACTCAATTATATAGTATAAGGGAGGGAGAAGGGGAGGGTTATTAATTGTTTTATAACCTTTCATCGATTATGCATTAAATTTAAATATCAATTCAATAGACTGGCTCGCTGTGTATTTGTTGTTGTTGTTGTTGTTTTTATTCTGATTTTAATTATTATTTTGAAAAACTGTCAAAAACAGGCAGGCAGGCATAGTTTCTAATTTAAATTCTTTTTTATTAATTTTTCGTATATTTTTTCGTTGTATTTTAACCATCCCATCCCCACACCCACACCCAATAGCAATATTTTGATTATTTTTTTCCCCGGGTTTTATTTAATAATTTAAAGAAAAATAAAAATAAAAACTAAAAATTATTTCCTTTTATTGTCAAAATTTTTTTGTCTCTAAGTGCATGAGATGATGCCATTAAAACGGAAAGTTGAAATTCATTTTCAATTTCAAAACTGTGACCCAAAAGATACGAAACATTGAACACTCTGAACTGCGAAACAGAGAACAGTACTGCACAGCACAATACAGCACAGCACAGCACACAACTTTATTATCTTAACCGCCACCCATCGTTGTTCGTTATTTTTATAAAATTTCCTTCGTATAGGTGAGCATGTGTGTGTGTGTCAGATTATAAGTGTTTGCCTGGAGTTTTCTTTTAAAACAAATTTTTTTTGTTTTGTGCCATCAATGTAAGAGGTGGCAGATATTCTTGAGTTGATTGTAAGACTCTCTCTCTCGCTCGCCTTCCCTCTCTCTCTCTTTCGGCCTTTGTGTGTATTTGTATTTATGCAGACATTTATCCCTACCTTCCCCCCCCCCCCCTCTCCTATTTTTATTTGACACAAAAACTTTAGGACAATTTTAAAGTTTTTAAAATGTTTGTTTTCGTACTTTTTTTTAGTCTCAATTGCATTAAAAACTCAAACAGACACATATTTTTACAATAACAACAACAACAACAATGCAAAAAAAAGAGTAAGAGTAAGAAGTTTGTATTACACCTACAGCCAAGGGCAGCTAAATTGTAATAAGGGAGGCATTGCTTCAGTTTCTTACCATTTTACTGAACACTTGCACTGCACGAGTATCAGCTATCGTTCTGCATGGCACCAAACCAAAGCAAATAGACCTGCAGTTATCGGACGCACCGAACGACAGATTTTTTGAGAAACTTTGCATGTCTGTTTTATTTTACTCTCAGAGTATTTGGCAGAAATCTGCCGAGAGGAAGTCGCCGAAGAAGTTTTTGCTTTTCATATTTCGTTTTATTCGAGATGTCTAACCCGGGATTTGAACCGAGGTCTCATGTCTACTACATTACACCGACTTTCTATACCCTATCCTGTCCGGAATTGAGCAAAAAATCAATGAAAAGTAGTATCACAAGTTATCGCCTGAATATTCTGGCTACCCATACTCTAGACACAACTGATTTAATGAGGAAGAAAAGGAATTATACGGCGATATTACTTTGCAACTATTTTAAGGGTTAAATTATTGAAACATCAGTGCGTCAAAGAAAGCAGAAAGGGAAAAGGGGTTTAGTGCTTAAGTTTCCTTTGTTGGACCGGAACTCTTTAGTGGAGTGTGGGCATGTGTTAGCGAAAGTATGCTCAGCGCAAAGAAGGATTAAGAAAGCTAATCCTCTTAAATCTTGTTGGGAAATTGCAAGAAAAATAGATCTCAGTCATATATCACACTATTTTGAGAAAGCCATGTGGACACAGAGTTAACTTATTCGAAATAAGAGTTGTTTCTAGACCAACATACAGACTCTGTGACGTTCGGAATGAATTACCAGAACACATACTTGGAACCTGTGAAGCATTAATGCATGCCAGAAGGAAATACCTCAGTACTTACTTACTTACCCAATTAACCTATTTCGGTCTGCCTGAATACATGCATCCAGGCACCTCTGATTCTTGCTAGTCTTCGACAGTTGGTCACACAAAAATTTCAGGATTTCCTCGAGTTATTCGTTCCAACACAAACAAGGTTGGGTTCTTCACCGATTTCCGCAAATCCCTGCATCAAATACATATCTTCCCGAAGCATCCTTCTCCATTTGAAAGACATGGACGAGCCAGCGTAGTCACTATATGTTAACACGCTGCCTAATTTCAATGTCGTTGAGGAGCTCATACAGCTCACAGTTGGATCGAATGCGAAAATTGCCGTAAACTCGAACTGGAATGAAGATCTTACGCAGGACTTTTCTACCGAATGCCCTCAAGGTATTATGTCCATGCCACTGCGCCATATGGTAAAGGAGACTGGGCGTATGGTATAGTATTATTGCCTGAGTATATAGGCAGGGAAAGACTGAGCAGCAGCCTGTAGTTTTCAAGGCAATTGGCGTAGAGGAGACATTATAGGGATACCCTATAAAGTTGGGGGGTAGTATAACGGATCATATTGTCACAGTACGATATACTTTCTTTTAAAACTAAAACTTTGTATGTCTAATCAGTTGTCATCAACTGTCTCTGTATATGCATATATCACTTGGTAAAATGGTGCATGAACTGAGCCGTTATGTGTATGCGTGTGTAAATACCGTTCGCATAGACAATCATCATACACTGATAAAAATGACTGCAAAAAAATAACAGAAAAAAATGAATTCAAAGAAAGAGAAAAACCAACATCATTTATCTGCATATGCCCCCTATTTTATATGCATTATAGCTACACAAATGCACCTACACACTTACAAAAAATGTTACAATGTGTAACGAAAAATTGAAAATTTCACAACATTTTTCAACTGCAGCCTCTTCGCTCTTAAAGTGGAGGAAGAGAGGATAAAATGCAAGTTTTTATTGCCAAAGCATGCTGAAGATAAAACAGTCTTACACCTACACAGGCAGACAATATTTTCTGCTCTAAGTTACCCCTTCTTTTACATGTCGGATCAGACAAAGTCTTACGCACACACAAACACACACCCACACACATACACTACAACCACGCGCCATCTAAGAAGCAAGAGATATCAGTTCAATTTGAATTGACTTGAATCAAAAGGAATGAGAGCAAGACAACAACAACAGCAACAACAACAACGATAATGATAGCGGCATTTTAATAGAAAGAAATTATAGAAAAAGGAACAGCAAAAGACATAGAAGAAGTGTCATCGACTGTATATGACTGTGTAACTGTAATGCAGCAGCAATAAGGAGTGAATAAATGAATGAATAACTGAACGAATGAATGAATGAACGATTGTATGAATCAATGAATCTGAGTGTAGGCGTATGTATGTCTTTAACAGCAGAAGAAAGTATCGAAACGAAACGAAACGGTATTAAAGGCAAATTGGGGGCATAATTTCACTAAGAAAAGTTTGCAATGAAGTTTGTATTCTTCAAACAGACATACATACACCCACACAGCCACACACATAGGCACATGCACACATGCTTTCATTCATTCATGTTTAAAAGCCTCATCAAATGGAAATCTTCTACTGGAGACAGTATATGTACAGGGTGGCTGATAAATAATGTAACAAAGTAAAGCGCAATATTTTTTTAATTTTTTATTTTCTAAATTTATTGTTTAAAAGCAAAAAATATTGAAAAGAACATGAAATTTTAGAATCCGTTTAGATCTGTTCGAATTGGCCACCTTTGGTACGAATTATGGCCTTCTAACGGCCGACAAAGCCATCACAGGCTGCACGAAAGTGGCTTTGCGGTATTTTGGCCCATTCCCGGCAAAGCGCCGCCTCCAGATGATCGACACTTTGGTATTTTTTTGTGAGCACCTTACTCTTCAAAATAACCAGGCCAGGCGCAAAAGTCCAACGGATTGAGAGCCGGTGATTTTGGTGGCCATTATGTGGTAGAAGACGCCGTGGTCTAGTTGGTAGTGTATTGGCTTATTAGACGAAAGGCCCGGGTTCGCATCCCAGGTCAGACATCAAAACGAAAATATCTCTTCGGCGACTTCCTCTCAGCAGATTTCTGGCAAAGACTCTGAGAGTAAAAATTGCCATGAAAAGCTTCTCAAAAAAATCTGTCGTTCGGAGTCGACTTTAAACTGTAGGTCCCGCCATTCATGTATAAAATTAACGCACACAACATAAGTGGTGTGAGAAGCTATGTCGTAATCCTGACTGAAGGGTTGTAATGACCAATTATGTATGTATGTGTTATGTGGTAGAAATGAAGCGAGGAACCTCTTTTTTAAGGCATTCTTGGTTGACGCCTGCTGAGTGCGGTGGTGATGAGTCTTGTTAGAATGTTCATGGTCTGCGGCCGAAATGCTTGTCTGCCTAGGGCTTCAATTCCGTCTTCAAGACATTTTCCCGATAATATTCGGCATTTATTTTGACTCCACGGTTGATGAATACGAGAGGGGATTGATCATCTTCCGTTAAGGCGGCCCACACCATTACTATCGGCGGCGCTTGAGTTCTGGTTGGCCAATCGCTGGTGTAAATTATCAGCTGACCTCTTTGGCAAGTAAACCCGATCATTTTGTTTGTTCACAAACTGATCAATTTGGAATGACCTCACTGGAGAGAACCAAATTCGGTAACTGGCCACTTTCGTGGAAGCTCTTTCCAGCCTAACTTTTTTTTTATCTATCAGTGAGCTCTTGTACTTTTTGGAGCTTCAATCGCTTCAATCCAAACTCATTTTTCAATAAGTTTTGCATCTGTTCTTGCGATATGTTCAGGTCACAAGCAATTTTTCTACCACTACGGTGTGGTTTTCAATCAAATCTGGCCTTCACTTTTCGGATCATTTCTGGTGTTGTTACCGTTTTTCTGCGTTCACTTTTTAGTATCGATGCAATACTGCCACTATCACGGTAACGAGGAATGGTACGAGAAACAAAAGATTTCTCCACATTTAAATGCTGGAGAGCTCTAACGATAGCCATAGCCACCTGTGGTTTTCCAGCCAAATATAAAGCAATCACACTATTACGCTGAAATTCTATCATGAATAACTTTTTTTCTGATTGCAATAGAACAAAATGCTTTTGTTAGCTTGTGAATAATAAAATGAACTGTCATTGGAATAAATCTGTCAGCTGTCAGATGAGCGGTTTACAAATGATAACAACCTGAAGTTGGTTGCAATACATATCAGCCACCCTGCATGTACAGTAAGACCCCGCTTACGTTTAGGGGGGTTATGTTCCAATATATACACCGTCGCTATATAGTGCACCGCTTTTGGTTAGTGCATGGCATTTGGTTATTTGCAGACAGTGATGCCAACTCTTAGGGCACCAAACGCGTGAATAAAAATGAAAAACGGGCTAAAAAGGGCTAAATTGAAAAAATTACGTTTTTAGTACAAAACAATTTCATTTTTTTTAAAAAAAGCGCAAAAAGGGGGCTAAAATTAAAAAAGTCTTTTCAGATAAAAACACCACAATTTTTAAACAAAACAATTTATTAACAGATATTATTGCTCTTGAGATCATTTTACATTCAATAGAATTAAAGTACTAAGATTGGTTTCAAATAGAATTTACATTACAATCTTTCAAAGTTGGTCATTGTTACATACGATTTGCACTTCTTGGTCATCCTCTTCTTCATTCATAAATCACTTTATATATGGTATTGAGACTTGTCTCTGTCAAGTGTTCTATGGAAGCAAATGGTGAATGAATTGCAGTATATAACGATAGCGCAGCCTGACATTTCTTTTCCAAATAATGATTATGTAAACACAATTTTAAACTTTCAGCAAAGCTTGTGTTTCCCGGTACTTTTGATAATTCTATGTAAATGCCAAAGAAGAAATCAAGACATAGAAGAAAAATGTTTTGCCAAATTGGCTTACAATTCGACATTCCCAGAGAAACATAAGATAATATGGCCGTACAGAGTTAAAGGAATAAGGGGCTAAAAGGGCTAAACAAAAAAACTGAAAAGCGCTGAAATTGCGCTTTTTTTAGTTTAGGGCTAAAAATTTTTTTTCGCGTTAAAGGTACTTCAAAAAGGGCTAAATCTAGCCCGAAAAGGGCTAAGTTGGCATCACTGTTTGCAGCCATTTAGAACAAGTGTGTGATTTAGGGGAATCCCAATACTACCGTGTAATACTGGAACAGCGTTAAGCGGGGTCTTACTGTATGTACGTATGTGTTTGCAACATAAAGTTGCAAGATTTTTTTTTTAAAAAAAAATATTTTGTTTTTCTATTCCCTCTTTTGTTGTTGTTGTTGTTTTATGCCATAACAAAAAAAAAGAAAAACAACATACAACCTTCAGTGACAATTTAGCAAAAGTTGTTGCACTTAAATACACGAACTTTGTTTTATTTCTTCTGCCTGCAATAACAGAAAAAAAAACATGCGAAGAAAAAAAGTCAAGAAAATGTTGAAAAGATACAATAACAACAACAACAACAACAATTTATATTTTATTTTTATATGTTTTAAAAAAGTTTTATGGAAAGATTCAGACAGACACACTCAAACCTAGTCAAATACGATTTCATACACAAAATTTCTTTCAAATTGTTGTTGAGCATAAAACGAACGAACGAAAAGAAAAAGGAGAAAAACTGGGAAAAACTGGGTAAAAACTAAGATGACATTTTGAGAAGGTTATTTTAAGATTTAATTGCAGTCAAATGTGAGTTACATTATCTTTCCGGGGTTTTAAATGCAATATTTGGCTTTTATTTGTTACACTCGAAGAAAAAATATGCTTGAAGAAATGAACTGGAAAACAAGTAAACAAAAATGCAACAACAAACAACAATAACGGCAGAATGATGATTACATTTATAGAGATCTCGAGAAAGCGAACACATGAACATTCATCAGACTGTTTACGTTGCCATATAAAAGGCAAGGCAAAGCAGACATCTGAGTTAGTAAAAATTCAGTCAGTCTTGTGTGAAGACGCTGTGTGTTTGAAGAGAGTAATCATGGTTTGAAGATCTCGGTTACAAAGATCTGTCGAATAATTGTTATTGTTTATGCAAATCAGTGTAAAGAGGGATAACAAACAATACAATTGTTGCTGTTTACATCAAGTTGTAAACAGTGACATACAGAATTGTGCGAATAATAAAGAATTTTAATTAAAACTAAACACAGATTTATTTTTATTTTATTTACAATCTACGAACTCATATTTTAAACGTTTTTAAAAGGTAAAAACATAACAGCTCTGCTAGGAAGTCATGCTATATGCATACATACTTGGTCATTACAAATCTACAGTTACGATTACGGCCTAGCTTCTCACACCACTAAGTTGTGTATATTAATTGTATACATAAGAGGCGGGTCGTACAGTTTAAAGTCGATTCCAGACGATAGATTTTTGAAAAGTTTATCGTATCGATCTTATTTACTCTCCGAGTTAGTAAAAGTTCAGTCAATATTGTGTGAAGCATAACATAAATCGAAATATTTAAAAAATTAATTAAAAAGCTTTATCAATCAACCGGTCAATCGGCAGGAATCACAATCAACAGCTAAGAAATTATCATCAATCTTATAACAAATCTTTTTTAATAGCTATATCAAGCAGCATTAGAAGTAAAATTTATTAACGAATCTATCAAATGCTAACATTTATGTAGTCAAACATTATCAATCCATATCAATCAAAGAGAAATCATCAATCAACGAAGAATTTTGCGGGACACGGAATATAAATACAATTAAAATTTATCCCATAACTGTTCCTATTGTCGTAACTCATCAATCAGTTGAAATCATAATTCATCAATCACCTTAACTAAAATAAACCAACATATCACCATCAATCATGTGATTTACAATATTTGAAACAGGTAATATCAATGCGAATTATTATTTTGAATAGATCAGTATGAATATGATTGTGGATTGTGTATTCCCATAGGTTTTTGAGATATTTGAGGTTTGAGTGATTAAGCGAGTAGTACTGATTGTATCTTAGTTGGGTTAACTCTCAGTTCCCCTTTTGTTGCACCGTTTCATAGTAATCGCAAAGCAGATTCCAGCATTTTTGAAAGCGAAATTGAATATTTTACTGGAGTTTCTGTCCCTCCATAACGATTCCTTGTGATGTCCTCTGAATAGCTACTTTTAATGCACTTGAAAAATCCTAAGTAGATTAAATATGCCTGTATCTTAGTAGTTTTTCAACAATAGCATGGAGAGAGACTGCTAGAAAAATGAAGTAAAGTGTAAACAAAGGGTTGCCAGGCTAATCATTCAAGTCCATTATAAACTCCAGGAGAGTTTGAATATAACTTCCAGCAGAAAGTTTGAATCTTCTTCTGTATGGATCCGGACAGTTTATCACGCTTCTTCTAGTCTTCACATATCCTGCCAAAATTCAGCTTGATGTCCCCAATCTTACAATGCGTTAACGGAGGCTTAGAACCTCTATGCTATCAACTATTTTGCTTTATCAGACACGCCCATTTTCACATGAGTTCAAAAAAGGTAACACATCCAAAGATCAGGAGCAATTAACAACATCAGCAATCGATTGAGAAATTAAGTCAGTTCTCTTGTCCCCAGGATCAATGTTATGCAGAGCCTGATCCGATACGATTCAGAGGCACTAAGCGCTATCCATCTGTAAGTGTAAAGCTTTTCACTGCCCATTTTATGCAATGTTTTGAGAGCGATATATTCGATACATCTTATAAGCTGTATTTGGGGTTTCGGGAACCCGTAACATGAGTTCTTGAAGTGCATATCGGAGAGTACACCCAGGGTGTCTTTAGTCTACGATCTAGCAGACGTTTGGGTTGAACTTTAAGCATTCCAACTTTACAGAATTGGTTTTTTATGTTCGTTTCATTTTTAAGACTTAGTAATGCAGCTCCATCATGATGTTCTTACACGTTGCCTCTATTTACGAGAATGTTACGAAAATGAAAAAATCTAGATACTGGTGTTTTGCTTTTATATCGCTTAACATTAAAATTATAAAAAAATCTACAAAAACAAAACAATGCAGTAAACAAACCTGTTTACAAATTATCATACTACTTAATATAAAAACAAACACTAGCTTAAAAAATGATAAACAAGTAAACAAAGTTCAGTCAATCTTGTGTGAAGATGCGATATGTTTGAAGAGCGTAATCGTGGTTTGACGATCTCCGTTATAAAGATCAGTCGTACAATTGTCTAGTAAACATGCAAAGGGTATAAACAGAGGAAAAGCAATTGCTGTTGTTTACATAAAGTTGTGAACAGTGGCCCATAGAATTGTGCGAAAAGGGATGGACCTTTAAAACGGCGTACATATATCTTTTATTTCACTTAATATGCTATGACATTTGATTAGGTATGTACGTAATTGGCCATTACAACCCTTCAGTCAGGATTACGACCTAGCTTCTCACACCACTTATGTTGTGTGCGTTAATTTCATACATGAGTGGCGGGACCTACAGTTTAAAGTCGAATCCGAACGACAGATTTTTGAGAAGCTTTTCATGGCAATTTTTACTCTCAGAGTCTTTGCCAGAAATCTGCTGAGAGGAAGTCGCCGAAGAAATATTTTTTCGTTTTGATGTCTGACCTGGGATTTGATTAGGTAAACTTGGAAAATTCGAATTTTTTTTTCATATTTTTCCTGAAAAATACGAATATTTTGCTTTCATATTAATTTGTCGCCACAATTCTGTTCAAATTATCTCAAATTTTATTAAGCCAAACAGAAACTTTCCATTTCATTGATAAAGAACATCAAGAATATTTACTTTTTAATTCTGTTATTCTCCTTGGAGCGTAATTGAAGAAGTTGCAATCAATCGATATTCATATGCGGTTGACATCAATTGCTGTCTGAAAACGTTGTCATTGTGAGAGAGACACAGAAAGGAGCTGCTCAAATTGAACATGAGAACATCAGAAACTGAATATTTCTAAAGAAAATCAAATCAAATGAAATAGAATTTAACGAAAAATGAAATTGAAAACTTCTCTTATGACCAAAAAATAAAAACCAGGCAACAACAACACAGAAAGCAAAGAACTTTCCAAGACTAATTGAACGATTCTTAGCTTATGACTGCAATGGCATCACTACCACCATCATCATCACTATGAATGGCAATGATTTTTAAGCGCAATTTATGAACCTTTTGAAAGTCACATTACACCACATCATATAACAGCGCTCTCTAGAGCCCCTATTGCTCCTGCTACTCTGGTGGTTGCAACCAACCAGTCTTCATACGTTCCCGTATCTTTATTGCAAACACAACAGCAATGAGAAATACAAGGAGAACCATAAAAAGGGATTCAAATATTAGAAGCATCATCGAATATCAAACTGGTTTTTATTTTAATTTACTCGCTGCTTACTTACTCTCTCTCCCTTTCTCACTTTCATATGCCAAACATGCTAGTGTGCAGCAGCATCAAGGACTCGTAAACATTAATGTGAGTAAGTTTATCCTGCTATATGCTAAAGAAAACCGAGGGCGTCTTGGTTAGTTTGCTAGCCATTGAGTTTAGTTTGCAGGAAAATAATTCTCGCGAGACAACATTATATTCGTAATGATGACAACGATGATGAATTATGATTCGCATGCAATGCAAAGGGAAAGAAATCTTTATCCTTAACACGAATCCTTATTATGGGGGAGGGGGGGGTTAATGCCTTATAAAATTAAGTGTTGATAGCCTTGTTATTGAAGATATTAATACCGAGATTCAGATCTTATTTAGTACTTTATGGTTAATCGAAGAGAATGAAAGACACGAGTTTGTTGTTATGTAATGAACAGGTAAACCTTCTATAACACGGCAAAAACATTATGGGGACACGTATGTATTGCTACGTTTTCATTTTTTAAAAATGTTTAAAATATAAGCTCGTAGATTGCAAATAAAATGCAATTTTTATTATTCGCACAATTCTGTTCACAACTTGATGTATACGACAACAATTGCCTTTTTTGTTATTCCTCAGTTTATAGCTTTTGCATAAACAATAACAATTATTCGACAGATTTTTGTAACGAAGATCTTCAGTCAACGATTACTCTCTTTAAACGTACCGCGTCTTCACACAAGTCTAACTGAACTTTGTTTACTTATTTACCATTTTCTAAGCAAGTGTTTGTTGTTATATTAAGGAGTACGATAATTTGTAAACAGGTTTGTTTACTCTGCATTGTTTTGTTTTTGTAGCTTTTTTTATAATTTTAATGTTAAGCGATGTAAAAGCAAAATCTAGATCTAGATCTAGATTTTTTCATTTTCGAAACATTCTCGTAAATAGAGGCAGCGTGTAAGGACATCATGATGGAGCTGCATTACGTTAGTAAGTCTTAAAAATTAAACGAACATAAAAAACCAATTCTGTAAAGTTGAAATGCTTAAAGTTCAACCCAAAAATCTCCTAGATCGTAGGCTAAAGATACCCTCAACATCCGATATGCATTTCTGCAACCGCACTTCAAGAACTCATGTTACGGGTTCCCGAAACCCCAAATACAGCTTATAAGATGTATCGAATATCCCGCTCTCAAAACAATGCATAAAATAGGCAGTAAAAAGCTTTACACTTACACTTTACACTTACTTTACACTTATGAATAACGCGTAGTGCCTTTGAATCGTATCGGATCAGACTCTGTATAACATTGATCCTGGGGACAAGAGAACTGACATAATTTCTCAATCGATTGCTGATGTTGTTAATTGCTCCTGATCTTTCGATGTGTTACCTTTATGAACTCATGTGAAAATGGGCGTGTCTGATAAAGCAAAATAGTTGATAGCATAGAGTCCGTTAACGCATTGTAAGATAGGGGACTAATTTCCTTAAGGGACATCAAGCTGTTAGATCGCTAACAGTGATGAATTTTGGCAGGATATGTGAAGACCAGAAGAAGCATGATAAGCTTTCCGCCTCTATATAGAAGAAGATTCAAACTTTTTACGGGAAGTTATATTCAAACTCTCCTGGAGTTTATAATGGACTCGAATGTAAATTGTTCCTGGCAGACTAATCCTTTTGTTTACACTTTACTTCATTTTTCTAGCAGTCTCTCCCAATGCTATTGTTGAAGAACTACTACGAACAGGCGTATTTAATCTTCTTAGGATTTTTCAAGTGCATTCAGAGGACATCACAAGGAATCGTTATGGAGGGACAGAAACTCCAGTAAAAGATTCAATTTCGTTTTCAAAAACGCTGGAATCTGCTTTGCGGTTGCTATGGAAACGATGCAACAAATGGGAACTGAGAGTTAACCCAACCAAGATACAATCAGTACTACTCGCTTAATCACTCAAATCGCTTCCCATACTGCACAGCACTTATCATATCGAAAAATGTTAAATATCTTAGAAAACTATGTCAATACACAATCCACAATTATATTCATACTGATCTAATTCGCATTGATATTACATGCTTCAAATGTTGTAAATCACATGATTGATGGTGATATGTTGATTTGTTTTGAGTTAAGGTGATTGATGAGTTATGATTTCAACTGATTGATGAGTTACGACAATAGGAACAGTTATGGGAAAAATTTTAATTATATTTATATTCCGTATCCCGCAAAATTTTTCGATGGTTGATGATTTCTCTTTGATTGATATGGATTGATAATGCTTGATTACATAAATTTTATCTTTTGATGGATTCCTTAGCAAATTTTAATTCTAATGCTGCTTGATGTAGCTATTAAAAAAGATATGTAATAAGATTGATGGTAATTACTTAGCTGTTGATTGTGATTCCTGCCGATTGTTCGGTTGATTGATAAAGCTTTTCAATTCATTTTTTTGAAATATTTCGATTGATCTCTTTAAAATATTATTTTTGTATATATTTTAATGCTCAAGACTTTAATTTCCTATGCTTTTACTTTGTTTTAATCTTGTAGATCACATGATTGATAGTGATTGATGGCAATTAAACGTTTCGTCTTAACATTTCTTATAGACATATGCAGCTCTGCAGCATACATGCCAATTGATCTTTTCAAATTATTGTTTTTAAATATATTTTAATGCTCAAGACTTTAATTTCTTGTGTTTTTACTTTGTTTTGATCTTGTAGATCACATGATTGATGGCAATTAAACGTTTTGTCATAACATTTCTTATAGAAAGGTGCAGCTCTGCAGGATACATGCCAATTGATCTTTTCAAATTATTATTTTTTATATATTTTAATGCTCAAACTTTAATTTCTTATACTTTTACTTTGTTGTGATGTTGTAGTCCTAATGATTGATAGTGATTGATGGCAATTAAAAGGTTTTTCATAATAATTTTTAAGACTTATGGAGTTTCTAGTGTTAAAGGCTTCACTCTTAGAAATCTAATAGCACTGCAGGATACAAGTTAATGCATTTAAAATGATTACATATGACTGCAAGAGTTTTTTAAGCAATGGCTACCATAAACCCGTCGTATATATTGGAATATGTTTTGAGAAATATTTCTATAATTTATGCCATTAAGGCCTTAGCTAAATATTGAAAATAAAACTTTAACCCTATTTCTATTTAAAACTTCTTTAAATTTCGTTTACTTTTAACATTCCTTGCAATACAGTGGCAATATAATGTGTTGGGAATACAAAATAACGTTTGCCCAAGCAAGGACACTTGAAAATAAGAAAACGAAAGAGAAAGAAAGGAAAATATACAGCCAGAGAAGTGGTTACAATTGAAAGAGAAATTCTTAAAAAGTTATTAACAGTTTATAAATACAACAACATAAGAAAACATAAGAGCAAATAACAGTAACAAATAACAACAGGACGAAGGATATTAAATGAACACAAACACAAATACAATAAGAAGGAAATAAATTGGAGCAAAAGAAGTCTAAAGTGGATTTTCAAAGAGGACTTCTTTGGTTGTTTTTCTTTTTCGCTGTGGCACTACGTTCAACGTACAACGTTTAATACAAAATTAAAGAACGTTCGGAAAACATTAAATTGCTGGGCTACGTTTTGTGCTACTTTTTCCATTCTCCCATTCGTCCTTTTTTATGCTTTTTTATTTCACTTTGATGCCGCGTATTTATTTTTGCCACTTTATTTATTTTTACTTTCAGCATGACGCTGGTGCAAGCTATTTAAGCAGGCAACCATGCAACCAACCAGCCAGCCAGCCAGCTTACTCAGCCAGGCAATCGTGGAAAGAATATGAGAATTGGATTTGGGGAAAGGAAAATGAGCTGGCGGAGGAAGAAAGCATAAAATGGTGCAGCAACACTTACCGCGAATCCTGATTTATGAGTCGCTGAGTGCAGTGTAGTTAGTAGGGATTTTCTTACTGATTAATTGCACGAATTAATTTTAAATTTAAGAATTGTTTGCTTAGCATCGTTTTAAATGCATGAAAAACAGCCGCAATCACTAACCGCACAAACCGCACACACACACACACACAACCCAATATCATCTCTCGCAGAGCAATAGCAACAGCAGTGCCAGTAACCGAAAGAGTGACAACAAAATAAAGGAAAAAAGAAAACGTAATGCACGGCATAAGGAATTGAAATATTCCGCATAAAAATTCGTAATGAACCCCCAATAAATGCGGGCACCAAAATCGCTCCACCTTAAAAAGCAAACAATCGCCTCAAGCAAGAGGAGCAGTAAAGATAAGGGGTTGCAATGAAAATAAATGTCATCAATAAGATTAAAAAGGACATCGAAAGGTTTTAAATGTTTGCCTTCAATCTTAATGTTGCATGTAAAAGGTGCAACAACAAGAACAAAACGGACAACAAACTCTAGACTTTTTCAGACGCAATAAAAGATATCGCATTACTTGAAACGGTGACACATAAATAAGGGAAGAAAGGATACGAAAAAACCAAGATACTTACATATTGGCATTGGATTATCATATATATTATTTCTAAAGCACTTTTTTTGTCGGTTGCAAATATCTCCCATACCACCGCATTAAATTTAATGAATGATATCTCATTTTAAAGCTTATATCTAACACTAATGGCGAAAAATAATTAGAAATTGAAAAATTAATATTTTCATTGATAAAAATTATATTTTATATAGAACTGCATGATAATACTGTTATCATTATGATTATATGTTTTTGTTCAAGTGTGGTAATACAGGGTCGCTTAATAGTAATGCAGTTCTACATAATATAGTATGTATTAAAATCCATTCTGGCAATACCGCTATTTACTATAATGCCGTTTATTACTAAGTCAGTTATATAAAATATGCATATTAAGTTGTAAAAAGCTGTTTTGGAAATACTTTGCAGTAGTTGTTAGATCAAGTCCGATAAACAGTGTAAAAGCCATTTTGGTAATGTCGTTATTGTCATGGCATTTTTTGTTTTATGAAGTGTAGTAATACGGGTAAATAAATGGTGCCAGCCTAATCGTAACAAACTTGGGAGAACACATCATACCAGCAAAAATTATTCATACCGATGAAACTTTACTCATACCCCAAATCAACCTTACACCTTCTGATCCAACAGTGCCTTTCCGAATGACACGAAAACAATTCCCTGTGAAAGTTGATTTTGCTATGACGATAAACAAAGCAATAGGTCAAATCCTTAAAAAGGTAAGATTGTATTTACCAGAACCGATCTTTTCACATGGCCAGTTATACGCGGCTTTTTCTCGAGTGCGTACGTTTAAAGATACTCTTGTTTGTATTAAGGATCCGTACGGGCAAAAAGTTAACGATGATTATGTCATTACCTCTAACATTGTATTCAAATATCTATGTAAATATTTATGATGATATTATGATTTCTAATATTTTTATACTTTTAATAGAATTTCTATTAATTATTTTCATTTTATGTTACAAAAATGACAACTAATGGTGCGAAATATTCGCACGGGTCTTCTAGTAAATCCTTAATAACAGATCGTATGCAGCAGCCCCATGCATGGTGCATAAGCTAATGTGCATGCAACGTTAACAATCACATCAAACCGTAACATGATGACACCAACATTAAGGAATTCATTGGTTAGGGTTGGAAGCGCTTTGTTAAATGGTCATTTAAAGTAAGAACTGAATAACTACCACAGGTTGAAAGTAAACTTTCTTAATTTCGTAGCATGGACTACAAGTTATGAGCAAATTACACGAGCTTTTTCGGAATATCGAAAAGCCTTTAATTTGTCTGTGCTATTACGGAATGCGTAAATCAATCTGAAATAGTGGATCCAGTAATAATAAAGAATAGACAAACTACTGACATAACTCAAAGGTGAATTAGAGCCCTTCTAGAATACCTAAATGACGTTAAGTTCATAGTTATGGAGTGTACCCTTGTTACCTCATTTTAGGGTACTATCACCCATAACATGGTTTGGCCTTACAGGCGAACTAATTAGTAATGATCCACTAACTATCCAGACAACATCTTTGCTCTAATCAGACAGACAGTCAGTGATAGACAAAGGTGACCCTTTTTAAGGAAACATCATTGAGGCAAATTTTTATTCGTCATCTTGGATACTTGGAATAAAGAGAAGACACAACTAGGTTTTAGACCACAAAATAACTGCTTGGTACTGAAGTCAAAGTTACTACTACTACTACCTACTGGATATTGTTGCAATATGATGGAAAAGGACTAGGTTAGGTTAGGTTAGAGGACGTATACTTGTCAATTCTAACAAGTACAGTACTCGGTGGTCGAATTGACCCATTTTACTACGTCCTAACTTCTCACACCACCTATGTTGTGTGCGGTAATTTTATACATGAGTGGCGGCGGGACCTACAGTTTAAAGTCGACTCCGAACGACACATTTTTTGAGAAGCATTCCATGGCAATTGTTTACTCTCAGAGTTTTTGCCAGAAATCTGCTGAGAGGAAATCACCGAAAAATTATTTTTCAAATTTTCGTTTTGATGTCTGACCTGGGATTCGGACTCGGGTCTTTCATTTAATAAGCCAACACACTATCTACTAGACCACGGCGACCTCTAAAAAAAAGGACTAAACAAACAACATTTATTTTGACTGCAACGTCTTTTATGGTGGCTTTTATGAAACCCAAAAAAGGGGGCGATACCATAGTGAACGCAGTATTGATCGTCCCACAATGTTGCTTGGAATAGGAGCTTTAATCTGTACGCGTTGGGTTAAAGGTAGGATTATCCTACCGGTAACTTTTAAAGTTAAAATTTACATTTGAACTTGCCATACAAAACAAAAATAAGAAGCCTATCGTTGCCACTGTTTAATTGTAATAGTGTTATCGACATTGCTCCGGCACTACCATATCTTTGAACAAGTTAACTTTATATTATCTGCAGGTTTTAATAACGAAATAACGTTAAAGGTGACTTTAAAGTTCACTTTAGCTAAAGTTACCGTTAACTAAACCCAGCTTTAATGGCAAGTTATAATAATGGCCTTAGAGATTAAAAGTGCAGTAGTATTTAGTTTTTTAAGCACGGTTTTTTAAGCAGGCAAATACGGACGTGGTTTTTAGGCACGCAAAGCGTAGAACTGTTTTAAAGTGTGATTTGAATAAGGCGAATGAATTTCCAAACGCACTTAGAGAATCACAAGAAGGTTACTGAAATACGAGTTACCAAAAGGGCATGAAATATAGCTGAGGATACGAAATTACTATGGCACTCTAAGGCTACACAGATATAGGGCAGATCATAATCTGGGCTAAAAACGAACTGGGCTGTATGATAAGTATATTTACGGGCACTTGTCTTCATAGATGTATTTGAACTATATGTGGAGAAGATATCGAAACGATGAAATGTTTTCTCTATGATTGCTTTTGAGCGCAAGAAAAAGTGATTTGAGGAAAGACTTACAGGATTAGGTTAATGTCTACTACTGGTGAAAAAACAGCAGGCCAACCAGAGAGCGGTGGATGACCCCTGGTAAGAAATCAGAGAATCTTTTCAACATACAAGACTAATAAAAATGACTAAAAATTGAATTTATGTATGTGGTGCGCCCAATTACAAAAATCGATTAAAGTAGTTTAAAAGTTTTCTTGCAGACTAAGCAAAGTCATCCTAAGGATTAACAGCGACAAGCTATTCAAACGACCTACTAAAAGTAATCTACTAACATACATAATTGGTCATTACAACCCTTCAGTTTGGATTATTGATCTAGTTTCTCACACCACTTATGTTGTGGGTGTTAATTTTTATACATAAGTGGCGGGACCCACAGTTTAAAGTCGACTCCGAACGACAGATTTTTTGAGAAGCTCTTCATGGCAATTTTATTTTTACACTCAGAGTTTTTGCCACAAATCTGCTGAGAGGATGCCGCCAAAGAAATACTTTTTGTATTTTGTTTTGTTGTCTGGGACCTGGGGCTCGACCCATGGTTTTATGTCTAGTAAGCTAACACACTGCCTACTAGACTAGGGTGACTTCAAATCTACTAAAGCAATTATGAAATCCCAGATTAAAATATGCATCAAATACGAACGGTCATTAGAGCAGGATAGCAACACATCAAATTAACCTGATAAAATTTATACAAGGCTTGGTAATATCGTGCCATGCTTGGCATAACAAAACACATCATAGTTATGCCTTTAAACTTCATTGAAAATCAAACGTAATTTAATATTCTTCGAAGTCACTGTCACGACAACCAGTCAATTTGATAAGTCGCCATGCAGCTTAAATATAAAACTTGATTTTTTTCTCATTTAAAATCTGTTTAATGAGATTTAAATGCACCAATGTCCCTCTGGGGAAGAACATCTTCGGGTTTTTGCACGCAGGACATGAACATCAACAATGTTTGGTAAGAAGAGAGTAAAAATTCATTCAATTGCTTGTCAGCTTTCAGTGAAGCAGGTTCTCGTCGCTTCTTTTTGAAATTTTTTTTGTATAGCAATTATACACGCAAAAAAAAATAACAGTAGAAGTCACTATTTTCTAATGAGATTTACTAACAACAACGAGAAATAATCTTCATTTTTGGAAGAAAGTTAAATACCTAGTCTTTAGGCATTTGGCGTTGTACTTTTTTTCGTTATTTTCCACTACATAAATATCTTATTAGATTACTAACAATTTTCTTCTGGCTTAACACATGCCTCTCACAAATACACTCAGATTTTTATCATGTTCTCTTTGTGCCGACGTCTGTTTAAAAGTTAAAGAATCTCTCATTGCCTATCAGCGAAATTTATTGCCCCAACACACAACAGATGCCCACTTCATAGTAAAAATAAGCGATATTTTCTCCCTACGACACTTATTTATTGAATTTCTTTTTAAATTTTTATTAAAACATATAAAAACATTGAACTCACCACAGATATTTTAAGGCTGCACCTCTCTATCTCTTTCTCTCTCGTATACTCTAACTGTCTTATTAAAATCCACCGCCAGTGTTTTAAAACAGACGCGCATATAACCACTCAAAAGCATTTACACAACACATTCACCCAAGCACTGTTTGTACCACAATTTGTTTTTGTTTTTGTTTATTTTGTTTTGCTATTGTTTTTCCAACATTTAATATTCATTTCAGTTGCACTAACACAACTTTATAAACACAACACAACGGCACACAACGAACGTAATAAAAACACACAATAACAGGTGGTTATGCAGTAGCAGCGAAGTTTTGTTATTTTCGCCGGCATTAAAAAAGTGATTGACGCTGTGCATAATGTTTTCTTCATTCCAAGTTCCTTTATTTATTATTTTTTTGGATAGTTTTCAAATCAAAACATTTATAATTTGATACACAATATATTTGGCCAATTGTTTATAACATTTTTATTATAATAACAACACATTAATTCATTTTAATTCAATTAAAAAGCGGACACGGAACCGAAACACTTTTAACTTTGCAAAAATCGGAAACTAAACTGTTGTTGGAGAAAAACAAAGGTTGCCAGATTAATGATTTAAAAGGTTTTTAACACGTTGACTGCTGCGGCAATTTTCAGAAAACTAGCCAAAAAAACGACAATTTGATTTATTCACATTAGAGAGTACAAGATAACTCGTAGTTTGGCTCCCTAGAAGTGAATGCAATCTACGAGTTATCTCGTAGTCGGCAGTCAACGTGTTAAGAAGGTTTCTTTTAAATAAATTTAAAATTTATAAATTCATGAAAATATTAATTGTCAATTTATATTATCAAAGTCGTAGTCTAGTCTAGTAGGTGGTGTGTTGGCTTATTAGACTTAAGGCCACGATTCAAAGACCAGGTCAGACATCAAAATGAAATTTGAAAAAAATATTTCTTCGCCTACTTCCTCTCAGCAGATTTTTGACAAACCCCCTCTGAGAGTAAATAAAACTAATAAAGTTTCTCAAAAATCTGTCGTTCGGAATCGACTTTAAACCGGGACCGGGACCGCCACTCAAATTTTTTCCTTTCTGGCAACATTGGCTATGGTTGGAAAAAATTCATTCGTTGGTTCAAACAAAAAAAAAACTTTTGTAAATAATTCGCACATTCCTTTTTCTTTCATTTCCGGTTTGTATAAATAAAAATTAAACCCCCTTGTCGTTTAAGAAGACGTGCGTGATAAGGTTTGGTTTTGTCGGGTGAGAAGGATGGCTTGGTTGATTAGTTTACTTACTTTAATATGCAATTTAAACGGATTCGGTCAGTCTTGACGAACTGGACTTGTCCAACCTAGCTGAACAAAAAAATTGCTTTTTGTACCGGTGAGCTTTAGTTGTTAAGAGTATCCTCGGTGTAATGAATTTCTCCGGCTTGGGGTATAAAAAATGAAATTCACCTCTATACAGTTACCTCAATAGGTATGGCATTCCCGACTTGTCGCTACATACAGTTTTGTAACTGCATTATCGACCGTGTGCTTAGTGCCTGGATTAATGGTAATTATACTCGATTAGTGGAGTCACAAACACTGAATAAGAGAAGTACACTCAACAAATGTAGTGTTGCCATTGTCACAGTAAATTCTTTTTATTACATATCTTATAGAATTTAAATTTTTAATAGCTAGATTAAGTTTTACTGGTCTTTTTTGCACCATCTGCCTTCAGTTTAGCCTAAATGCTTGCAAAAAAAGATACCAACGCTTTTGCTGTACTAAGTTTTTTTTTATTTCCTGGCAACATTGCATGGCATCGAAATTTTTCGAACATTAACTTAAACTGTTGCATTCCACATTTTATTGAATTCCACAACCACTTTAAAAATATCAATACATACTACAAAATTCAATAAAAACTGGGCAGCATTGTTTGTTGGCAATTGGAATAACACTGGATTTTGTCTTTGCTAGGGTTTTTCTGTCTCTTCATAAATTTGTTAAATTTATAAACAATGTTGCCAATAAACAATACTAAATATTGGAAATTTTGAAAAATAAATCACCACAAGAGATAGAGAGAAAAAATTAACAAATTTATTTAGTTTATGTATTTATTTTATTCACGATTTGAATTTTTTAGAATATTAAATAGAATTTACTGATACCTTGGCAACACTACGAGTAAGTTAAGTGTACATACTTCTTTTATTCAGTGTTTTACTAATCGAGAATAATTATCGTTAGTTCAGATATAAACCATATAGAAGATAGTTTAATGCAATATGCTAGTACCGATAGCTAGATAACTTATTGGCTTCGCTAATGGAGGTGCTTATTCTAGACACACACATATATCTATTAATTTACCAATGATAGGAGGCACGGCGAAAACTGAGACGTGTCTTGCTAAGAAAGAAAACATGGTCGGATTCCCTCGGCCTAGACCTGGCCATGCATAAAACGGAATTACTGCTGATCACTGGCCGTCGTATCCCCTTGGTGGACATGAGTAGTGGAAACGAGTTAATTAGGACCAAGAGCTCGGTAAGATACCTAAGAATAAGGCTGGATCCCAGACTGTCATTTTCGTATCAGATTCAGTACTCATCTGAAAAAGCCCAGAAGATCGTTGGACAGCTCAGCAGATTAATGGCGAATATTGGAGGCCCGCTATCGGCGAGAAGGAGACTCCTGATGGAGGTTGGAAACAGCGTTATGCTATATGGGAGGGAAATTTGGGCCGAAACACTAGATATTAAAAAGCGGGTAAAGTCACTTGTGTTGTGATATCGGCCCCAGCCGTACTTGTGATAGCAGGTTCAATCCCTGTGGATCTGCTGGTAGCAAAGCGGATGGGGATTTATAAGGCGAAATCGGCTGGAAATCACATAACCGGTCACTTCAGGAACTGTACTCCGAAGTAATACTACCGTAGTTTCGGAGTGGGCACAACAGTCCACGAGATGAGGGGGGATTTAATGGGTGACAGCCCCACACACAGAGGATGTGACGACATCCTCTATGCTGAGGTTAGGTACATTTATTCCTTCTCGGTTTAAAAAAAAAAATAATAAACACCGATAATACCGTCTTTTTTTGAATAACGGCACTTTGGTGAATTTCAATTTTATTTACCATACTTTGTAAAAACTCACCACCCGGAAACTATACTTTTTTTGCAATAAAAAAAATAAGCAAAACAAGAGTGACCAGAAAAATCTACATAATCTTTAAATATTGAACAAAAAAACCAATTTTGGTTAGAAATAAGCAAAAACGGCAACACTATTTATAAGCTACTGATTGTGTGTATATTTTTTGTGTCATATTTCATTTTATTCAAGATGTCTGGGGTGGGGTTTTGTTTGTGGCCGAATAAATCTGCCTACTACCTACCTAAAGGCTTCGGCGAATATTCTAAAATTCATTACTGCGAAATTCATTACATTTATCATGTCAAAAAAATACTTTTGATCGTACTTCTCTTTGACCGCTCAAGCTATCGGACGATCATGTCCTTTAGTATACAACATCTCCTTTCTTTTATCTTAACACCGCCAATCCACCTATTTTACCTCTATCTTTAGTTATGCGAAGTATCGGTGCCACAAATTCAAAACAGGATTTAAAGAAAATTTTTAAAAATTTTAAAAATTCTTAAAAATAACTCCGAAATAGTTCTCATTAATTAATTTGAGTGAAAAAAAGTCCCCCTCATATGGCAACACTATAGGTTAGTAGAGACACACAAAAACAAGTTTTTTTTGACACTTGCTTTTGCGTTTCCTTCGGGTATTTATTATTGAAAACACAAACAAAACAAAAGCAGTCTTATTTAAACCAGCGAACATTGAAGTTGTTGTTGGATGCGCTAGTAAAGGCGGTATTTTTATTTTTTTTTTTTTTGTCTTTTGATGGAGTTTGTGTGTTAAAAAAAGTGTAAAATGGAAATTATTTATTAAACGTAAAATAATTTAACAATTAAAAATAAATTAATTAACAAATTAGCTATACATTTACGGACGGACAGTGTATGGTAATTGTTAAATAAAGAGCAAACGTTTAAAAGCAATTTAATTTAATGATAATCAACAAGACAAATAATGCCATCCATGGACAGCCATATTAAATCATAATCAATGGAGTAATAATTGCGTATTAATGTGTGTGCAAGAGTGTGAGTGTGAAAAATATAGCAACAATAACGATAACAACAACAACAACAATAAAATAACAAGATTAGTTGTTAAATATGCATACAAAAAGAAGAAAATTGGGATTAAAAAGAGTGAATTTTGCAAAGATGTTAACGATAATGATGATGATGTGAGCAAGAGAGTGAGTGCATATGCATCTTATAATGCCTTAGTGTTGGTGTATTATTAAATGAGGAAGAAAAACTTCCTTTATAAGTGTGTGCATGTGTGTGTGTGTGTAGCTTAGGCAGGCGAGTTAGGAGAAAGAGTTTTAGTTTTAGTGTGGTGAGTGGTGAGTGTGGTAATAAACAAAACAAATAAAAACAAGTTTGAATTCAATATGTTTTGAACAACAACAACAACAACAATTCATATGGAGTTTTATATTACTAGAGCAAGTACCTACCTCTTGTGATTGTTGTTGTTGCTGTTTGAAGGAAAGTTTTGTTTTGTTTACATTTTATTTCTGCAGCTCTTCCTGCTTCTTCGCTTTACTTACTTACTTGCTTGTTTAGTAAACAAGTTTTAATTTCAAAAGAATGTTGTTGTTGTTGTGTTATTGTTGTTGCAGCTAAAAGAAGCCGCATTAAGAAAAACAGAAAAAGTGTTGCCGTAGACAACTAAAAGAAAAACTACGTATGAAAAGAACGGCAAACGGGATAATTTCAAGCAGAAAACAACCTTGACATGATTTTAAATTCTTTTTCGAATTTTTTTTTGTTTTATTTTTCTCCTTAAGAAACTCAAGTGATTTGTTCTGAAATAAAAAGAAAAGAAATTGTTCTTAAGAAACGTGTAACGACTAGAATACTCAAGGTAAGTACCAGTACTAGTACTAGAAATGGAATTTTTTATTATTTCCCCATGATTTATAATTCTTTTGTTCTTATTGTTCATTTTTCTTTTCCTTTATTTTGTGTTTCTTTGATGTATGTTTTGTTTAGATTTTCTCTTTTTTTTATTTTATCGGACAGATGTTTTAATTTTATAAGGGAAATTATATCTTTTATTAAAGTTTGTAGTTGTTATTGTAAGTTCTAGAACGTGTGTGTATGCCAGACCAGTGGTGTCGACATGATTATTAACTTTCGTTTCAACAGACAAGTCAATTCCATAAATTGTTTACCACCTCCTACAGATTTGTTTTTTTTTACATTTTTTCTTGTTGTTTTTGTTTTTTATTTGTTGTAGAATAACTTTGAATAATATTTTCTTAAAACACAATTTAAAGAAGTAAGAAAGTTATCTTACACACCAACACTAACTGTAAAATACCCTACACTATGCACTATGTTTAGTTGCTTTACTTGAAACGTCAAAGTTGGAACACTTGGTGAACACTGTTGGATAATTATCCACCGATTACTGCAGTACAAATTTATATACGTAGCTAGGTAGCGGATACACTTAGGCCGCACACAGGGCCCATTGTAATATCACAGTTTCACATTCTCTCCTAGTCCCGGAACCACTCGGAACTTTCGATGAAGCGACTCAGACTACCAATATCCATGCATGACACAATTCAGCCAGATCCTCCATGTAGTAGGCACCCAAGTGCCTCTTTCTCCTCCGACCAAGTGCCGTTCATATGTGCAGCAGGTGAAGGACGGTCTCATCTGCTTCCTCATTTCCACACCTTTTGTAGAAATCATTTGCAAGGTGTCCAAGACCAATACGCCTCACACATACATACATAATTGGCCATTACAAGCCTTCAGTCAGGATTACGACCTAGCTTCTCACACCACTTATGTTGTGTGCGTTAATTTTATACATAAGTGGCGGGACCTACAGTTTAAAGTCGACTTCGAACGTCAGATTTTTGAGACAGTTTTCATGGCAATTTTTACTCTCAGAGTCTTTGCCAGAAGAAATATTTTTCGTTTTGATGTCTGACCTGGGATTCGAACCCGGGCCTTTTGTCTAATAAGCCAACACACTACCCACTAGACCACGGCGACTGTCCAATACGCCTCACATGCGTCTCTATAATACAATGCCCCGTAATAACCCCGAAAGAAGAAGTACAGAGCCTACTTCTTTGGAGTTTAAGAAGAGCCGCCATGCGTTCTGCCTGTGTCCGAAACACGAATGCATTGTCAATTCCAAAGGAATCCATCAGAGAGTTTGATGGTCATGCCCCTTCTGGCCATTTCATTCGCTCTTTAGTTACCGAGAATATCGCCATGTCCCGGACCCTTGTGCCACACGCATCATATGGGTTCGCCATCTCGTTGAGAGATCTGCGACAGTCGTATACCGTCCTAGAGTTCATTACATTAGATGCCAATGCTTTGATACTCGCTTGGCTATCGGAATGTATGGTGATTTTCCGCTTGTAAACATATTTGTTCACCATAATTTTCACCGCGGCCTGAATTGCTGATACTTGCGCTTGAAAGACGCTGCAATGAGCAGTACATACATACCAGAGATCAGAAATGAATCGTTTTTCCGCTACTCATAAGCACTCATGCAATTTTAAGTATGAATGAATCAACAGAATTGAAATTCAATTACTCGAGTGACTCGAATCATTTATCAAAATTTACAGCCTCTGTTATTGTTGCACATTCAAACAAAGAAGAAAGGAAAGACAAAGACAACAAGCAAAGCATACACTCAATCTTCTTGTGAGTATAGTAGTGTTAGTACCCGAATCATATTTATTTTGTGCTTCGTGTAAATATTAAGTAGAGACGAGTCGAATTCAACAACATCAAGCGTATTGTTAAGTAAGAATACGGCAAGTACTTCCAACTTTTAGTATGAGTAGTATGAGTATGATATCAAAATAAGTATGAGTGCGTATAAGTATTTGAAATTATAAGTATGACTCGTACCTACTCAGCGTTTTGAATACTTATTGCTGATCTTTGATACATACGTACATATATCGTATGTGAATTCGGGTTCACAACATAGTAAATGTCAAGTAAAAACATACCTAAGCAAAGCGATCTAGAGAAAGTAGGTTGTGGTAAACCTAACCAGAGTCTGTCTTAGGAACCCTTGAAATTTGATTGCCTTGAGATCTATTCAATGCTAATGATTTTACTTGATTCTAGCTCTTCTACCAACTAAACCAGCAGAGTTCTACGTATGTTTACACGAAAGTTATGTATTTTCCTCTCTTTTCGAAAGCATTCCTATCTTCTTCTGACGATAATTTTTTAAATCAAGTGAACTTCTTCACTCTGATGGCCACCCATTCGCTTATAATTCTCCACAATCTATCTACTAAGTACTAAGAGTTGTTAAAGTTTTTCAAGTGATAAGTTTTGCTACATAGTGGATGCATCAAAACTTCCCAGACAAGATCTTTCACTTACTGCTAGGATCGACTGGCTAGGTCGACTGGTGTTTTTATCCCAGACTTTTTCTGTTGATCAATTCTGGCCGTTTTTTTATTAAAGTAGACAATCAGAATCAGTAATTTAACTGAGAAGTAGAAACTCATTATGGATAGTACCCTTCTAAGTCCCCCACATAAAAGGCATTAACTTTCTTGAAGGCAATTCTATTTTAGCTACCATCTAAGAAGCTTTACTTTGCTTCGTTAGTGATATTTTTCGTATTTGATCCATTTTCCATTGTCCGTAATCATTCATCGTAGTCTAGTAGATGTTATGTTTCGGTTCAAACCCCACGTCAAACTTTGGCTACTCCCTCTCTGCATATTTCTGGCATAAATCCTGAATTGACATGAATAGTTTCCTAAACAAATATGTCGTTCGGGATCTTCTTTAAACTGTAGCTCCCGCCATTCTGTATAAAATTAACACACAGAACGCAAATTCTACATATACCCCGGTTTGCGTCGCTAAAAGGGCCTGAAGAAACGCGATGCAATTTGAAACGACGCAAAACGAAGCACGATTTTCCATACATTTGTATTGATTTTCATTTAATTGGTTCCGAGATTCATAATTTTAGCTGAAAAAATATATTTCTTAATAAAAATATTTAATTTACTAACGATCTATAACTTGCAACCATCAGACAACATAAATTCATACGTATGGAGGTATTTACATTAGACTTAAACGGGAAATCCCCTTTTTTGTTTTAGCTTCGTACAAATATTTTCGTATTTACGTCGCACGCTGAAACAAAATCGATGCAACTTCGAAGTCACAGAAATTTTTAAAAAACACAACTTCGAATTTGCAGTAGATTTAAACGGGGAATCCCCTTTTCCTGTTTTAGCTTTGTACAAAAATTTTTATATTAATGACGCAAATCGAAGCACTAACGCTGCAACTTCGAAACATGCGACGCAAACTGAAACAAAAACGACGCAACTTCGAAATCACATACATAATTGGCCATTACAGCCCTTCAGTCAGGATTACGACCTAGCTTCTCACACCACTTATGTTGTGTGCGTTAATTTTATACATGAGTGGCGAGACCTACAGTTTAAAGTCGGCTCCGAACGACAGATTTTTGAGAAGCTTTTCATGGCAATTTTTACTTTCAGAGTCTTTGGCAGACTTTGCGACTTCATAGTCGATACACACCATCTTTTTGTCGACTATAAGGCGGCCTTCAATAGCCCCATAAGCTTCTCACACCACTTATGTTGTGTGCGTTAATTTTATACATGAGTGGCGGGACCTACAGTTTAAAGTCGACTCCGAACGACAGATTTTTGAGAAGATTTTCATGGCAATTTTTACTCTCAGAGTCTTTGGCAGACTTTGCGACTTCATAGTCGATACACACCATCTTTTTGTCGACTATAAGGCAACCTTCGATAGCCCCATATGGGATTGTATTTTTGCCGCAATGTCTGAGCTTAGCATACCTGCGAAGCTGATAAGGCTATGCAGAATAACATTGACATCATAGATCGTACCAAGTGAGATGTTACTGCTGCCTTTAGATGCTTCCCAAAGATGGGTCTGGCAGTAACAAAGAGTCTTTGCCAGAAATCTGCTGAGAGGAAGTCGCCAAAGAAATATTTTTCGTTTTGATGTCTGACCTGTGATTCGAACCCGGGCCTTTCGTCTAATAAGCCAACACACTACCCACTAGACCACGGCGACTTCGAAATCACAGAAATTTTAAAAAGACGCAACTTCGAAGCAGTCACAGAACGAGGCGACGCAAACCGGGGTATTAGTAAAGCTTGGGTGAGACTATTTGACTGCCCAAAGTGAAATGACTTTTTTCAAACAGTTTATAGTTTTGCCTTATTTACGAGCATTACGACCTAGCTTCTCACACCACTTGCGTGTAAATTTTATGCATGAATGTCGGGGCCTAAACGATTCTACACGACTGATTTTTGAGAAACTTTTCATAGTAATTTTATTTAGTCCCAGAGGAAGTCGTTGCAGAAATATTTTATCGCGTTTCGTTTAGCCGGTAATGTTTGACCTGGATTTGGAACCGTGGCCTCACGTCTAATAAGGCAACAATTTTTATTACTTTATAAATTTATTTCACTGCTTTTGGTAACCACTGTATGCTTTAAAAAAACCTGATATTTTCGAAAAAAAAATAATTGAAAAAAATTTAATTTTTAAAAAATTTTCATATTTGGTAACCCCGTTCTTGTTACACATCAAACAATTTAATACAGTGCAACCGCAACAACAATAATACCGTTTACACTTAATCATAATTATCGTTTCACTCACTCACACATATTCCCTATTATCGAAAATTTCCCTTCAATAATTTCTCCCTCAACGATTGCATTAATTATGTACGCACACATGCACGAACACATGCATAAAAAAAAATGTGTAAAAAAATTTTAACACCATTGTTCTTGTTGTTTTTTTTTCATAAAGCATTTCATCATAATTGTTGTTGCTTATGAACAGGCACATTTATTATTATTATTATTGTTTGATGGTGTTGTTGTTGTTGCTTTAAGTTTCCCTATTTACCAAACGAAAGCCCAAAAATAAAGTTCTTATTCACACTTTCATCAACAGACACACACACACACGTATACCTACATACTCAATCGAACTTGCTTTACTCACGCACTTGCATAGGCTTGCTGGCTTTCATGCATTCTGGTTCATTTACTGTGAAACACACACACAAATACAAATGCATGAAGTAGAAACAAAAGCATTTCATTTATTAAATTTTTTTTATTGTTGTTGTTGTTGCTGTTGATATTTCGCCCTTCTTTTGCAAGAGGCAAATATAAAATGAAAAAAAAAAAGAAATGCCCGTTTCTTTTTTCTCGCTGTAGTTATCGTTGTTGGTGTTGTTTGTTGTTGTCGTTGTTGTTATTGTTAAAATGGTATTTATTTCTTGTGACGCATTCAACAGGCAGGCACACAATGACAATGATTTGTGCTGTGCTGTGTTGTGTTGTGTTGCGTTGTTTGCTTTGCTTTACTTTGGTTTTGCTTTTACATTTCAAATTACAGTGAAAGCTTTTGTAAGTGGACTGGAAAATGACAAGTTGAAGCATAAAAATTTTTTGTTTTTTTTAATTAAGAATTTCAAATAAATTGTGCAACAAAACAATGTAATTTATTCCAGTTTCTCTTCGCTTCATGATTTTAATTACAAAAAGAAAAGAAATGTGAGGTGTGATGTGAGATAAATTGTTGTTGTTGTTGTTTTTTTTTAGAATTTCTGTTAAAAATACAAAGAAACATTAAAAACAAGGTGCCTTTAAAATCATTTCGTTGTTTTCTTTTCTTATCTGTGGCTAGTTGGTATTCTTATTCTGCTTTTTTTCTTTTTGTTTTATTTTATTCACCCACTAGTCAGGCCTGTCAGTTTGTTTATCCATTATGGTGATCCATATTTTCCTTTCATCCGGTTTCTTTGTTGCCACAGCTGTGACATTTCATTGATGTCTCAACAATTTGTCACACAATATAAATTGTATGGAATTTGTTGCCATTCCAGCAATAGATATCCAATAAATCTGTTGTTAAGAAGTATTTTTCAATAGTTTTATTTTTTTAATAAAAAATAAATTAAAAAAAAAACAATTTTAACCGAAATAAAAAAAATTTTTCCTCTACTATAGACAAAGGAAGGACATATACCCTGAGAGTTTTTGCTGGCTTCTCAAAGGCCATTTTGTTTGCCTAAAAGTAATCTAAACTCGGTTTTCCAAAACATCTTCTATGTAGATCAGAGATCACCAATGAATCGTTTTTTCACTCATGAAATTTTGAATAGAAGTGAGTCAACAACATTGAAATTTAATTATGTCCTCCGATTCATTCATACTCATTACAACATTGATTTCTAAGTACAGGTTGCAATGAGTATGCATGCAACTTTGACATCAAACTCATACCATTCGAAATATGTTTGATTCCGAAGCCTACTCATTTAGATTCATAACTTTTGAAAAGTGATTTAGGTATTGTTATAGGTTCCAGAATGATAGAGTTGCCATTCTGTTATCACTAAGAAATTACTTCCTTTGTAAACATATTTGGCGGGTAGTGATGGGGAACTTTGCTTATTGAATCAAACTATTTTTGATGATATTGTTAGGTTAGAGGACGTGCACCTGTCGGTCAAGACAAGCACAGTACCCGGAGGTCGAAATTGACCCATTGTACATGATATTGTTACGTTTTTACCTTTTAAATGCGTTTAAAATATGAGCTCGTAGATTGCAAATAAAATAAAAATAAATTTGTGTCTAGATTCAATTAAAATTATTTATTATTCGTACAATTCTGTCTGCCACTGTTCACAACTTGATGTATACAACAACAATTGCTTCGTTTGTTATTCCTTTGTTTACACCCTTTGCATAAACAATAACAATTACTAGACAGTTTTCGACAGATCTTTGCAACGGAGATCTTTAAACCATGATTACTCTCTTCAAATGCACGCATCTTCACACAAGACTGACTGAACTTCACTAACTAACTTGCCTGCTTTGCCTTTCATTTTATATCTCAAAGTAAACAGTCTAATGATTGTTCTTCAAGGCAAATTTTCATGGCTTTGCTTTCTCGAAATCTCTATTAATATAATCATTGTTGTTCCGATCATTATTGTTGTTTGTGTATTTTGTTTACGGTTATTCTTGTAGTGTTGTTTATGGATTATTTATTTACTTCAATCACAATCACTAACCAAATATGCGACAGATCTTTGTAACAGAGATCTTCAAAACTATGATTACTCTCCGCGTCTTCGCACAAGACTGACAGAAGTTTTACTAACTCTGTTGCCTGCTTTGTCTTGGCTTTTATATGTCAAAGTAAACAGTTTGGTGAATGTTTTTGAAGGTGAACGCTCTCGAAATATCTATAAATGTAAACATAGTTCATATTTATTATTCTAGTGTTGTTTGTGTATTTTTGTTTACATGTTTACCATTTTTTTACGTTGGTGTTTGTTGTTATATTAAGCAGTATGATAATTTGTAAACAGGTTTGTTTACTGCATTGTTTTGTTTTTGTAGCTTATGTTTATAATTTTTAAAAAGTAAAACACCAGTATCTAGATTTTTCGTTATTTTTGAGATTCATATGAAGGTCGTTTTTCCAGATATCTTCTATACAGGGTCAGAGGTCGTTGGCTGAAGGGAATATTTTTTGGATAAACAACTTGAAATATTTCACAATCGTTTGCTTTGCAATTGGCAAACCTTCAATATATTGTTACGAAAATGGAAATGGTGTTATTAAAATAATAAAAAAGAGCTCCAAAAAGAACACAATGGACTAGATCACGTGAACAACGATTAAGTAAAGATATAGCAACAAAAACAATGGACTTGTTTACATGATCAAAGAATAAACAAAAATAATAGCAACAACATTAGTATAAAAAAATATAAGGGATAAAGATGTAAACAGCCAACAACAAAGTCCAGCGGACAGAGAAGTAAACAATCAGCAACAAAATGCAGCATAAAAAGAGATAAACAAGATATAAAAACAACAATAATGAAAACAACTTGTTTACATTTATAGATATTTCCCGAAGTCCGTTATCCTCCTTCGAGAGTATTGATTACACTATTGATCCAGCGACATAAAAAGCAAGACAGAGCAGGCAACGGTCAGTCAGTCGTGTGTGAAGACGACATGTAGGATTCAGTAAGAATTCGGTCAGACACGTTGCGTGTGAAGAGAATATTGTGGTGTTGCTTACAAAAAAGGTTGTAAGCAGAGAAGAATAACGAACAGTTGTTATTGCGTACGCGGAAGAGTATGAAAGAAGAATAGCAATTAAAGAAAATTGTTATTGTGTAAATCAATTTTTAAAGGTGGTACACGAAATTGTGTGAACAATAAAAAAATGATTTAAAATTAAACACAAATTTATTTTTATTTTATTTGCAATCTATGAACTCATATTTTTAACGTTTTTAAAAAAGGTAAAAACGTAACAATATTATGTATGAAAGTTTATGCAGGAAGGCAGCTGAGAGGAAGCCGCCTAAGAAGTACTTTTTATATTTTGATGAATGGACTGGGGTCTGAAGCACGGCTGCAAAAGATTCTTAAGAATTGTTTGCATGTGTCAGGCTAAAAGTGTTTTGGATAAAAGACTTTCAAAATGTTTTTTCCAGCCGGTGATTACTTTTGACACTGTGCCGCAGTGGCGTACCTAGGAGGGGGCGGTGGGTGCGGTCCGCACCGGGCGGCACTTACCTGGGGGCGGCATTTTTTATATAGTTTTACTTATAGCTGTAAAAAGCAATTTATTCATTTCATATTTATTTTCTTTCTTGAATAATAAATGATTATTATAAGTTTAATATTTGATTTATATAAATTATGATTAACTATATGATTTCGAATATTATTCCTCGGTGTATATAAATGCATTTTAGTGTAAATTTTTAATTCTAATTCAAGAACAAGATAATAATTTTGTTTTATTGTATTCATTAAGATTCGTTGAATTCGTAAAAGGATCTTTACGATTGTGTTCGGCAACTTTTCCTAACTAAAATTTTTTGATATCAGTTTATTTCTTTTGAAAAGTTTATATGATTATTTTGAAGTGATATATAAATATTTTTTTAAATCATCGATTTGTCTTTTGAAAAGCAGGGCCGACGGAAGGCGGTCTGCTAGGTCCGCAAAGCATTAGGGCGCCGGCATAAGAACTATCTTTTTCAAATAACAAAATCTAAACGAGACAAAACAAAAATACTGACGACGATACAATTTCAGATATCATACATACATAATTGGCCATTACAAACCCTTCAGTCAAGTCAGGATTACGACCTAGCTTCTCATACCACTTATGCTGTGTGCGTTAATTTTATACATGAGTGGCGGGACCTACAGTTTAAAGTCGACTCCGAACGATAGATTTTTGAGAAGCTTTTCATGGCAATTTTTACTCTCAGAGTCTTTGCCAGAAATCTACTGAGAGGAAGTCGCCGAAGAAATATTTTTTCGTTTTGATGTCTGACCTGGGATTCGAACCCGGGCCTTTTGTCTAATAAGCCAACACACTACCCACTAGACCACGGCGACTTCAATTTCAGATATCGCAAATAGTTAAATATACTCAGTCCGTTTTGAAGAATTGTATTTGTAATGATAAATTACTTATAAACCATTTTGTTCATTCGCGATTCAATATTTTAACAGTGGAGAGTGATACAAATTATTAGGGTGCCAGTGCATTTGGAGAGTTTATTATAGTTAAGTATATTACGTTTTTTTGGATATAAATGTTATTCTAAATGCTATTCAGAGTAGTAAACTGACTTTGCCGTTTTCTATACATAATATGCGCTATTTATTTCGGCAAGTTATATTTTTATTATATATCCCTAGGATGAAACGAGTAAACGAAAGTGGTGCGTCATTTAGAAAGAAAAGGAAAGAAGGAAGGAAATACAAACTAAAAATACTGAAGCACTACTTAAATGTATCTCCCATTAGTCAACTTCTAGTTGTTTTAGTATTGTTGCCTCAAATACGGGCGAAGAAGCAGCCCTCGAAGGCGAAAAAACATTTTCCAATCTTGTTCAAGAGAAAAGACCTGCTTCACACACTGACGAAGAATTAGAAAGTTTATCAAGTGCTGATGAAGAATCTGCTGCACAAATTATTCCTTCTATTTCTATGAAAGGTATTGGATAATGGCCTAACAAAATTGACGACAGTACAAAAGTATTTCTGGTACATCAAGGTCCCTTTGCAATTCAAAATTTGGACCCCGACTTCAGCGAAGGAGTAAAGCGTCCTAATAATATAATCAAAGTCAAAGGTGAAACAAGAAAACTGAGTCAGGACTCGTTTTTCCAAATTTTGCCTAATGGCGAAAAGCTGTTAAGATCGTGGATGGTATATTCACCATCGAAGAAAAGTATTTATTGTTTCTGCTGCAAACTGTTTGATAATCTTTGTCAAGCAGGTTTTAATACGGAAAATGGTTTAACAAATGGTGGAAACTTAATCCCAAAATTAGTCAACATGAGGTGAGTCCACTGCACATATTCCAAATGGAAGGAATTAGAAATAAGACTTGGACATGCGCAACTATTCACAAACTACAACAACAGAATATTGATAAAGAAATAAAAAAAATGGATGGAAATTCTAACAAGAATACTTAATATGATTAGATTCCTAGCAAAACAAAATTTGGCGTTTCGAGGACATCATGAAAGTGTTCATCAGAAAAACATCGATTCAATGGAAAATAGAGGAAATTTTCTTGGGCTTGTTGATTCATTGGCTAAGTACGACCCAGTATTACGAGAACACGTAGTAAAAATTAAGATGAGTAATAAATATAGTATCTCTTATTTGTCGCCGAAGATTCAGAATGAATTCAAAGAGCTATTGGGAGGCGAAGACAGAAAAACAATTATGAATCAAATAAAGCAGACTAAATACTTTTGTATTACAATTGATAGAACTCCTGACATTTCACACAAAGATCAAACCAGTCAAATTATTTGATTGACTTTAATAGAAAGAGCGGCAAACTGGTTTTGGCTAAAGACTTTAATTTTTTTCCAGCCGCTGCCCCCATTTAATCGGTGATTATTTTTGACACTGTGCCGTATACAAAATATTGTTTTTGCTGCCTAGTATTACGAAAATATTTGTCTTAAATTCTTTGCAATTATTAAAGTACGTATGTATTCACAGAATATTTTTGTAAATCAAGTTTCATATAAAAGTTGTCAGTTTATGGCGGGTCTTTCCATTTCCACAAGCGAAATTATTATGACCGAACATAACCTTCAAATGTGTGTGTGTGTACATTTCGCTGTAGCTATCAAAGGCTATCAAAATTTTATGCATATATGCCACAGGCCCTTAATTATTTAAAGCAAATTAAATAATTCATGGTCTTTGATCTCTACATACATACAGACATACATACATACGTACATATTTATAAACGATAGAATATAAAGGAAAAAAGAAGATAACAAACCTATCTACCTACCAGGTGTAATTTTCCAAAAACAAAACACAAAAGAAATAAACCCGGATTCAGTACAATTAAGTCGAATAATTAGCCAATCTTAAAAGGAAATGTTTTGTTTGTCAAACACAATACTGGCGCACTGACAACTGCCAAACTATGGGACTGCGGGACTAGGGAGGAAAGAGAAGAAAAAGGAAAGAAGCCGCCAGTACAAGCAGAGAATCAAGAAAGAAAGAAAGAAAGAAAAATAATTACACGAGGTGAGGTTATAAAAACTTGACGCAATTTTACGTGTTTCATTATTATTTCAAGATGTGTTCTGGCAACAATAATGACTGATTATGAGTGTTTGTGTGTGTGTGTGTGTGTGGCTTGGTTTTTTTGCAAAAAAAAAAGTCACGAATTCTATACCATTTCACTTACTTACTTATACCACAAACACTTCCAAATAAATTCGTTTACTTGAAATGGTAACGAACGAATTATATTCACATATTCATCCATTCATACATTCATTCAGTCAGTCGAGTCAGTTAGACATTCATTCATTTGTTCATTCATAATATTCATAACCGGAAACACTACTTTAATTATGTACGAATTAAATGTGCATGAATTAAAACTTTCAGAATAATTTCAGTTCAAAGCAGCACCATTTATTACAACGTACTTGGCATAAAAATGCACACACGCATAAGTACACTCAGAGATATTCTATGGAGGAGTTGCCAACCGAAGATTATATTTCTGCATCCTTAGTCAGGTTTGCAAACTAGCTTCTATCTTCTCTTCTCTGTGTGTTAATTTTATTCCTAAATGGCGGACTGTACAGTTTCAAATCGACTTGGAATGACAGATTCTTTTGAAAAATTTTTCATGACAATTTTATTTACTCCCACCGTTTTTGCCAAAAGACCCTGATAGGGGCGTGGATAACCACAGTATCAAGGATTCTAAAACAGATTTTCTTACTTTCAAGCGTTACTTGGAACCAGAGGTATAGACAACGGAGCTGATGTTTTTTTAAATTAGAAAAAAAAAGTTCTCTACCTATTTATTGGGCAAAATCGGATAAAAAATGGGCTTTTGAGTAAAACGAACCTAGTGAAATGGATAGTTATAGTATCAAGGATTCCAAAACAGTTTTTTTACGGTCGAACGTTACTTGGGACCGGAGACATAGGCAACAGAGCCATTTGTTTTCTTCAAGCAAAAGTCGCCGTAGTCTAGTAGGTAGTGTGTTGGCTTATTAGACGTAAGGCCCGAGTTCAAACTCCAGGTCAGACATCAAAACGAAAATATGAAAATATTTCTTCGCCGATTTCCTTATATCTTAAGGCGACTTTATTATTATTGTAGTCGTCGTAGCCTAGTAGGTAGTATGTTGGCTTATTAAACATGATATGTACCTCAGTTCGAACCACAGGTTAGACATTTCCAACAAAGGCGGAATATGAAAAAGAATATTTCTTCGGCGACTTCCCGTCCGCAGATTTCTGGCAAAAACTCTCGGAGTAAAATAAAATTGCGATGAAAAGCTTCTCAAAAATCTGTCGTTCGGAGTTGACTTTAAACTGTAGGTTGTCTCGCCCCTCATGTACAAAAATTACGCTCTCAACATAAGTGGTGTGAGAAGCTAGGTCGTAATTCAGACTGAAGGGATATAATGAGCAATTTTGTATGTATATAAAGTGGCCTATACAAAGCGGCCAAAAAGCTTGCATGGAGTATTTTCGTCTACGACTTGCATTTTTTGGTTAATGATTTGCATTTCTTTGGTCGATAACTTGCATATTTTTGGTCAATGATTTGCATTTCTTTGGTCGATGACTTGCATTTTTTTGGTTGATAACTTGCATCTTTTTGGTCGATAATTTGCATTCTTGGTCGAAATTTTTTTTCGATATATTTTTGGGTTTTCGTCGTAACTTAAATTTTTTTGGTCGATGACTTGCAGTTTTTTGTTCGATAACTTGCATTATTTTTTTGGTCGATAACTTATGGTTTTTCGTCGAAACTTACATTTTTTTGGCCGATGACTTGCAGTTTTTTGTTCGATAACTTGCATTTTTCTTCTGGTCGATAACTTATGGTTTTTTGTCGTAACATACATTTTTTTGGTCGATGACTTGCAGTTTTTTGTTCGATAACTTGCATTTTTTGGTCGATAACTTGCATATTTTTGGTCGATAACTTACGGTTTTTAGTCGATAACTTACATTTTTTTATCCATGGCTTGCAGTTTTTGATCGATATCTTGCATTTTTCTTGATGATAACTTCCATTTTTTGGCAAAAAAAAGAGAACTTTCATAGCTAACTTGATACTCAACAGATATTTTGTTTTCCTTAAGAATATGTAAAGTATGCTTAGATATGATTTTGTATAATCCTTGTAATTATATACGGCCTACTACCGCATAAATAATTGGTCATCACGATCCATTATCCATCACTTATGTGTTAATGAATTGCGGGTATTAAAGTTGAGAAAAATAAACATTTTCCTTCAAGACGTCTGAGCTGGGGTTAGAAGCACAAACTCGCGTCAATAAATCTACTAGACTACGGTAACTTTGGTAGTGACTTCATAAGCGATATTATTTAGCTATTTCTGAAGCCCTCAAGGCATACCTGCATATTACTTATAAAGGGGGATATGACGTAACCATGTCGCTTAGCAGTTTCAATTCTATTGGAATTGTTTAAAATGCTATACGCAGGTGGTCTTTTCGTAAAGGAAGTTGATGATTATTGTCAAATTGCTTGACTAATGATAAATTGTTTACTGAAATCATAAAAATTTTTATGAAATGCTGGAATGAGGAAGACAAACAAATTTCGAACCTTGACTATTTTATTAACACGCGAGCATCTTAATCTCAATGATTTGCAGATTTAAAAATGAAATTTCCTCAACGGTTTTAATCCCACTTAACTTATGCGGTTATTACTTAATTTCTTAACAATATCCCAAGAGATCTAAAACAAAACATAGGGGGTGATTGCATGCAACTAGCCACACTCAGCTGGGAATTGAACCCCCAACCCCTGATTTGTTAGAGGATGTTTTATAATTTATTACACAAAACATTGCCATGAATGTTCTCAACTCATAAATCTTTGGGATTTTTTTCCTCTTTTTTTTTTTGAAGTGTACCTTCGCCAATCATTGGAAATGAGAGGCAATCAGAACTAGAAACGACTATTGCGTGCATAGTGGCAAAGCTACGTAGTGTAAAATGACAAAAAAAAAATTAAAATTAAATGAGGTATGGATGGCATCAGATACTCAAATCCATTGGAAATGAAAACAACAAGAACTAAATTAATAAAAAAAAACTACAAAAAAATACAAAAAAAAAACAGTTAAAGTCCATATTAATTATTATTGTTGAAGAAGTGGAGGAAGACAAATAAATAAAAAGCCGAGAATAAAAATAAAAATTTATTGAAACACTAAATGACTGACAAACGGACTGAAGTGACAGCTACGCATTGTTGTGACAAAAGCAAAAACCCCTTCGCCATAAACGAGACATACTCGTACTACTTGTCATCAATGGTGTCGTCGCTGTTGTCACACCAAGACTGACTGCCTAGCTGCCTAGCTGGCTGTCTGCTTTTATTATTATTATTGGCAACGGATGTAAAACTACAAAATAGGGAAACTATTTATGGCAACCCATTTATTATTTATTTTCTTTATTTCACGACTCTTTTCAATTCTTTATTTTGAATTGAAACTTTTGTAACACAAACACAGGAGAACAAGAACGCTTATGCTTAATAAAAAATAAAGAAAAATCACCAGAATCAACAAAAAAAAAGCAATGAACGACCTTTTACGTCATCTTAATTTGGCTTTTGGGGCGGGCGTATGCCTATAATTTATGCTCCTCTGTTAGCTGTCACTTGGCCCTCATCATTTTTGGTAATCCCTGGTAATCTTACTTCACGTTCTTAAATGTAAATGAGTTTGAACTTTAATTATGTCGTCGTTAAAAAAAAATTTTTTTTTATCATGTTTTCCGTCACTTAGAGAAGTTGACTTTTTAATTGAGGTTTATTATAATGTAAGTTGTTGTTTTTGTAATTAAAATTACATTAAAGTTAAATTAAAAAAAAAAATTAAAATAAAATTGTGTTTAATTTTAAATCAACTCTTTATTGTTCACACAATTCCGTGTGCCACCTTTAGAAATTGATTTACACAATAACAATCATCATATATATTATTTCTAAAGTACTTTTTTTTGTCGGTTGCAAATATCTCCCATACCACCGCATCAAATTTAATGAATGATATCTCATTTTAAAGCTTGAATCTAACACTAATGGCGAAAAATAATTAGAAATTAAAAAATTAATATTTTCATTGATAAAAATTATATTTTATATAGAACTGCATAATAATACTGTTGTCATTGTGATTACATGTTATTGTTCAAGTGTGCTAATATAGGGTCGCTTAATTGTAATGCAGCTCTACATAATCTAGTATGTATTAAAATCCATTCTGGCAATACCTTTTTTTACTATAATTCCGTTTATTACTAAGTCAGTTATATATAATATGCATATTAAGTTGTAAAAAGCTGTTTTGGCAATTATTTTTATGTTACAAAAATGACAACTAACGGTGCGAAATATTTGCACGGGTCATCTAGTTTACTTTAATTATTATTCTTCTTTCACACTCTTTTGCGTACGCAATAACAACTGTTCGTTATTCTTCTCTGCCTACAATCTTTTTGTTTTGTAAGCAACACCACAATATTCTTAATGAATCCTACATGTCGTCTTCACACACGAGTGACTGAATTCTAGCTGAATCGCCGTTGCATGCTCTGTTTTGCTTTTTATATCGCTGGATCAATAGTGTGATAAATACTTTCTAAGGAGGATGACGACCTTCGGCCTTGTTTTCATTACTGTTGTTTGTGTATCTTGTTTACTGTTTATACATACATAATTGGCCATTACAACCCTTCAGTCAGGATTACGACCTAGCTTCTCACACCACTTATGTTGTGTGCGTTAATTTTATACATGAGTGGCGGGACCTACAGTTTAAAGTCGACTCCGAACGACAAATTTTTGAGAAGCTTTTTATGGCAATTTTTACTCTCAGAGTCTTTACGCTTTATCCGTTCTCCTTTTTTTATACTGCATTTTGTTGTTGGTTGTTTACTTTTCTATCAGCTGCACTTTGTTGTTGGTTGTTTACATCTTTATCCCTTGGATTTTTTTTATACAGATGTTGTTGCTATTATTTTTGTTTATTCATCGATCTTGTAAACAAGCCCATTATTTTTTTGTTGCTATGTGTTTTACTTATTCGTAGATCACATAAACAAGTCCATTTTGTTGTTTTCGGAGCTTTTGTTTATTATTTATTTTCATAACACCATTTCCATTTTCGTAACAATATTTTGCTTAAACAATGTATACGGCACAGTGTCTAAAGTAACCACCAGTTAAACAATTCTAGTTGCTTAAGAATCCTTTGTCGAATATTTCCCATTTCCTGAACAAAGGCAATGAAGCCGCTGTAGATTATAAAGTATTGTGTTGGGTAATTGTATGTGGGGCCGTGTTTTACACTCCAGTCCAGACAGCTCGAACTAAACGAAAATATGAATAAAATACTTATTTCGGCGTACATATGTATATAAAGTAATTAGCTATTCCGACCCTTTTTGTTTGGATTACGACCTAGTTTCTCATACCGCTTATGTCGTGTGCGTTAATTTTATACGTGAGTTGCGGGACCTACAGTTTTAAAGTCGACGCCGAACGATCGGTTTTTTTGAAAAGCTTTTCATGGCTATTTCATTTACTTTCAGACTATCTGGCAGAAATCTGTTGACGGGTCCGTCTATGTTGGAGATGTCTGACCTGTGGTTTGAACCAAGACTTCATCTCTAATAAGACAACACACTACCTTCTGGCCGACGGCGACTACAATGGCAATAAAGCCGCCCTAGGTTATAAGATATTGTGTTGGCATATTGGCAGTGAGGGCATGGTTCAGATTAAAACCCAAACATCTCGAATAAAAGGAAAAATGAAAAAAAAACTTCCTTCGGCTGCTTCCATTTAGCAGTTTTCTTGCAAGAACTCCGGCAGTAAATAAAATTAACAGGAAAAGCGAACTCATTTTTTGTTTATCGTCCTTTAAGTCCTTATATGTCAATATGGATGCTGGAAACGTAACATATTTCCATTGTCCTAAGAAAGGTTTGAATCCATATTATTGAACTTCTTTCACAACCTATTTTTAATATTTCTTTTCCATTTTTTGTCAAATACATATGCCCTCTATATGTTCATCTTCTTTACATTCTGATAATTTTCTTAGCATATTCTAGATTGCTAGGGTTGCCAACTATCGATATAGCTTATATAGAGAATAGACGTCCATTATTATTGTATTAATATTGCATTTCGTATAGATGAGATTAAGAAAGATTCGCTAATTTCTTAACATTTCGAAGGTTACTAGCGTTTCACACTGTTTTTCGTTCCTATTCTAGTAAGATTCTTCTGGACTGTAATATAATCTTTCTATCTCAGGTAATTTGTCAAGAAACCTATCGTTTCAAAGTTCAGGAGAATTACCAGCGAACTTTTAACCTTGGTGTTATACAACTAACCATGAAAAGTGTTTGTAGTCACCGTAGTCTAGTAGGTAGTGTATTGGCTTATTAGACAAAAGGCCCGGGTTCGTATCCCAGGTGAGACATCAACACGAAAAAATATTTCTTCGGCGACTTCCTCTCAGCAGATTTCTGGCAAAGACTCTGAGAGTAAAAAATTGCCATGAAAAGCTTCTCAAAAATCTGTCGTTCGGAGTCGACTTTAAGCTGTAGGCCTTGCCGCTCATGTATAAAATTAACGCAGACAACATGAGTGGTGTGAGAAGATAGGTCGTAATCCTGACTGAAGGGTTGTAATGGTCAATTATGTATGTATGTTATACAACTAACCATGAAAAGTGTTTGTAGTCACCGTAGTCTAGTAGGTAGTGTATTGGCTTATTAGATGTGAGACCACAGTTCAATGCCCAGGTCGAACAATTCCCAACAAAACGAAACAAGAAAATATTTCTGCGGCAAATTATTCGCAGCAGATTTATGGCAAAAACTCTCGGAGTAAAGTAAAATTTCCATGAAAAGCTTCTCAAAAAATCTGTCTTTTGGAGTCGACTTTAAACTGTAGGTCCCGCCACTCTTGTATAAAATTAACCCACACAACATAAGTGGTCTAAGAAGCTAGGTCGTAACAAGTTCTGAATAAGATTACTAGTATCGAGCCTATTTATGATCTTTAGCAAGAAGTGTGAGGTCGTAATCCTGAATGAGGGGATGTAATGAACAATTAGGTTAGAGGACGTGTACTCATCAACTATGACAAGTGCGGGGGTCGAATTAACCCATTGTGCAATTATGTATGAATGTGTCTGTGTCCTTTGAAAATTTCCTAGTGAGACCATAACTCGTCTAATGTCTCGAATCGAATTTCTATCCATTGTTGTTGTTCCCATGCGAAATTCGCCATCATTTATCGTTTATTTTATGATTTTTTTTATTAATAATAAATGATAACCTTGTTTACATGGCCTATTTTGCTACAATTATTCTCAATTATGATAAGAACAAACAATTTATCGTTGAATATTATGTTTCATTGCAATAAATTGTCAATTTGAAAATCATTTCATGGGTTTTTTTTAATTATTTTTGGACATTGATTAACAAGAATAATATTTTTCAATTGATTTATTTAATAGATTCCATTTGATTTTTTCCTTCCATTCTCATCCTGTTTAAATTTTCTTTTCTTTTTTTGCTGGCATCATTTTATTAAAAATTTTTTATTGAAATTCGCATAGACTGGTTGGTTGGTGTAGCTGGTGCTGTATGTTTTGTATTTTGCAAACTTTAATTAAGGTCTTCTAAGATAAAAAAATTGAAAAAAATTGAAAAATAAAATAAACAAACATAAAAGATATACAAATAAATAAATTAATAACAATAATAGCAATACTAGCAATAATAAAAAATACTTTGTGGTTGCAATCAATGTGTAGTCTTGTCGTATATTTCTTTAGAGCGGAGTCAATGGATTTGCATAGAAATGCCACAAATTAGTGATGCATACAATGGTACTCTTTAGGGTGCCATAAACTTTTTAGTTTGAAACACAAAATTTAATTTAAAAAAGAGTTCAAATAAAGCCCCACCATATCTTCTGCTGCCTAAGCACCCTTACTTATGTAGGTGCTTAGAAGACAATAACAATAGATTCGCAGATATTCCAGAAGTTGCCATCTCATGTTTCTAATTCCTCTTTTGCACTAATTCAAGTTATCTGTGTAGCTTACAAAAGTAAAAATTCCTACTCTGAATATTCTAAATGCTTCACCATATCTTGAGCTGCCTAAGCACCCTTACTTATTCGCTTAGAAAATAAGAACAATAGATACCCAGATATTCCAGAAGTTGCCATCTCATGTTAATAATTCCTCTTTTGCACTAATTCAAGTTATCAGTGTAGAGTAGAAAAGTGAAAATCATGTTATTAGGGCCCAAACTTAATTTATTTGTTCTTTTAGAAGACAATCGCAATCGATTCACAGATATTCCAGAAGTTGCCATCTTATGTTTCTAATTCCTCTTTTGCAGTCATTAGTGTAACCCAGAAAAGCAAAAATCTTGTCCTGGAAATAAATATCCTGCACTGTCTTCAGTTGCCTAAGCACCCTTACTTATTCGCTTAGAAAATAATAACAATTGATACACACCTATATTCCAGAAGTTGCCATTTCATGTTTTTAATTCCTTTTTCGCATTAATTCAAGTTATCAGTGTACCCTAGAAAATTGAAAATCATGTCATTGGGGCCCAAATTTACTTTATTTGTTCTCTTAGAAGACAATCACAATCGATTCACAGATATTCCAGAAGTTGCCATCTTATGTTTCTAATTCCTCTTTTGCAGTCATTAGTGTAACCCAGAAAAGCAAAAATCTTGTCCTGGAAATAAATATCCTAAGTACTGCACTGTCCTCAGCTGCCTAAGCAACTTTACTTACTCGCTAAGAAGACAATCACAAGAGATTCACAAATATTCCAGAAGTTGCAATCTTATGTTTCCAGAGAAGCGAAAATCCCGTCATGAGGGCGCTTGAGCTCGAAAGCAAAATAAATATCCTAAATTTACTTTAATTTTACTTAGAATACAATCACAGTAGATTCACAGATATTCCAGAAGTTGCCATCTCATGTTTCTAATTCCTCATTCGTACTAATTCAAGTTATCAGTATAGCCTAGAAAATTGAAAATCATGTCATTGGGGCCCAAATTTACTTTATTTGTTCTCTTAGAGACAATCACAATAGATTCACAGATATTCCAGAAGTTGCCATCTCATGTTTCTAATTCCTCTTTTGCAGTAGTTCAAGTCATCAGTGTAGCCCAGAGAAGCGAAAATCCTATTCTGGGAATAATTGCCTAAGCAACTTTACTTGCTTTCTTAGAAGACAATAACAATAGATTCACAGATATTCCAGAAGTTGCCATCTCATGTTTCATAGTCCCCATTTGCGATTAATCAAGTCATCATTGTAGCCTAGAAAAGCGAAAATCCTGTCATCAAGACGCTCGGTTTCGGGAAAGAAATAAGTATTCCAAATTTTCTTTACTAGCTCTCTTAGAATATAATAACAGCAGATTCACAGATATTCCAGAAGTTACCATCTCATGTTTCTAAGTCCTCTTTTGCAATAATTCAAGTCATCAGTGTAGCCCAGAAAAGCAAAAATCTTGTAAATATCCTAGGGACTGCACAGTCTTTAGCTCCCTGAGCAACCTTACTTACTCGCTTAGAAGACAATCACAATAGATTCACAGATATTCCAGAAGTTGCCATCTTATGCTTTCAGTTCCTTTTTTTGCAATAATTCTAGCCATCAGTGTAACCTAAAAAATCAAAAGTCTTGTCATCAGGATATTCGGGTTCGCAGGGCACATAAGTATTGAAAAATAATTTAAAAAACACCAGAGATCGATCGGATACAATGTGTAGACTGAATCGTTTCAAAAGTATCCGATTTGAAGATTAAAATCGCCTTTACAAAACTGCCATTGGCCACCATACCTATCTGTCTTCCCTATAGTCTTGACAGAGTTGACAACAACCCTAGAGTGTCGTGGATATTATTCTTTGACTTTCATTGAACAGAGTATGCTTCATACATTCGTTAAATATTCTAAGCATGGGTAATCAGAAAAGCTTTTCCAGTAAATTGAGGGCAGGCACAACGGAGTATATGTTGTTGACAAATAGGGACAAGCGACGTATTGCAACTCAGATTAAACCGATATCCCTACTTTCGATGTTGTCAGTGAATTTGTTTATCTTGGCCCTGCCGTTAAAAGCATAAATGATAGTCGACTGGAACTCATGCCATCGGGACTTCTTTGCTTATTAAAGTATTGCATTGTCTAGTGGTAATTGCCGCAGGTAAAGTGTTTTATTAGTCATGAGGCCACGGTTCAAAGCCCAGGTCAGACATCCCGATCTAAACGAAATATGAAAAAATAGTTCTTCGCTATGTGACTCTGTGAGAGTAAAAAATTGTCATGAAAAGTTTCTCAGAAATCTGTCCTTCGGAGTCGACTTCAAAGTCGTAAGGCTGAATCGATTTTAGGTCGCAATCCTGACTGAATGGTTATAATGACCCGTTATGTATGTGTGAATTTATGTTGCCTAGGCGGAAGCGTTTTGAAGATAATCAATCATCTTGACATTGCCAATAACTATTTTAGAGTTCACTCCACTTGGCGTCGCTATGAGAGGAAGTCCAAATTTTAGTCATACCCTATGAGGAACCAAAGCTAATGCTTTCAGAACGTTATTCCTGCTTTAATCTTTATTTTTAAATGCAAAAGGAAATCGGAAACTACCCCTAAATTTCTGAGTAGTAAACTGTATGAATACGATGGGCCCGTTAACCGAGATAACCTGTTCTATTATCGTATCTTTCGTTCACGAGATCAAAAGGGTTACAGTAGATTCTCAGGGAGTTATAGTCCTCCCAAAAATTCCAAAGTAGAGGCTAAGTTCTACAGGGATTTGCAACACATGTGGGGGTGCAATTTTCCACTTGAGTTTAATATCTCAGGATGGAACTGGAAGCTTCACAGGTAAGGGTTGATAAATAAAGATGGGAACATTCCCCTTGTTAGGGACATCTCTGCTGATCTTGCGAATCAATTGTTGAAGATCAGAAACCGATTTAGCTTTCTGTTAAAAGACTGGCATTACATGCATACATATAAGCATAATAAATTACGACCTAGCTTCTCACACCATTTATGTTGGGTTAATTTCATACATAAGTGGTGGGACCTACAGTTTAAAAACTTGAGAAACTTTTAATGGCAATTTTTTATTTCGCTCTCAAAGTTTTTGCCAGAAATCTGAAGAGAAGAAAAGGCCGAAGGAATTTTTTTTTCTTTCATATTTCGTTTAGCTCGAGATGTTTAGGCTGGGCTTCACGGCCAATAAGCCAACATAATACCTACTAGACTACGGAGAAGGCTAGGCATTATAAGTGAAAATAAAAAAGTACTTTTTAATCATAAAAAAAGTACTTTTTTGCGTATGTTTACAAAGGAAATTTTTATGTTGACGAATACCTGCTACAGATACGTACATAGGCGACGTACGTATAGCAACGCAACACGATCATTTGAATATTTTTTTTTTTGTTGTTTTTGTTTGTATGCTTGTGAGTTTAATTTTCTAAATTGAAATAAATTTATGCTGTTGAGTCTGTCAGTGTGTGTGTGCGTGTGTCTGCCTGTGCTAAAACATTAAGAAGAAGTAGAATGACATCATTTAACCCTAAAAAAGTCAAACAAACAAACACACACAAGTGCATAATTTATGTTGTCGTACAAAGAATACGAAGAAGTAAGTACTCACATTAAATTACGGTATCGTTTTATAACACAATGACAGACATGCTAATAAAATAGTTGTTGTTGTGGTAGTTGTAGTAGTGGAACTAGAGTATGTAAATACGTTGAAGAGCGTACTACTGTAGCTTATTTAAATACACTGTTAAGTACTGTGCTTCAAAAATGTTAATAAACCCCCAGTGCGTGTACATTTATGATGTAAAAGGCTGTTAAGGCCGTGCTTTTAATGCAATAAATTAATATTTTTTAAATAAATAAATCAACAAAAAATAATAAAAAAAAAATAAAAAAAATTATTTTAAAAGTTGAAGGAGTTTCAACTAGAGATGATCTGCTGAATTTGCTACATTAATTCCGGCTTATGAATATCATTTAAATTTTATTTAAATTTTATTAATCAGTCATGTAGTTATTGTGTAAATTGTTTTGTTTTTTTTATAAAATATTATGGTAGACGTGATTTAAATTCATAATTAAGTAATCGCCTTATACTCGTATAAAACAATATTTATTTTTTTTTTTTTTGTTAATAAAAATTATTCAAAATTTTTGTATAATTTTTGGTTTTTTTTCTCTCGTTTTTTGTTTGTTAGTGAAATTTTGGCTTGATCCACCTAAATTGTCTGCCAATAAATTTTATTTTCAAGGTTTTATTTGCACTTATTTTAATAAATGGTTGGTTGGCTTATGGCCTGTAAATTATCATTCGCATTGCAATACGCGCATAAATTTAAATTTTTTTTCAAATTAAATTTTAAAATATGAATTTAAAAACAAACTTAGTAAACAGTGGCATTTTATTAGATGACATTTATACCAAAAATTTAATTGAAATTTTATGGAAGCTAATATCTTAACCTTCCTTTTCATTGATACTAGATCTTCCCAATTTTTACTATTCAAAACATATGATCGGCCAGTATTGTGTGTTTCATATTATTCTACGGTGAAAGTGTTTAGGGTTATTAGGTCCATTTTAGCGATTAGTGTTGATAGATGAACTAAAAACATGTGTGCAAAGATACATTCGAATTTGAATATCCAAGACGCAATCAATAAATTTTAGCAGCGCTAGATTTGGCGTTAACAGAGTAACATTTCCTCTTAACAGAACAAACTTAACCAGAGCACTGTTAAATATTGAACAGTATCCCTCTGAACAAGCCCAATTGTTTAGGAGCTAATTTTAGAAAATACTCTAGATCTATGAGTACCCTACTGTATACAAAAGAAGGTTCCAAAGCTTCTTAATATAATCAGCAACATAGTCCCATGTAAAGTTATATGCTACTAAGAAAATTGGTTTTGAAAAAATAAATTATTTGCTTGAAAATTCTCTAGAAGATCAGTGTCCATTTTGGAACATATAAGAAAACTATGGGTGTACTATACGGAGATGTGCAAACGTGGTTAAGGGTCCTCTTTTGACTGTGGTATGGATAGCTGGAATAATTTTGAGAGTTAAGATTTTGAATTTTGAAAAAATCAAATAATAATGATCATAATGGAAATTACATTTCATGTTAATAGTCTGCAATAAACAGTTACAGTGTGTTAAACAGTTAACAGTGCTCTGCTAAGAGCACATTTTGCCCTGTTAGATGCAAGAATTGGCGCTGCTAAAAGTGTGGGTTTGCGTCTTTGAATTTTAAATTCGAATTTATCTTCACACATCTACTAACAACAGGGTTAGCTGATAGGCGAAAGTATCGATGGTCCACGAACATATACAAGCAATTGATTACTCATACGTTTCCGAATGTTTGTGGATGATGGCATTGAAGTTTTAAGAACACTGACTGTTACATGCTCTTCTATGCTCCCCATGTAGTAGGACAGTTCCAGAGTGAAAAACTCAAAACACATGAACACACTTTCGATTTGAAGCCAAGTGAAAGTTTACACCAGCGAAATATGTGATAATTTCAACTGTGTCTCGCAGTACAGCAATAATATCTGACAAACATTAGCAAGAATATCAGACATTCAGGCTGTGATTCGCATGCTCAGCTTCTATGTAGTTGACATGAGATTAGAAGAAAACCTGAATCAGCTATACAAGATTGGATCTTCTGTCACGTAGGAATGAGTGTCAATGAGCAGGTAACTTAAGTTACGAGGATGTTATCTTCCACTCTGCTGATGAGGTCGTTGTGAAGTAAGAAGATGGGTTTGGAAGGGTATGCTAGGAGTTGACACTCTTCTTAATTCAAACGGCTTTGAGGCAATTTTAACATTTGTTTGGTCGTTATAGCGAGAATTAATTGAAGTTGGGCACCAAACTATCGTTTGAGGATTGTAATCATTTTACCAGGGTTAATATACTTAAAGAATACTTGTTTTAGGGTAGGGATAGATTCAAGCTCAATATGCAGACTCTCTAATAAGGAGAACGCATCATCGAACAAAAACTGGAAAATTATGAGGCTTAAATGCATCTCAGAAGGAAACACCGCATCTTCAAGAGGATGCGGAAGACATGTACACACGTGGTGAGCAGTTCAATAAATCAAGTGGTCGCGATACTTCCACGAACTCTGCTCTGTTTTTCTACTTCACTTAAGAAAACTCAATCTATGCACAGAAAAAATCGTTATGTTTTGTGCCTATAAATACTCCACAATGCAGTGTAATATGCGCAAAAGATTCCTTTTTCAAAAAAAACAAAAAGTAATGTTTGTCTAGAAGTTGCCAAGTAAAATATTTGACATCCAGCCTACAATATTGTTACGTTTTTACCTTTTTTAAAAACGTTAAAAATATGAGTTCGTAGATTCCAAACAAAATAAAAATAAATTTGTGTTTAATTTTAAATTAATTATTTATTGTCCGCACAATTCCGTGTGCTACATTGAACGATTTGACATGAACAACAACAATTTGCTTTAATTCTTATTATTTTTTGCATTCTTCCAATTGTTCAATAGATCTTTATACGGAGAACCACAATTATTTTCTTCACCCGCAATGTGTCTTCACACAAGACTGACTGAATTATTACTGAATTCCACGTGTCTTTACACATGACTGACTGAATTGTTACTGAATCGCTGTTGCCTGCTCTGTTTTGCCTTTTTATCACAAGGGTCAGCAGTCTGATGAATGCACTTATATGAGAATACATAATTGGTCATTATAACCCATCAAGTCAGCATTATTGACCTAGTTTCTCACACCACTTATGTTGTGTGTGTTAATTTTATACATGACTAGCGGGACCTACAGTTTAAAGTCGACTCCGAACGACAGATTTTATGAGAAACTTTTCATGGCAATTTTATTTACTCTCAAAGTTTTTGCCAGAAATCAGAAATCGTTGAAAAAATACTTTTTGTATTTGGTTTTGATGTCTGGCCTGGGACTCGAACCCTGCCTTTTACGTCTAATAAGCCAACACACTACCTACTAGACCACGGCGACGACATGAGAATGTCTTCGCAAAATCTCTATAAATGTAAACAAGTTGCTTGCAGTGTTGTTGTTGCCGGTTTAGTGTTATCCGCTTTTTTTTATACTTCATTTTGTTACTGCTTGTTTACTTCTTTGTCTCCTTATTTTTTTGTACTGATGTTGTTGTTAAATTTTTGTTTATTCGTTGATCATGTAAACAAGTCCAGGTTTTTCTTTTTGGAGCTATTGTAACAACATATTTGATTTGAGCAGACAATATTTTTAGGTTTTATAATAAGTAAAGAGGAAATTTGTATTCTTATAACATTGATTCACATTGTGTCATCCATCAATCAAATGTTCACAATTGGGTCGCATTAATTTTAAAACTTCAAGTCTTAGGTACTGTTATTGAAGTGTCTCTAACGAAAGGTTGATTCATAAATCTCTCTTATTTGATTTGTATTTCAATATGATTAAGCTTCACAAGTATTTGTTTTTTTTTATTTTTTATAGCAATTCAGGCCATAAAATAAATAATTTTCAGAATTTCTTAGAATATAGAGAGACAGAGACTTGCTTTTTTTTTGCTGACAATTACAGAAATTGCTTACAAATATACAATACGATACGATACTTTACGGACGTACGTACAATATGCATATGAGTCTACGAGTAATTTACGCTTTAGAAAAAAGCTGCTGATGAAGTCATTGTTGGTGTTTTACGACAACACACCCACAAACAATTGCAAAAAAATTAAATTAAAAAACTAAAAACCCCGTTTAATGAATAGATTCTTGAAAAACAGAAAAAAAAACTTAAACAAATGCGTTGTTGTACGCTGTATCAATACAAATATTTGTTTTAAATTGTAAACAATTTTCCAACTAAAAGTTCTATTTATTGTGGTAAGAAAAAGAGAAAAAATAATTTGCCTTTCAAATACTCATAATATTCAGAAATCGTTTAATAAATTATGATTTTATGCAAGTAAGCAAACGCAACAACAAACAATGTGTCGCGACCGAATTCTCGACAAGGCGAAACCTCGTACGTTCCACTTCAAGAACCTTCATCAGACTGATTCGTCTGCATATTAAAAGGCAAGACAAAGTACATAACGACCAGTAAGAATTCAGTCAGCCTTGTGCGAAGTTACGTGCGAAGAACAAAGCCGTGGTTTGAAGATCGCAGTTGTAAAGATCGACCGAACGGTTGTTAGTGTTTATGCGAGCAGAAGTTTAAGAAGACTAGCGAAGAATAGTTTTGTGATAAGAATAACGAATAAACAAGTTCTTATTGTAATGAGAGATTTTTGAAGAGCTATAGGAAAATTTTTCAAAAAAAAAAAACACTTAAAATTCACATAAATGCATGAAATCTTTAATTGAATCGAAAGTACGGTCCATATAATTTAATATTTGAATATTATTTCATGCAAATGTTGACCGCGACTAAGACTCAAATGGTCCATCCGCTTAGTCCAATTTTTTCATACTCTTTCAAACATTTTGGCCGGTATCTCACAAATTAATGCTTCAATGTTGTCTTCCAATGCCTCGATTAGAGCGAGCTTGTCTGTACATGACATGAGCTTTAACATAGCCCCACAAATAATACTCTAAAGGCGTTAAATCGCACGATCTAGGCGGCCAATTGACCGGTCCCGAACGCGAAATAAAATGTTCGCCTCTCAATAAGTCCAATGTTACTCGTGCTGTGTGGCATGCGGCACAGTCTTGTTGAAACCACATGTAATGCAAGTCAAGCTCTTGTATTTTGGGCAAAAAAATTGGATATCATCCCACGGTAGCGCTCACCATTCACAGTTACGTTACAATTCGCAGCATTTTCGAAGAAGTACGGTCAAGTGATGCCACCAGCCCCATAAACCGCACCAAACTTTTAGTTTTGCAATGCTTCTGGCTAATCTTCACTACGAAATCGACAATTCTGCTTATTTACGTATCCATTGAGCCAAAAATTAGTTTCGTCGCTGAACACAATTTTTCAATAATGAAGTGGATCCTCGGCCAACTTTCCAATTGCCCATTCATCAAAAATGTTGCTTTGCGGTAGGTCGTTCGGCTTCAATTCAGGCACCAGTTGTATTTTGAAAGGCTTCACACCTAAATCCTTCCGAAAAAATTTTCCACGTTGTTAAGTAACAGAAGCCCAATTACTTCGAACGACGACGTATCGATAATTGATTGTGATCATTAATACTGGCCGATACCGTTGCGATATTTTCTTCAGTTCGGACTCTACGTAAGAGTGTTGGTGGTTTAATGTCCAACAATGTAAATTTGGTGCGAAATTTAGTCAGAATAGCTCGAATAACCGCTTCAGTGGGTCGATTAAACTGGACCATAAACTGGAAGAAGCGCACAATGAACTTTCTTAACAGAGAACGTATTTTGATAATAAAATTTAACTAGATGACCGCAGCGTTAGTTGTCATTTTTGTAACATAAAAATAATTGCCAAAACAGCTTTTTACAACTTAATATGCATCTTATTTATAACTAACTTAGTAATAAACGGAATAATAGTAAATAGCGGTATTGCCAGAATGGATTTTAATACATACTATATTATGTAGAACTGTATTACTATTAAGCGACCCTGTATTAGCACACTTGAACAACAACATGTAGTCACAATGACAACAGTATTATTACGCAGTTCTATATAAAATATAATTTTTATCAATGAAAATATTAATTTTTCAATTTCTAATTATTTTTCGCCATTAGTGTTAGATTCAAGCTTTAAAATGAGATATCATTCATTATTAGATGCGGTGGTATGGGAGATATTTGCAACCGACAAAAAAAAGTTCTTTAGAAATAATATATATGATGATTCGCAAACGTTGTTCGTTTGTAAGACGATTCATGGTTAAATTATAGACCAAACTGAAGATGTTGGACAGTGAAACAAAACACGAAACGTACATGAGCTGTTTAAACCACTGTTGCCAAAAAGATAATAGCCAAAAAAAATCACCCCTTATAAGTTGGCAACAGTGGCACATAAGATAGTGCGGACAATAAAGAGTTTAATTGAAATTAAACACAGATTTGCATTTCATATTTTCATTTTGATATCTGACCTGGGATTTGAACCGAGTCCTCATGTCTAATAAGGCAACACACTACCCACTAGACCATGGCGACTTATTTCCCTTCACAAAACCTCCTTTTCCCCTTTTTTATTTTAAATCTCTTGTAAATGCATGTGTCAGAAAAATAATGTGAGGTCTCAAACAAAGAGAAAGGAAAGGCGGCAGTACATTTGCAAATAAATTGATGGAAGAAATAAAATTCTACGCATTAAAAATGGAAGAAAAACATGAAAAAGAGAAAAAGGATTAAATGATAGACACTTCCTAAATAGATTTTCATTTTTCGCAGATCAAAAGATGATTGGAAAAGCATAAATCTTTTCATTTTACTGCCATGAATCTTTTTCTTTCTTTTTAACTTTTTATGTTCTCTACACTTCTTGCACAGTGAGTGCATAGTAGCCATCCATCTCCACCATGATGATGATGATGTTGGTGAGGCTTATTTGCTCCCCTTTCTTTCGAAATTCATAAAAACACATTTTGGAAAAATAAAACGAAACAAAAAAAAAGAATGAAATGAAATGAAAGAAAAACAAATTTTGGCACATGTGCTCATTTTATGTTGTCGGCAAAAAATTTCGCAGTGCGTGTGTATAGCAGTCAGACCCAGACTATTTAACCACCAACCAACCATATGGTTGGCGCATGATTATGGAAGTTCAAATGGATCAACGTATAGCAACGACTGCCTACATGTTTACCATATGAAAACTGTATCAAGTACTAGGGTAGACTTTCCAAGAGAGATTTATTTGTGTAGTTAATGATTTTGCTATTCGGATATTATTTTGCAAAATTTTTTTTGATCTCCGAGTTTAAGACTGGAACGCATTACTTTAAATGTAAAATTTTTTAAAAGCCTTTAAAAGCAATGCACCCCATATGTTTCATGTTTTTGCAAACAAAAATTTTGATTTTCTGATTTTCCGGGGTATTTATGAGTTTTTATAACCCATGCCACTATAGCTGGTAGGGCCAGATTGTAAATAAGCTTTGCTTTTAATTTAACACTAAACCTACCGATAGTTCATGTATTCCTATTCCTACCAAAGGGGGTAGAATGACCCATTGCGGTATTTAAGGTAGATTACATACATTCTCGGTAAAAAAAAAATTAACAAGAGAGGAGTAAACCTTGGAAAACACAATAAAAGTTGTAAAGGCAAATGGCAATGCGATAATGTTATTTTGAAGAAATTCTGACAAGAAGTTTAAAATGGGTCATTTGACCCGTCCATGGTAGGTTTAGTGTTAATATACACAAGTCATCGCTATCTGGCTTCCTTCGTTTGTCGGCATTACTCTCCGAAAAGTGCTTCCACTTATCAAGCATAGAATAGGAGTGAATGGTAGCTTTACGGAAATAAAATATCACTTAAGCTCTCCTAGCTGTCTGGTATAAAAAGACATGAGCAATTCCTCAGGCCTACGGACAAGCCCAGATCAACAAGTCTCTGCAACAAACAAGTCTCCCTTAAAGCTAAGTTAAAAAAAAATAGTCAAAAAATTTAATGAATCTTATAATCGAATTGGTACTCGTTGATATTAACACGTTGACTGCCGCGGCAAATTTCAGGTAACTGGCCAAAAAACGATAACATGATTTTTTTACATTAGTAAGTACGAGATAACTCGTAGTTTGGCTTCCTGGAAGAGAACGCAATCTACGAGTTATCTCGTAGTTTGACTTCCTAGAATAGAATGCAACCTACGAGTTATCTCGTAGTTTGACTTCCTATAATAGAACGTAATCTATGAGTTATCTCGTAGTTTAGCTTCCTAGAAGAGAAGGCAATATACGAGTTATCTTTATCCTAGAAGAGATCTAGGCGTATTTTGACTTCCTACGAGTTCGGATTAAATGATAGACACTTCCTAAATAAATTTTCATTTTTCGCAGATCAAAAGATGATTGGAAAAGCATAAATCTTTTCATTTTACTGCCATGAATCTCTTTCTTTTTCTATTTCTTTTTCACTTTTTATGTTCTCTACACTTCTTGCACAGTGAGTGCATAGTAGCCATCCATCTCCACCATGATGATGATGAGGTTTATTTGCTCCCCTTTCTTTTGAAATTCATAAAAACACTTTTTGGATAAATAAAATGAAACAAAAACAAAAAAAAAAAGAATGAAATGAAATGAAAGAAAAACAAATTTTGGCACATGTGCTCATTTTATGTTGTCGGCAAAAAATTTCGCAGTGCGTGTGTATAGCAGTCAGACCCAGACTATTTAACCACCAACCAACCATATGGTTGGCGAATGATTATGGAAGTTCAAATGGATCAACGTATAGCAACGACTGCCTACATGTTTACCATATGAAAACGGTATCGAATAGTAGGGTAGACTTTCCAAGAGAGATTTATTTGTGTAGTTAATGGTTTTGCTATTCGGATATTATTTTGCAAAATTTTTTTTTTTGATCTCCGAGTTTAAGACTGGAACGCATTACTTTAAGAGTAAAATTTTTTAAAAGCCTTTAAAAGCAGTGCACCCCATATGTTTCATGTTTTTGCAAACAAAAATTTTGATTTTCCTATTTTCCGGGGTATTTATGAGTTTTTATAACCCATGCCACTATAGCTGGTAGGGCCAGATTGTAAATAAGCTTTGCTTTTAATTTAATACACACAAGTCATCGCTGTCTGGCTTCCTTTGGTTGTCGGCATTACTCTCCGAAAAGTGCTTCCACTTATCAAGCATAGAATAGGAGTGAATGGTAGCTTTACGGAAATAAAATATCACTTAAGCTCTCCTAGCTGTCTGGTATAAAAAGACATGAGCAATTCCTCAGGCCTACGGACAAGCCCAGATCAACAAGTCTCTGCAACAAACAAGTCTCCCTTAAAGCTAAGTTAAAAAAAAATAGTCAAAAAATTTAATGAATCTTATAATCGAATTGGTACTCGTTGATATTAACACGTTGACTGCCGCGGCAAATTTCAGGTAACTGGCCAAAAAACGATAACATGATTTTTTTACATTAGTAAGTACGAGATAACTCGTAGTTTGGCTTCCTGGAAGAGAACGCAATCTACGAGTTATCTCGTAGTTTGACTTCCTAGAATAGAATGCAACCTACGAGTTATCTCGTAGTTTGACTTCCTAAAATAGAACGTAATCTATGAGTTATCTCGTAGTTTGACTTCCTATAATGGAACGCAATCTACGAGTTATTTCGCAGTTTGACTTCCTAGAGTAGAACGCAATCTACAAGTTATCTCGTAGTTTGGCTTCCTAGAAGAGAACGCAATCTACCAATTATCTCGTAGTTTGGCTTCCTAGGATAGAACACAATCTACGAGTTATTTCGTATTTTGACTTCCTAAAAGAGAACGCAATCTACGAGTTATCTCGTAGTTTGACTTCCTAGAATAGAACGCAATCTACGAATTACCTCGTTTCTAAAAAGGGTGATTTAAATAAGAGAAGAGCAGAAGTCTTACCACATTCTTGAACTTCTAAAGAAGTCATTTGAGAATATCCTTTTCACTTTATGCAATTAACTGGGAGAATAAATACAATGACAGTGATGTACTTACTTAATTGGCCATTGACAATTCCATTAACGAATTTCGACATGCCGCAACACATCCTTCCAGGCCACACATCAATCGATGACATGGGTGCTTCGATTTGCTCCTTCTAATACCGAATTCAGCAAATGGAAATGCAACTGATTGTATGTAAACAAGCAAAATTGTAGCATTTGGGGCACAGAAAACCCGCGCGCATACATTGACGCACCCAAAACGAGTTACTGTTTGGTGCGGATATTGGTCCAGAGGCATAATTGGGCAATTTTTATTCGAAAATGAGCAAGGAGTGGCCGTTACAGTCAATGGCGATCGTTATCGGGCCATGTTGAACGAATTTTTGCTCACAAAAATTGAAGAGGAGGATATTGGCAATATTTGGTTTCAACAGGATAGCACTATGTGTCACACAGCCGAAGCTACACTCGATGTTTTGCGCGCTGTTTATGAAGATCGCGTTATCAGCCGCAAAGCTGATGTCGTTTGGCCATCTCGGAGCTGCGATTTGACACCGCTGGACTATTATGTGTGGGATGTCGTCGATGATAAGTGTTACGCTGACAAGCCAGAGACAATTGACACTTTAAAGGACAATATTTGTGAAGCCATTGGTGAAATACAGCTGCACACGATCAATAATGTACTTAAAAATTTAACCAATTGTGTAGGCTACTGCCTGGCCAGCCGAGACAGCCATTTGAATGAAATTATTTTCCATTATTAACCGAAAGGATTGTACTTTCAAATAAAAAAAGAAATTCAAGATAATATTTCGTAGTTGTTTTTTAAAGAATTTAAAAAAAAAGATATTTGGCGGACCCGTCATAAAGTGATCGATTTGAAGAGATTTGAAACGACAGTTTTATTCTTGAGGTAGATCTAGATTCTCTTATCAATAACGTCCTATATACAAACAAATTCGTTGTGATTGATTACAAATAGGACAAAATGAATAAAATTTTGAATACATTTGGCTTCAACAACACTTCTCCTGTGCAACACTTCTTTCCTTAAATTTTTGCGCATTATTGCCGCAATTCCCTTATGCTGTAGGGTACTTGTACAATCAGACTTGACCTACTAATACATACTCCCTGGCATGTTCTTGTTTGATTCTTTTTATTCGCAATAGGAAAATGAAATCATAAATTTTGAGGAAAATGCGATAAAAAAGAAAACATCATCTCGCTCAACGTCTATGTAACTACGCCATAATCTGTCTGTCTGACTCGGCATCCGAGTATGTGCTCTTCTTTGTCTGCAGAACATATTGTAACCACATGAAAATGCATTTTTTTTGTTGTTTTGCTTCTGACGTTCATTCAATTCAATTTCTTTCCTTTTTTTCCTTGACTTTTTTCGTGTATGGTTTGTGCGTATTTTGTAATTGAAAATTTTATGAAAAATTGTTTACAAAAGATATGACAGACAGCCAGCCTGTACAATGACCTTCTTTCCTCTCTCCCTCTGACTTGTCTTTACAATAGCAATGCCAAAGGATGTTCCCGATAAGGGTTGTTTTCTTATGCTACACCTTTAGTTACAACAACAAAACGAACAGACGATAAGCTAGTCTTTGCATTAATAAGCCTGCGCGCCAATTTCTCCTTTAAACACGGCCTAAAAGATAAACGCATGTGCCTCTACGTATCTGCATCATTTTCAATGAGTCATTTGGCTAATGGTTTATGTACGTATCTCCTTAGTCCCATGGAAACGTTTAAGAAACGTTTTACAAATGTTCCTATTGCCGTTCTTGTTGTTGCTTTTCAAAGCATCATCATTAAGGAGGAGGATCATGTAACAAAAAATTTTGGTAAAGAAATGCTTTGTAATCTTTAGGGGAATGTTTTTTTATTATCTTGAAACAGTCATGATGATTAGATTAGCAGCCCCATTTATTTCAATGTCCGTAGGTGCCAATTCAAAGTTGTTTGGACTCCCAAAATACTCATGAGTACCGAAGGTTTTTGCCTTCTTTGTGGGTTTACGTTAAAGATTGTGTTTAGTTGGAGAATCTTCTCATGCTGAAGCATTTAGAAGCCAACATTCCCCAAATCTAAGGCGCTATTTTGAAAGGTAGGTATGTTGGTAGAGGTGGCCGCCCATCCAAAATACTCATGAGTACCGAAGTTTTAGCCATTTCTGGGGGTTTACGTTAAAGATTGTGTTTAGTTGGAGAATCTTCCCATGCTGAAGCATTTAGAAGCCAACATTCCTCAAATCTAAGGCGCTATTTTGAAAGGTAGGTATGTTGGTAGAGGTGGCCGCCCATCCAAAATACTCATGAGTACCGAAGTTTTAGCCATTTCTGTGGGTTTACGTTAAAGATTGTGTTGAGTTGGAGAATCTTCCAATGTTGAAGCATTTGAATACCAACATTCCTCAAATCTAAGGCGCTTTTTTCAAAGGTAGGTATGTAGGTAGAGGTGGCCGCCTATTCAAGAAAAATTCTTAGGGTGACTCACTTAGACCGCATTGGGCCCATTGTGCTACCACACTTTTCCGTTATCGTCTCGTCTCGAAACCATTCGGCGCTCCTAATGAAGTGATTCAAGCTGGCAACGTCAATCTTTGAAAGTTACTCCAGATCATCCATGTAGTAAGTACCCAAGTACTTTCTTCTCCTTTAGCAAAGAGCCATGCATGTACCCAGTAGATGAAACACACTCTCCTCTTCTTCCTCACATCTGCAGCTTCTGCAGAAGTCGTTAGCAAGGTGTCCAAGACCAAGGCGCCTCGCTTGCATACCCACAATGCAATGCCCCGTAATGGACACCGTATACTACACTGAGCACGCCTCTTTAGAGTTTAAGTAGCCACTATTTTGAAAGGAAGAAGATTTAGGGGTCCTGGAATTAAACATTTCATGAAACCATGAAAGAAAAGTTCAACGAAAGTATACGGTATACTCAGGCTTCCATAAGTAAACGGCTATTTGGTAGTACTGTGCCTAAAGTTGCCGTAGTCTAGTAGATAGTGTGTTGGCTTATTAGACGTAAAGCCATGGATAAAGCCCCAGTCCAGACATCAACACAAAAATATGAAAAAAAGTTTTTCTTCGGGGATTTCCTTTCAGCAGATTTTTGGCAAAAATTCTGAGAGTAAAAAAAACTGCCATGAAAAGTTTCTCAAAAATCTGTCATTCGGAGTCGACTTTAAACTGTAGGTCCCGCCACTAATATATAAAAAATTAACACACACAACATAAGTGGTGTGAGAAATTAGGCCAATAATCCAGACTGAAGGATTATAATGACCAATTAAGTATGTATGTATGCAATTCCAGAAGGTTAAACTGGTTTGTGGGCTTCAACAAAAGATTGAAGAATGCGCTTCAGAAGTGGGAGTCCCTAACTGAGCTGTAAGTTTGTCGTCTTACGTTGAAAATTCCACCCCACGCTCCACTACTGTAAATCTCAATGGCGTTAAATTCAATATTATCCGATACTTACTCCAAATCTCGGAAATTTTAGGGTAACTATAACTCCCAGGTCAGACATCAAAACGAAAAATATTTCTTCGGCGACTTCCTCTCAGCAGATTCTGGCAAAACTCTAAAGTCAACTGCCATGAAGCTTCTCAAAACTGTCGTTGGATCGACTTTAACGTAGGTCCGCCTGTATAAAATAACGCACAAACAAAGTGGTGTGGAACTGGTCGTACCTGACGAAGGATGTCGGCCATTATTCAACCCCGAGTGTGACGAATGAACCCTCGTCAAACACGGATTGGACTGCACTGGGCTTCAGACCTATATCTATTGGGCTGCAAAGCAAATTATTGGCTACAAATTTTCACGAACTGCTCCTATGATCAGAGATCTATCACTGGGTACCCTTCTAAGGCAACGCGACTTCCCCTATCTAATTTATAGTTGGCAATAATAATTCCATAGAAGACTTTAGAGCTTAAGTTAAAGGTTAAACTCATTTTTCCCGCGTGAATAACGATTTTACAGTGATAATGTGTTCACCTCTGTAATATTTTAAAAAGAATAGCCTGTGACCTTCTGAAGTTTTTCAGCTCACAGTGGGAGCTTGAATACCACCTGATCTATACTCTCCAATATCTGCAGATTTCCCCGTAATATCAGTCGTTGGACAATAGACGTCGATCAAGGCTATTCTAGCAAGTTTCTCCTTTTATCATTTCCGATGTTGTCTCTGTGTTCTGGGAGCCCGAATATGTAAAGATTCAGCTACTGCTTCTATGTATTCATTGAGTTGCTACTAGGGGATGTACCCGAGATATTGGTTGTCATGCGAAGCTATGTCTCCCTTGTTGGAAGCAATTGACTATAAAACGCAATCTAGTATGACCGTGAACGTACTTACCTTATTCCTAATTGTTAATTACAACCCTTTATTCAGTATAACACCTTAGCTTCTCACATCGCCCATATTCTGGGCGTTAATTTTATCGTTTAAAGTGGAAACTTTTCATCGCAATTGTCTTTACTCTCAGAGTTTTGCCGGAAGACGTATTAGTGATAATTTTCCTCTTTATTCTCTTCTTTTCCTCTTATTTCGTTTTGTTCGCGAGGTTTAAGCTTAGGCTTGAACCATGAACTCGTGATTAATAAGTCAATACGCGACCTAGACTGCAGCAAATTTGTATATAAGGGAAGACAAAATAAGTCTTATAGGTCACAGTAATACAAAAAGTCACCGTAATCTAGTAGGTAGTGCTTTGGCTTATTAGTAGCGAATCCATGGTTCAAGCCTAAGCTAAAGCCTCTCAAACAAAATGAAATATCGACCTCAGTTCAAACATCAGGTCCGGCCTCTCTAACTGAACGAAGTTTTTAAAATATATTTCTTCGGTGACTTCCTCTCAGCAGATTTCTGGCAAAAATTCTTGAAAGACCCACGAAAATTTTCTTAAAATTCTGCTGTTTGGAGTCGACTTTAAACTGTAGGTCCCGCCACTCATGCATAAAAATTAATGCACACAACATAAGTGGTGTAAGAAACTAGGTCGTAATCCTCACAAAAGGGTTGTAATGTAATACGTTGAATGCGGCATAATAATCATTGTTATCGCTGTGATGATGCAGCATGAATCAACCTACGAACCAACTAGGGGTCATCCCCCCGAGAATATTGATCATATTGACGCCTCCATTTTATAACGTTCTAAGTATACTTAATGTTCTTACACATACATAATTCGCCATTATAACCCTTCAGTCAGGATTACGACCTAGCTTCTTACACCACTTATGTTGTGTGCGTTAATTTTATACATGAGTGGTGGGACCTACAGTTTAAAGTCGACTCCGAACGACAAATTTTTGAGAAGCTTTTCATGGCAATTTTTACTCTCAGAGTCTTTGCCAGAAATCTGCTGAGAGAAAGTCGCCGAAGAAATATTTTTCGTTTTGATGTCTGACCTGGGATTCGAACCCGGGCCTTTCGTCTAATAAGCCAACACACTACCTACTAGACCACGGCGACTTAATGTTCTTACATTTTTAAATTATGCGTTTTCTAATTTAAGTACTGCCAAAATTTGGTTAAGATGCTCCGATCCGTTCTGAAATTATAGTGAAAAATGTACTTAGAATAGACATTTAGTCGTATGTCGCGTATGTCGATATATAAAAAAGAATATTAACCTGCCGCTTCTAAATAATTTTCCAACACTGTTTGCTCTTTGACCCTTAAAATTTTACAATAAGATGGTGAACACAAATACAAATGCAATGCGATGTACATGTTTTTACTTATGCGAGTGTATTGTTTGGTTTTCAAAAAACGGCCGGTGTTTTTTGTCTTTTGTTGGGTTAGCGTCGTATCTACAAAAATATCAGCTGTTCGCTTGTCGTGTGCTGATGCGGTGGCATATGTGTTAGTGTAGCTGTTGGATGGATGGTAACTGAGTGTTGTGCATGTGTTCTACGTTGAGAGACTCATTCGTGTTTTTCATTTTGCTTGGTAGACGACAACAACGTCATTAAAATTCAGTCAAAATCATCAGTTGCTTAGTTTACGTCATGAATTACATATCGTTGTCGTTTTTACCGGTTCAAGTTTAACTTTTTTTTTTGCTTTTACGGTAGAGTGTGTTTCGTTTTGATTTTGAATTTGAAAATTCAAATTTTATAAAGTGAACGCGTTTGTGTGACGTTTGTGTTTACGACGATACGCAAATGCAGTAGAGCAGAAAAAAAAATTTAACAATTGAAGTTGAAAAATAGAAGCGAATGTTAAAAAAAAAAATTTTTTGAAAAAAAAGAAAAATTATTTAAAAATAGAATTTTAAAACAAAATAATATTAAAAAAAATTAAAATTAAATTGTTTACAAAATGTAGTTTTTTTTTGTATTATTTTTACCTCAAAGTGCAGAAAAATTTAATCAAAAAAAATTAAAAATCACGAAAATATTGTTTCGTTTGCCAAACCAAATTCATAAAATTTTCTTGAAAAAAAAACCAAAAAATAATTAAAAATAAAAATTCATTCAAGTAAATAAAAACTAACAAAAAAATAAGAAAAAAATTGTATTTTGCACTGATGTGTTATAAAAATAATTGAAAAAATTAAAAACAAAAAAAAAAAACAATTTTGACACACAAACATATTTTCACGATCATAAAAGAAAATTTTTTCAATCACGTAATTTATTGCCTGTAATTTGTTCATGTAATAAGAAATTATTTTCTACAAAATTTACAATCAAAAAAGTGTTTAAAATTTAATGCATTTTGTAATTCATACTGCAACTAATGAAAATTTTTTACGTGCGTTTAAAGAAATTTGAAAAAAAAAAATTTTTAAATAAACATTTTAAATGAATTGTTTACTTTAATTGTATCGATCAAATATTGATCAATTTCTTCGGAAGGTGTTTATTTTTTAATTGTTTTTAACATCATAGTGTTAAAAAATTTTTTTTTTTTATTTAAACTAAATATTGGCCAAGGCTGTAAAAAAAAGAATTATCGTAAGTTTTCAATTTTTCTTACTCATTTATAAATAATTATAAAATTATTTTTAAAAATAAATGTATAAGAATTTTAAAATTTTTAATCGGTGAAATTTTTATCAAAAAAAAAAATCTTACAATAAGAATAATGTACAGTGACTGCCAGTGAAAATCGTACATTGAAAATTTTGTGTAGCTCAATATTAATGTTCAAATTTAATTTAAAAACGAAATGGTGAAATTTTATTTTAATATTGAGTATTAAAGTTTAACAGTTACTACCATCTAATACTATGTTCACATAAGCAATTTAATTGAGTCAATATTCGCTTAATTGAAAACAATATTTTAACCGTTCAGGTATAATAAATATACAGAATATTAAGCTTACTCAATATTCGTTTAACATAATGTTAAGTATTAAAGTTTAGCAATTACTACCATCTAATACAATGTTCATGTAAGCAATTTAATTGAGTCAATATTCGCTTAATTGAGAACAATAGTCTAATCGTTCAGGTGTAATAAATTTACAGAATATTAAACTTACTCAATATTCGTTTAACATAATGTTAAGTATTAAAGTTTAGCAATTGCTATCATCTAATACTATGTTCACGTATGTTCACGTAAGCAATTTAATTGAGTCAATATTTGCTTAATTGAGAACAATATTCTTATCGTTCAGGCATAATAAATTTACAGAATATTAAACTTACTCAATATTCGTTTCACATAATGTTAAGTATTAAAGTTTAGCCATTACTATCATCTAATACTATGTTCATGTAAGCAATTTAATTGAGTCAATATTCGCTTAATTGAAAACAATATTCTAATCGTTCAGGTGTAATAAATTTACAGAATATTAAACTTACTCAATATTCGTTTAACATAATGTTAAGTATTAAAGTTTAGCGATTGCTATCATCTAATACTATGTTCACGTATGTTCACGTAAGCAATTTAATTGAGTCAATATTCGCTTAATTGAAAACAATATTTTAACCGTTCAGGTGTAATAAAAATACAGAATATTAAGCTTACGCAACATTCATTTGACAGCTGGTAAACAAAACAGCTGGTTGTTTCAACAATATTGTTTTTGTTTCGTTCGTTATTTTTTTGTTTTTTCAACAGGAAGTGTTCGGTTACTTATAATATATGCTCACTAAACAGACTTATGGCAATGCTGTATTTAAAGTTTTACTCAATATTACGACAATAAGCATTTAATTGAGCAATAATTAATTGAGATTTTATATGAAATATTGAGATCAATATTGGCGTTAATTGTGTAAACGCTAAACTTGCCTTCACTAAAAATCGTACAGTAATTTCGTTTTCATTTATATACATTCTATTCAGGTGATAGAGTAGCAGGCTTTTAATTCTGATTTTTCGAACTTTCTGCAGTTATAAACCTTACTTCTCACTCGATAATTACATAAACAACAAAAATAATCACATATGAGGCTCGAAAAACCGAAAAACTATCACTTTAAATGCGATTTTCTAATTCTAACTGGTCCTTACTACCCTTCAGTCATGATTATGACCTAGTTTCTCACAGCACTTATATTGTTTGTTTTCATTTTATCCATAGGTGATGGGACCTACAGTTTAAAGTCGACTCCGATCGACAGATTTTTTTTTAAGAAACATTGCAATTTTTATTTATTCTCAGAGTTTTTGCCAAAAATCTAATAAGAGAAAGTCGCCGAAGAAATATGGGTGGGAGACCAACTAAACTCCACTTTTTGACAGTGGTTAGAGTGCAACGCCACACCGAGCTTGTGTTCTCCCCGCGAATTAGGTTTAAACCATAGCCACCACGTTGCTTCCACAAGGATAAGGATAGGATAACCCTCTAACGTTGAAGCATTTGAAAATAGACGTTAGAATTGAAACGCCGTAGTTTGTGCAATTCGAAAACCAGGTTGAAAATTGTTGCTCCGGTGTTTAAACCTGGTTTGATTCAGCACTTTAACAGCTACATTATGTCACCTCTACTTTCTGTTTTCTGCTCGATCAATATTAAAAACAACTTGAGCAAATAATCAAAAATTCGTAATAAAAAACTAAAGAATCTAATTCTACTGCCGAAGTCGGCGCAATTTAATGGATAATGCGTTGGCTTATTAGACATGAGACCTCGTTTCGAAGCCCAAGTCGAACCTCTCGAACAAAAGCGAAATACAGTCGAACTTCTATAAATTGAATCACCATTATCCAGCAAAAAAAACTTCAACTTATAAATACTTCAAGTTAAAGAAGCAAAACCTAATAGAAGTTCTCTCTAAGATGCCGTTGCTGTGCTTTAACTTATAGAAAATTCAAGTAATCGTAGTTCAAATTATAGAAACTCGACTGTATAACAAATAACTCTACGGTCAGCAGATTTCTAGCCCAAGCGCGGAGGATAAATAAAAACTGACATGAAAAATTTCTCAAAAAATCTGTCGTTCGCAGTCGACCTTAAACTATAGGTTCCACCAAAACAAAATTAACACACACAACATGAGTTGTGTGAGAAATTAAATCGTAATCCTGACGGAAGGGTTATAATGACCAATTAATACTATGTTCAGACAGGCACTTTTGTTGAGTTAATATTCGTTAATTTGTGTACAATATTTTATGTGTTCAGACACATAATGTACGCAATTTTTTTTTATTGTTTCAACAACCTTGGTTTTATTTTAATTGCGAAGATTAGTTCCAAAAAACTTTGTGAAAAAATGAAAAACAACTCAACGTTGGAAAAGTGTGGAACAGGAATACCGATCTTTTGATTCCAAAGTGGCTTCTCTGAGAAGGATGAGGAAGAAAAATTTGGTAATTCTGAATAGTTTGTAGAAAAGAAAGCCCGGCCATTTTTTGTTTTATTTGTTTGTAGTTGTTAACATTTGAGTTGTCAAATATCAATTGAAAGTGTTCGAAAAATTGTAATCAGCTCAGAGAACGTATATTAAAACAATCTGCGCATTTATTAAGCAATAATTAATTAAAATTTTATATGAAATATTGAGCTCAATAATGGTGTTTATTGCGATTTACGCAATAAAAGTGCTTGTCTGAACATAGTATAAATACGTAAGTAAATAATCTTGCTGTATGTCATAGTAACATTATACTTTTCAGAAAACAAGCTGTACGCTCAAAATACATCTGAGTCTTTACGTGAAGGGTCGCTTATTGTTTTGATAATGCAATTAAAAAGACAACCAACAATTTGGGCTTTATAGCTTGACTTCAATATTTTATTGCCTTTTGACTGCAATTCAATAACCTAATAATATGTTTAGACACGCACTTTTATTGCGTAAAGCACAATAAACGCTATTATTGAGCTCAATATTTCATACAACTTAAAATACAGCACTGTCATAACTACGTTCAGTGAGCATATTACAATTTTCCGAACACTTCCTGTTGATATTTGAAAAAAAACAACAATATTGTTGAAACAACCAGCTGTTTTGCTTACCAGCTGTCAAATGAATATTGAATATGCAGCTGAACTGCGTATATTATTATGTCTGAACACTTAAAATATTGTGCTAAATAAACCAAATATTGACTCAATAAAAGTGCATGTCTCAACATAATATAATCCTGCATTTTTGGAATATTTTTGTAAAGAAAACATATTACCCGGTAATTTAATATTCTTTTGAGACAAAAAAACAAAGAAAAATAGACAAATTCATGTCACAGTAAGCCGAGTGTAACGTTAAGCTGCATTTATTTAAGAGGGTTTATGAAAATTACAAAAAAATTAAAAAAATAAATCAAACTGACAGGTCGTTTTATGGTAATAAAGAAAAAAAAATATGAAATAGAATTCAAAATGCAAATGTGGAGTAAAAGTAGATGAAAATGATGATGATGACTAATGATAATAGTTGTAGTTTTATTCAAAAAAGAAATTCAATTTTTCTCTCTCTCTCTTAACGAGGGTGTAAATAAATATTCAAATTCATTTCCTTTCTTTGCCTTGTCATGTCAGGCCTTATTTGAATGGCTGGCTGATGGATTATAAAAAAATTTTAAAAATTTTTTTTTTCATGTCACTGACTGACGCACTTCTTTTTTAAGTTCATAAAACGAAGCCCACTTTCAGCTTAAAAAGTTCAAATAAACGAATATGAAAACATAATTAAATTTTTCCTGTTTATTATACCATACGCAGTAATTTTTTAATTGTTATAAACAAAACTTTGCAAAAAAAACATAAAAAAATACAGGGTGGCTGATATATAATGCAACAAAGTAAAGCCCTATACTTTTTTAATTTTATTGTTCAAAAGCAAAAAATGTTGAAAATATCATCAAATTTTAGAATCAGTTGAGATTTATTCGAATTAGCCACCTTTGGCACGAATTATGGCCTTCAAACGGCTGACAAAGCCATCACAGGCTGCACGAAAGTGGCTCTGAGGTATTTTGGAACATTCCCGGCCAAGCGCCGTCTTGAGATGATCGACACTTTGGTATTTTTTAGTGAAAACCTTTCTCTCCAAAATGCCCCAGGCGCAAAAGTCCAACGGATTGAGATCCGGAGATTTTGGTGGCCATTGTGCGGTAGAAATGAAGCGAGGAACCTCCTTTTTAAGCCATTCTTGGTTGATGCGTGTTGAGTGCGATGGTGCTGAGTCCTGTGGGAATGTCCATGGTCTGCGGCCGAAATGTTTGTCTGCCCAAGGCTTCAATACTGTCTTTAAGACATTTTCCCGATAATATTCGACATTTATTTTGATTCCACAGGGAGCGACCATCGGCCGTTACTGTGGCCCACACCATTACCATCGGCGGCGCTTGAGTTCTGGTGGCCAATCGCAGCTGTAAATTTTCAGCTGACCTCTTTGGCAAGTAAATCCGATCATTTTGTTTGTTCACAAACTGCTCAATTTGGAATGGCTTCTCATCGGAGAAAACCAAATTCGGTAACTGGCCACTTTCGTTCAAGCGAAGTAACTCCCTGGCTTTTTTCAGTCTAATTTCTTTTTTGTCCATCGGTGAGCTCTTGCACTTTTTGGAACTTCAATGGCTGTATTCCAAACTCATTTTTCAATATGTGTTGCATCCGTTCTCGCGATATGTTCAGCTCACGAGCAATTTTTCTACCACTGCGACGTGGATTTCGATCAAATCTGGCCTTCACTTTTCGGATCATTTCTGGTGTTCTTACCGTTTTTGTTTTCGTCCACTATTTGGACGCAATGCAACACTGCCAATATCACGGTAACGAGTAATGGGTACGAAAAACAAAAGATTTCTTCACATTTCAATACTGGATGGCTCTAACGATAGCCAGCTGTGGGTTTCCCAGCCAAATAGAAAGCAATCACACTATCACGCTTGAATTCCATCACGAATAAAATGCTTTTGTAAGCTTGTAAATAATAAAATGAACTGGCACTGGAATAAATCTGTCAGCTGTCAGACAAGCGGTTTACAAATGATAACAACCTGAAGTTGGTTGCAATACATATCAGCCACCCTGTAAAATAAAAAAAAAAATTAAAAACAAGAAACAATAGAAAGAAAAATTTTTGTGTTTTTGATTTTGTTTGAAGGAAGTAAAAAAAAACAAATCAAAATAAATCTTATAATCATAAAAGGGGTTAAAATTTCTACTTAAAATGTGAACTTTCTTTTGATAATATTTTGGCAAGCAATAGTTTGTTTTAAATATTAGGGCTGCCAATAAGAATATGAATAAATCCCCCAAACAAGTTATGATAAATACCCCATTTTAGGTGTAAAAAATAATAAACAGCCTGCCCTTAGAGAATTTATATGCACAACACGAACAACTGGTCGTACACTACTACCTCTTTATGTGGCGAACATGGCGCAGAACGACGACATAACATGCTCAATGCGGAAATTTTACCATTTTCCACGAAGGAGCTGAAAGTAGCAGCGGTCGGATTAAAACCCGGTAATGACCGACGGCATCCCGCTTGAGGTAATGCAAAAATTTCCAGTCAAAGACCGGAACTCCTGCTAGGAACGCGTGCCTAAGAGAGTGTATTTTCACCGAAATATGGAAGAAACAACGGCTGGCCTTAATAAGCAAGGAAAAGGGCGATCCGGAAGACCCATCCACGTACAGGCCACCGTGCAAGCTGGATACGTCAGGAAAGTTGCTCAAGAGGCTTTTGAAGCCACGGCTTGCTGTGGCTATTGAGAATAGTGACGGGCTGCCTGCCAGACAATATGGTTTTCGACCCGGTCGGTCTACAATTGACGCCTTGAGAGAGGTGACTGAAGCGGCCATAGTCACACAGCGTGAGAATCGCTTAACGAGGCCCGTGCTACTGCTTGCGAATTTTTACATTAAAAACGCGTTTAACAGTCTTAAATGGAACGATTTATGGAATTCTTTGTAGTATAATTTCTCAGTACCACACTACATCCTGGCCATGATAAGTAGTTATCTGAGTAACACAAGCTCGGGACCAAGGGTGAAACATGTAACATCAGTAGCGGCACAAGGATCTATTCTTGGCCCCGACCTATGGAACGTTAATTACGATGGAATTCTAAGAGAGGATATGCCGGATGGAACATTTTTGGTTGTATTCGCAGATGCTATTGCAGCCGTTATCACGGCCAGGAATACAGAAGAGGCGCAGCCGAAAACTGAGACATGTCATGCTAAGAACGAAAACATGGTTGGATTCCCACGGCCTAGACCTGGCCATGCATAAAACGGAATTACTGCTGATCACTGGCCGTCGAATACACTTGCAGATAGGCATGAGTATTTGAAACGAGGTAATTAGGATCAAGAGCTCGGTAAGATACCTGGGAATAAGGCTAGATCCTAAACTGACATTTTCGTATCAGATTCAGTATACGGCTGAAAAAGCCCGGAAGATCGTTGGACAGCTAAGCAGATTAATGGTGAATATTCGAGGCCAGCTATCGCGAGACGGAGATTCTTGATGGAGGTTGAAACAGCATTTGGACTGAAACGCTTGAGGTTAAAAAACGGGCAAACTTACTTCTATTGATACAGAGATTGGCTGCATTATGTATCGTGTCGCCATATCGTACAGTATCCGCCTCAGCTGTACTTGTAGCAGGTACAATCCCTGTGGATCTGCTGGCAGCAGAGCGGATGGGGATTTATAAGGAGAAATCGGCTGGAAATCACATAACCGATCACTTCAGGGAAAACATCATTTCGGAATTGCAATGATGAAGATACAGGATGGTGGACGGCGAGACTTATTCCGGACATAAAGTCATGGATTGGTAGGAAATTTGAAGAGGTAGATTACTACGTTACGCAGATGCTATCGTGTCACGGATATTTTAGGAAAGACAGAATGGACAAGACCGCCTTCCTTTATTGCCTTTACAAGGAAGGGAAAGTAATTGATGATGCAGAACACACTGTTTTCGAATGTGCTCGCTGACAGAGGTATTGCTCTGTCCTGACGTCGATGACTGGAACGATCAAATCGTTAACATTGTCGGGATTATGATTGCGAGCAAAGAGAATTTGAGTCTCAGTGGGGGATTACGTGGGGCGCATTCTAAGACTGGAGAAGAGAGTTCTTGAGGCTGCTGAACATGTAGACGCGCCAGTATAGATGACGCTGGCACACGTGTTTAACGAAATTCCATTCAGGAACCAATCAAGAGGAAATAGTGAAGACACTTAGGTGTCTCCTCAACTTTCGATACGCAAACCCGACGCAGATATGAGCATGTAGGGGCCAAAGGGCGAAGCGGACACCACTCCGAAGTAATACCACCGTAGTTCCGGAGTGGTCACAACAGTCCACGAGACGAGGAGGGGATTTAGTGGGTTAGGGCACCACACACGGAGCATGTAACAACTTCCTCTATGGTGCGTTTAGGTACATTTACCCCTCCTCGGCATACAAAAAAAATGTGTGTGAAGGTAAATTCGAATTTGAAAATCCAAGACGCAATCCATAAATTTTAGCAGCGTCACATTTTTGTTAAAAAAAAAATGATCATAACGAGAATTAAATTTTATGTCAATACATACATAATTGGCCATTACAACCCTTCAGTCAGGATTACGACCTAGCTTCTAACACCACTTATGCTGTGTACGTTAATTTTATACATGAGTGGCGGGACCTACAGTTTTAAAGTTGACTCCGAACGACAGATTTTTGAGAAGCTTTTCATGGCAATTTTTACTCTCAGAGTCTTTGCCAGAAATCTGCTGAGAGGAAGTCGCCGAAGAAATATTTTTTCGTTTTGATGTCTGACCTGGGATTCGAACCCGAGCCTTTTGCCTAATAAGCCAAGACACTACCCATTAGACCACGGCGACTTCAATATTTTTTTTTCTACAAAGTAGAAAACTAATCTACTTATTGCCACTGTTAAACAGTTAACAGTCCTCTGTTAATAGCAAAGTTTACTCTGTTAGAGGCAAGAAGTGGAGCTGCTAAAAGTGTGGGTTTGCGTCTTTGGTTTTTAAATTCGAATTTATGTTCTTTTAAAGCGCTTAACTGGACATTATGCTTTCATTTAAGAGCTGGGAACCCTGTTAATTTTTATATAGGCCGGTGATTTACCTCTTTTTTTTCTAAAAGATCAATAGATACACTCATCAAATGTCTGTAAAATGTGTTAACCAGATGTGGTTTAAGAAAATTGGCTAAAATAAAGGTTTTGGGCGTGGACATCCTGATTATTGCCTTTGCAGCTTACAATTAATCATTAATCAGTAGTTTTTTGTTTTTATTTATTATGTTAAGCATTAGGGTCTTGTAAATATTAATTGAAGTTCCGTCTTCATATTATTAATGCGTAATACGGTGACTATATAAGCCCAGCAGGTAAACCTTATGCATACTTCTTGGATGACTCATTTGGTGTACGGGCATTGTTACCATTTATTAAACGTAACGTAGATTTTAATCTCTTTTTAGATTATTTTCATGAATACAAAGAAAATATTTTCGTTTGGTTTTTAATGACTTTCTCTACCTAACGATTGAACAGATTTTCTTTGTATGGATTTATTGTATAAGAATGTGTGCCTGTATTTGGGATTCGAAATGACTTTCAATGCCTATCAAATTCTAAGATAATAAATTATTGAAACCCTTATAAAAAAAAATATCCACAGAGAAACAAATGTTGTCTCCATAAGCTTAACAGACTGTTACACACACCTTAGTATAGACGACGTACGTACAAAGACGTATATAAACGTATGTAAACGTATATAAACGCAGACATTATTTTTTTTTTTATTTTTTCAAAGTTTTAGATTTCAAATAAACATTTTAAATATTTTTTTTAACAATTTTTTTTTGTTTTTATTTTTAGATGTCGTTGACAAAAAAAGATCCGTCATTTTGTGTGGCAGCAAACGATCCTCACCTGGTCAGTTTGGGTGGTGGCCGCTTGAGTACGGCAGTAACGATACACAATATACCCATTGGTACGTATCTACAAATTTTTTTTATTTATAATTTATCTTTACAAATTAAATTTTATGGGAAAATATTAAATTACAGAAAATTGTTTTACGACAGGCCATGAAATTAAAAAATAAAAAAAAATCTAAAAATACTACCCTCGTTTTTTTAAATTTTTTTTTTACATCACTAAACTGATAAAGACATATTTTTTCTGTCTTGTCTCCCTCCATCAATCTTAAATTGATAAACTAAAACCACAAATATTTTTATTTAATTTTTATCTAAAAATAATTTAAAAAAAAAAAAAATATTCGAAATAGGATTTCTAAATAAAAATCAATAATTGCAGCGCTTTACGAAGGCTATGTTACACCATTTCCATTGGAATTTGAAAAAAAAAAATGCAAATTTGCAAAATTGAATAAATTTTTGTGGTAAATTAGTAAATATAGGGTGGGCCATTTAAAATTTTAAATTTAAAAATATCAAGTACAATAGTTCCGGTTAGAAATTAAATTTTATATTATTTCTAAAGCACATTTTTTTTGTCGGTTGCAAATATCTCCCATACCACCGCATTAAATTTAATGAATGATATCTCATTTTAAAGCTTATATCTAACACTAATGGCGAAAAATAATTAGAAATTGAAAAATTAATATTTTCATTGATAAAAATTATATTTTATATAGAACTGCCTACTAATACTGTTGCCATTGTGATTACATGTTTTTGTTCAAGTGTGCTAATACAGGGTCGCTTAATAGTAATGCAGTTCTACCGGTCTTTTCACATGGCTTTTCTCGAGTGCGTACGTTTAAAGATATTTTTATTTGTATTAAGGATTCGTACGGGCAAAAAGTTAACGATTATCATGTCATTATTCATAATTATCATAATTATGTATGATATTATGATTTCTAATATTTTTATAATTTTAATAAAATTTCTATTAATTATTTTCATTTTATGTTACAAAAATGACAACTAACGGTGCGAAATATTCGCACGGGTCATCTAGTTAAATTTTATTTCATTCATATTGACATTACCTCATTCGATCGTATCAATTTCCGTTTATTTTTTCGAGTGTATAGATGCGCTCATATCTTGGCAATGGCTATACGAGTATCGGACTTCAAATCCTCTGTCCCTGTTTCGCCAGCATAATACTATGTTCACGTAAGCAATTTAATTGAGTCAATATTCGCTTAATTGAGAACATAATTTTAACCGTTCAGATATAATAAATATACGCAATATTTAGCTTACTCAATATTCATTTGACAGCTGGTTAACAAAACAGCAGGTTGTTTCAACAACATTGTTTTTGGTTTGTTGTTTGTCGTTATTATTGCTCAATTTAATTATTGCTCAAATAAATATTAAATTAATATTTAGTAAAATTTTAAATACAGCACTGTCGTAAGTCAAATATCAACAGGAAGTGTTCGGTTACTTATAATATGCTCACTAAACAGACTTACGACAGTGCTGTAGTTAAAGTTTTACTGAATATTATAACAATTAGCATTTAATTGTGCAATATTTAATTGAGATTTTATATGAAATATTGCGCTCAATATTGGCGTTAATTGCGATTTACGCAATAAAGGTGCATACGTGAATATCGGATAACACTTTCTTTTAACGTCGTCGTACAGAAAATAGTCTAACGGCTGCCACAGCTGTACTCACAGTACCTTACTCGATTGGACCAATTTTCGTAAACTTTTTCGAGTGATGGGGTCGTATCTCTGCAATGGCATCACGTATGTTGGCCTTTAAATGCTCGATTATCTCTAGTTTGTCGACATAAAACTTTTCTTTAACGGCGTTGCACAGAAAATAGTTCAACGGCTGTTGCCCCTGGCCTTTCAATACTTCATTCGATCGGACATATTTTCCTGTACATTTTCGAGTGTATGTGGTCGTGTCTCGGCAAATGTTCGATTATCTATGGTTTGTCGACATAAAACTTTTCTTTAACGGCTTGCCACTGAAAATAGTTCTACGGCTGTCGCGCCTACCCTTACAATACCTCATTCGATCGGACATATTTTCCTGCACATTTTCGAGTGTATGTGATCGTATCTCTGCAAATGTTCGGTTCAACGTCTGTCGCACCTGGCCTTACATTACCTCATTCGATCGGACATATTTTTCTGCACTTTTTCGAGTGTATGTGATCGTATCTGGGCAATAGCATCACAATTGTTGGCCTTCAAAGATTTGACTGTCTCTAGTTTGTCGGCATAAAACTTTTCTTTAACGGCGTTGCACAGAAAATATTTCAACGGCTGTCGCTCCTGATCTTACAATACCTCATTCGATCGGACATATGTTCCTGCACATTTTCGAGCGTATGAGATCGTGTCTCGGCAAATGTTCGATTATCTCTGGTTTGTCGGCATAAAACTTTTCTTTAAAGGCTTGCCACAGAAAATAGTTCAACGGCGTCAAATTGTAGCTTCTTGGCGGCCAATTGACATCACCATTTCAGCTAATTAATCGTTCACATCAAAACCATGAAGAGAGGGTACAAAAAAATCGGTTATCATAGTGCAATAGGTGTTTTCATTGACCGTATTGATTGCGCCGTCCTTATTTTCAAAGAAATCTGGGCCAATGATGCCTACGCTTCACAAGCCGCACCAAACAGTCACTCATAGTGGAGGCATTGGCTTCTCTAAAACCACGTGTGGATTTTCTGACCTCTAAATACGGCAATTTTGCTTATTAACGTACCCACCAAGCTGAAAATGAGCTCCATCCGAAACGATGGTATTTTTTCGGCAAATTTTGGGTTTCTTGTTGGTCCAATAAATCCCAACGTTGCTCAAGCGTAAATAATTTTGTGACAGAATAGAATGACATAAGTAATGTCAGATGAAGTCGTCATAGTCTAGTAAGTAGTTTGTTGGCTTATTAGACTGAAAACCCGAGTTCAAACCCCAGGTCAGACAACGAAACGAAAATATGAAAATATTTCTTCTGTGACTTCCTCTCAGCAGATTTCTGGCAAAAACTCTGAGAGTAAAAAAAAATTACCATGAAAAAGTTACTCAAAAATTTGTCAACCGGAGTCGACTTTAAACTGTAGGCCGTACCACTCATGTATACAATTAACACACAGAACACGGGTGATGTGAGAAGCTAAGTCGTAATCCTTACTAAAGCGTTGTATAATCAAAAACTCGAAGACTTTCTATGAAAAGTTTCTCATAAAAATCTATCGTTTGGAGTCGACTTTAAACTGTAGGTTGCGCCACTCACGTATAAAATTTACACTCACAACATACGTAAGTGGTGTGAGAAGCTAGGTTGTAACTCTGGCTAGAGAATTGTAATGATCAACTAAGTAAAGAAGTAAGTTTCTTCCTATCAAAAGCGTCAAAAGAAATTGTACACCATGGATAAAATTCTAATAACCATCAAACTTAACTTTTACACTTAAGGAGAGTGCCAGAAAAAATTTGGCAATACTTTGAAATTTTTTGTAATTTTTTGTTTCAATTTTAAAAACTGGCGATGAAACAATTTTAAAATAAAAATAACGGTAATTTATTAACATATTTTTTTTTAATGCATAGTTTCTTTTGACGCTTACTGTATCTTGGAACTGTTTTGAGGCCGTGTCTTACTTTTATTGAATGGACACTGTTTTCACATTTCAGAAGACAATTCCAATGAGTCAACTGTCAGCAAATATTTGGTCAATACATGTTTCTGTTCTCTATTTCGAAATAATAAATTATAGAATTTAAATAGCAATGCTAAAACATTTGTTTAATTTTACCATGCAGTGTAATTAAACCTATGTTATGTTGCAATCTTGTTTTGTACTTAAAACTTGTTATCATGTCTACACAAATTAACAAATAAAATTAATTGGCATAGCAGTGACCTTTTTCTGGAACTCAACTGATAAGAGTTTGAAATTTTTCGTTTGAAACTATTTTTTTTTTGGAGGGAAATGGTGTAAATATTTGTTAAATAAGCCATGAAATATAAAGCAAAAGGTTTTACGGGCATTAATTAGATAAGAATGCATAGCCGTGTTGATTGAAACCAAAAAAGAATTTCATTTTGAAATTGAAAAATAAATCTGCGTTTCCATTTACAATACCAATGGCGCTGATTGGACTTGGAAAAACAGACTCTAAGTCTCATAGAGACAACATATGGGAGACAAAAAAATTTTATTTTTTTTTGTTTTTTGTTTTTGTTTTTTTAACTTTGGAATGCTTGTCATTTGATAAGAAGTGAAGCATGAAATAAAAAAAAAATTTTTTTTTTTCAAATTTCTATTCTGCTGGTAGTGGCTGGTATGCCAAGCTGCCGGTTATCGTCTGGGTGTTGAAGTGTGGTGGTGTTGATATTTTTCTTAAAAGCTTTCGTTGTTGTTTTTTCTAATTTTGCAAAATAAATTTTAAAAATTCTTGAAAAAAAAATTCTCGCAAAAATCCAACAGTCAGCATTTGAATTCAGTTTTTCATTAAATTTCCAAGAAGCCGGGCTTTGTTTTGCCAGTTGAGCTCTGTCTGTGTGTGTGTGTGTTTAGTTTGTAGTTCTTAAGAATTTTTTTTTGATTTCATTTTTAAAGTGGGTTTTCACAATTGAAATTCAATAACAAATGTCTGTTCAATGCATGCATAAATACTTTAAGATTCTACGGGTTAACAAGGTCGCTTCTAATCAATCAATGACAAGGTCTTCGCTTCAATAATAAACTCTGAGACGAGTGTGGTACGTATCACTTGAAATTTGAGTGGAAAGAAAATAGAAATTTTGAAATTCACACAATTGACAATTGGTATGTGTTTCTTAATGAAGTGAAATCATCAAATAACTACAGTGAGTGTCAAAAGAAACTGTACATTAAATAAAATATATATGAATTAATAAATAATCGTTATTTTTATTTTAAAATTATATCATTGTCAGTTTCTAAAGTTGAAAATAAACAAAAATAAAATTACAAAAAAATTTCAAAATAGTACCAAATTTTTTCGGGCACTCTCCTCCTTACGTGGTAAAAGTTAGGTTTGGTGATTGTTAGAATTTTATCCATAGTGTACGGTTTCACGCTTAATGTATTACCAAATTTTTTCGGGCACTCTCCTCCTTAAGTGGTAAAAGTTAGGTTTGGCGATTTTTAGAATTTTATCCATAGTGTACGGTTTCTTTTCACGCTCAATGTATTACCAAATTTTTTCGGACACTCTCCTCCTTAAGTAGTAAAAGTTAAGTTTGGTGATTGTTAGAAGTTTGTCCATAGTGTACGGTTTCTTTTCACGCTCAATTTATTACCAAATTTTTTCGGGCACTCTCCTCCTTAAATGGTAAAAGTTAAGTTTGGTGATTGTTAGAATTTTATCCATAGTGTACGGTTTCTTTCCACGCTCAATGTATTATCAAATTTTCTCGGGCACTCTCCTCCTTACGTGGTAAAAGTTAGGTTTGGCGATTATTAGAATTTTATCCATAGTGTACGGTTTCTTTTCACGCTCAATGTATTACCAAATTTTTTCGGGCACTCTCCTCATTAAGTGGTAAAAGGTAAGTTTGGTGATTGTTAGAATTTTATCCATAGTGCACAGTTTCTTTCGACACTCAGTATATGTAAGATACTGTAACACCATAACAGATCACATACATACATACATAATTGGCCCTTACAACCCTTCAGTCAGTATTACGACAAAGCTTTTCACACCACTTATGTTGTGTGCGTTAATTTTGTACATGAGTGGCGGGACCTACAGTTTAAAGTCGACTCCGAACGACAGATTTTTGAGAAGCTTTCATGGCAATTTTTACTCTTAGAGTCTTTGCCAGAAATCTGCTGAGAGGAAGTCGCCGAAGAAATATTTTTCGTTTTGATGTCTGACCTAGGATACGAACCCGGGCCTTTCGTCTAATAAGCCAACACACTACCTACTAGACCACGGCGACTTCAAACGAACGTAACAGATCATTAATAGGATTAAGCGCTGGAACCTTTATTGGAATCGTTTGGGTGCATTCGTATGAACGACGGGCTTTGCTGTCACCTATAAACAATCATTGAAGAGGGTTTAGCGAAGAGGGTAGCCTACCGCGCTTACAAACATCAAAGTCCCCTGTTGATCCATTAACGATGCTATAGGATACGTACGTAGGTTAAGTATGTGAATATGATGATATATTTAAAATATCGAAAGAAATATTCAGTTCAGCTCCTATAAAGATGCCTTCCACCAGCTGTGGGATACTGTCTTCTCCTATTGAAATTCCCTACAAATATAGGAGCACCTTTCGTTCGGTAATGAACAGAGAACTAGAACTAAATCAAATCATCACAGAACGGTTTCCTTATGTTATGAAGCTGTCTGAAATAATAACACAGTCCAGCATGGGTTTTGCAAATAAGATGGCTCCAGGTGTTTCAGGGGTGCAAGAGAAAATTAAACACACTATGGAGGTCCATAAAAATAAATCAGATTTACTTGAAAATTATGACTCAGAGGTTTTTGGGGTTGTTGATTACAGATCTTTAGATTTAATAAAATTCAAAATGGCGGATCCAATATGGAGATAACAATTTTCAAGTAAATCCGATTAATTTTTATAAGCCTCGACCGCCATAGTAAATCTGATTAATTTTTAAGGACCTCCGTAGTGTGTTTAATTTTCTCTTGCACACCTTAACATAAACCCCCTCCCCTTTCCCCTACTTTATGGGTCCATGCAATTTGGCTTAGGGTTCATTTTAAAGGGCAAAGATCAATTGTCAATTTCTGATAATAGCGATGATACTAGCACGTCAGTGTTTAGCTCTACAATTTTTCAAAAATGGTTAAAAACGCTATTTTTAGGGGTCTCAAGCCCCCTTTTTCACGAAAACCTAACGTGACGTGATTTAAAAACGCGTTCAAGTCCAAATTTGCAAGGCTGTGTAATTATAGGAATTGCTACTGATATATCATCAAGCCAACTCTAAACGGCTAAATCTATCTTCAGAACTTATGGTGCCACTGGCCTCTCGGTTCTATCAAATATCTGTTCCGAAATACATGCTAGTATATTTTTATATCCGCCATGCTACCATTGTTCTGACTTTCTGGCGATAAACTGCAGCGATGAAATTGATGTCTGTATATTTAAATTACTAGATATGAGGCCTCGATTCAAACCCCATGTCAGACATCTCCGATAAAACGAAATATGAGAAAAATATTTCTTCGTTAGCTTCCTTCTAGTAAAAACTCGGCCTCAAAATAAAATCTGTCGTTCGGAGCCGTTTTTAGACTATAGGTCCCGCTACTCATTTATAAAATTAACAAATACAACATAAGTGGTGTGAGAAGCTAGGTTGTAGAGGGTTGTAAAGGGTTAAAATGGCCAAGTATGCAGTTTGTTAGTACAGCTACTAGTTGGAAGTTTGCCTAGATTTTTTGAGGACCTGAACACTCAAAGCAGAATAAAAGCTTATCCTGTGCGACTGTCCATGTCTGAGGTACCGAACAATATTTCTGAATGTAAGATCTGTACGAAATATGACTTCATATGTCCTTATTATTTCCAACAGAAGTATTGGCAAGTACTCCCTATTGGTGGATTATAAATATAGCAAAGGGGGCTTACATATATACATTCAGACCTGGTCATTACAATTCTTTAGTCAGGATTACGACCTATATTCTCCCACCACTTATGTTGTGTGTATTAATTTTATCCATAAGTAGCGGGGCCTACAGTTTTAAAGTCGGCACCGAATGACAGATTTTTTGGAAAACTTTTCATGGCCATTTTTATTTACACTCAGAGGGTTTGTCAGATATTGGCTGATAGGAAGCCAAGAAGTCTGAACTGGAACTTGAACCATGGCATTAGCCAACACGCTTCCTACTATACTACGGTGACTTTAGGCAAAGGTAGTTTAATCTTTGATAATTACTAGGGGAGTAATGAAGTAATGATATTCAAGTTAACTTGCTATTAGAAAGCTACACATCTATTCTGGTTTAATAATACCTAGTCCATCATAAGTCCCTTTGTGATTGAAGATCGTCTTTTTTGCCATATTCCTACAGTTTTATGATAGATTCGGCTTCTGTCTAGGTATCGACATTAGCATGGCTTCAAGTTATACCAGAGCAATATGACATATGAGCTCTGAATTTCACTTGATTTACTCGAATAGAAGAAGTTGAAGTTGTTCAGAGGTTGTTTCGATAACAGAAAGCGGAGGTTATCTTGCATATTTGCTGTAATCGTTGCACTTTACGAAGCGTCCTATTACTTCACGCTCCGAATTGTGGTTGTAAATAGCGTAAACTATTGCAAAGCGTTTTGGGTTCTTTTCCCATTTCTGAAATCGGTTTATGATAGCTGTTAGTTAAGATGGCTGTAGATGTGCTTCCATGCTCATGTTTTCCAAGGATCATCACCATCGAAAATATTTGAAAAATCTTGAACTCATTTCATTATCCACGACTGCTTTTGTATTCGCAGCTCATCAGCATGATGGCTACTGGATTAACCATTATACCTAGTCTATATATTTGATCAATAGAAATCATACACAGAGAGCGTCAAAAGAAAGTGTACACTATGGATGAAATTCAAACAATCACAAAACTCACCACATTTACCACTTAAGGAGAGTGCCCGAAAAAATTTAAAAATATTTTGAAATTTTTTGTAATTTTTTTGTTTCAATTTTATAAACTGGCAATGAAATAATTTTAAAATTAAAGTAACGGTAATTTGTTAATGTATAATTTTTAATGTACAGTTTCTTTTGACTCTCACTGTATGTTGCTACTTGAAGCATTTAGTGCCTCAAGATAGTACAAATTACTTATCCATCCCTGGACTAATAAATGGGGTTCTTACTACCATTTATGAATAGGTTCTCGAACTCCTTGACTCATAGATTCATGAAATTAATTGATTTAAATACTCATTCTCTCTTTTTTTAGGTGACACCACCATTGGTTCCTCAACCCGCTGCAGTATATCGCTAAATGGCACCGGCATACGGCCAGTGCATTGTACCATCTATCGTAGTGAAGAGAACGAGGTTACTTTGGTACCCGAACGTGATGCACGAATACTAATCGATGGCCATAAAATCGATGATGAAGTGAATTTGACACAGGGTGCCATGATAACGATAGGAAAGTCATACTATTTGCGTTTCAATAATCCCGCTGAAGCCCAACAGATACGCACAGCCATGGGTTCAAATGAAAGAATCTCAATGCCTCAATTGGATTTTGCTCAAGAACGGCAACGGCACTCTAATAAAAGCTGCAACAGTACGAATACCTCTTCAAGCAGTGAGATAACAAATTATCAAATTGACTCGTTCTATGAGTCCACCATACAACCTTCGCTGAGGCAAGAGGATCAGGCAGAGAAAAGTTTTAGCAAAACGTCACAAACGTATAACAATTTATTGCCCATCGATATTAATGGATTTCAGTGTCCCAAGGTATTTACGGCGGATTTGGTAACCGTAAATATGCCAGCCAAGGATGTGTTGGGTCAGAAATATCAAAAATTTGCACAAAACTTGGCGGAAAATCAACGCAATGAAAAGAATTTGAATAATGCCTGGCATAATGCTGCCAGCCAGAAGCAGAACAATAATTCCGGGAAATTGAATGGCAATGGCAATATCTATGATAATATACCGTTAAACGCGAAAGTCTTGCAACAGGAGAGTACGTCATCCGCCAGCAGTTCTAAAAACAACGACTATCTGGTGAAATTGAAAAATGCCCATGAAAGCCATAAGGCCTCTCTCAACGCCTATGATCGTTATCCCAAACTGGGTAACATGCAAATATTTCCCATGACCACCATAAACAATGAAATCAATACCACTTTAGAGACGAAAGAATGCAATGGCAATATACCGCGTGATGACAAAGTCCATTTGGATGATATGCTTAAGATATGTTCGGAATATACCGATCGACAGAATCAAAATCAAAATCCGAATTCCAGTAACTGTGGCAGCATGAATTCCTCACCCATTGTCCAAAATCGCATAAAAACCAATGGCTCTCTGCCGCGGGAGAAAAAGTCCCCTTTTCATAATGATTTATCAGGCTCTTCGTCTCTGTCTAATCAACCTTTGAAGGGCAGTTTAAACAATCTTTCCTCAAATTCTCCTCATGATCATTCAGCCAACAGTAGCGGTTTTTCCTCTGGCTATGAAAATGTACGTTTAGTGGGCCAAAATCGCGTTGAAGTTAACGGGCAGCTAGTGTCTTCACCCAAGTCCAGCTATGAAAATGTGGTTATTGGCAAATATGTACCCCAATCGCCACGCACTAAAATCCGCACCAATTGCATGTCGCCTAAACGGGATCAATCTTTTGCGGGCATGTTTGCTGCTCAGCAAAAAGCGGACTCTCACAATGCCAAAGCCAATAAGCAACAGGAGTTTGATGATCTTTTGAAAACCTTTGGTGAAAAATTACAACAAGAAATACAAAATATAGAGGAGTGCAGCAGATACCAGCCGCCCAAACCGGCTAACAAGACTACCACAGCCACGCCCGCCGCCAGAAGCAATAAGAACATCAACAACCTGAAATTGAATCTAAAACAGCCCAGTTCTTTGCAAAACTCACCAAAACCCACTAAGAAACCGGCTCCTGCTCCTCGTACCCTCCTTAAATCTGGTAATAATCATGCGGGGGGCAGTCTACCCCATTTAGCAGGCGCTAGCAGTCCTCGCCAACAGGAGGTAGATAAGAAAGACAAGAATAATATAAGAAAGGTTAGTATTTGATTAAATCCGTAACCCTGGAAGCCTTTTACTGAATAAAGCTTATTGTTCTTCCATTTTAGTCGGATTTTGATGGTTTATCGTTATCGAAACAGGAATTGGAGAATATCTTGGATATGCTACAGGATAAGATACATCGATTAGAGGCTCAACGCAATGCAACGAGAGTTATGGAAGAAAATCAACAGGCTAAACTGAAACAATCCATTGAAATGAAAATGGATCAGGTTAAGAAGTAAGTAAGCCGGTGAAATAGTTTTGAAAGCCATTGTTTGTTATAAAGCTGGAAGGTTATTATGTACTTCGAATCCAAAGAAAGATTTCCGAAACACAGTGTATTCGATTTGGTAGGGTACATACTCCACATTGCTAGGCCAACCCTAAGATTGCATTACTCCCACTTTGATTGACTTTTCCCAAAGCAGTAAAGCTTAGATAAAGTTCCATACAGGATGATCTAAATCGATGATAGGATTCAGGAATGGTTAAGGTTTAGGTTGGAGTGGTAGTTCTGATATCAAAAAGCTCACTTGAGCACGCACAGCGGCCCGTTGTGATGTCACAGGTGAACGCAGTCTCTGTGCTGACCAAGTTCTACAAAAACCAGGGAGGAGAAAGATGTTGGTCAGCACAAGAGCAGCACATCAAAAGCACGATTACCCTACGCTGGAAAACCAGCCAGAAAGCTTGATAAACGAAGCTATATCCTTGACATCAATAGATGATAGCTCTGTCAAGCTGACAAGAAATGGAGAGCCAAATAACCTATATGTCAGCACCTCGCAAAAGATGGGCACTGACAAAGAAAGTGGATAACAGTTTCCTCTATCTTAGCGGATCTGGATCCACGGCAGATGTCCTTTCCGCAGGTCTACCCAGAACCTAATGACCTGTAAGCATGACCATTTTGATTGAGATGATGTCGCGACCAAGTCCAAGTAACTAGTTGGTGCGCTTTCTGTCCATCAAGGGGTAGGTAAGTCTAGCGGTGGAGCAGGGCTTCTCATTGACCCAGGATATATTGGCGTCTCGAAAGAATTTCCTCGCAATGGCCAATTTGATCGAGGCAAGTGGCATTCCCAAGTTGATTGAAGAGAATTCCGGAAGGAGTGCACCAGCTGTGACGAGCTCGTCGGCCCTACAGTTTTCCGGAATGTTGCTGTACCCAAGAATCAAATTCCCAGACCAGTAACTCACTGAAGCGACCAAAAAGAAAGTCGAGACACCAATGACATTCCCTATCGTTATTCACAACGCTTGACAGAGATCTTATGGCGGCCTGACTGTCAGAGATAGAGACGTGGGTGAAAAGACCACCGTTGATGAGAATCCATTGAGCGGGCCGGTAAATTGTCATTACCCCCAGCAGTCGGAGAGATATTTTTAGATCCAGTTTCCCAGAGTAGACTCGGTTACCAACACCATTATCGAGTTTAGCACCGTCGATGTATACATATATCCAGGAGTTCAGGTGGTACGATCGTGTCATGGTCGCAATCGTCCAGTAATGGGTATTAAGTTTCCCCGTTACTCTGTGAGAAATATAGTTTTAGGTTCTCCTAGTATTTAAACTGTTTGTTTTAAACAAGTTGGGCTTGTAAGTTTTTCTTTCTAAGGAAAGCCGACCTTTAACAATCTCTGGAAGGAAATAGTCTACATTCCTAAATGAGTTCTTGTGGGAACGGAAAGAGTGTCATCGCCATTGAAAGTGTATCCTATTCTGTTTCGAAAGGCATAAGGAGCCTTTAATCGTCTACAATTTCTTTTCAGATGCGCTCCACTCACTGCTTTAAACCATTCTGTAGCAAAGCTCTTCAACTTAGGAATTTCTAATTGAGATAGGAGGGACGTATACTTACTTTACTTAATTGGCCATTAACAACCCGATTAACAGATTTCAGCCTGCCGCAACACATCCATCCAAGTGCCCCTGCTTCTTGCGCGCCTACGCCAATTGGGCACACCAATCGATGTTAGGGCTTCCTCGATTTGATCCTTCCATCCAACGCATACAAGGTCCTTCTCTTCGCCAACTACCGCAGATCCCCGCATCAAATACACGTCTCGCCGGAGCATTATCCCCCATTCAAACGACATGGCCGAGCCAGCGCAGCCTCTGGAACTCATATAGCTCACTGTTGGATCGGATGCTGATATCATCACCAACTTGCACTGGACCGAGGATCTTACGTAGGAATTTTCTCTCGACTACCCTCAAGGCTTTTACATCAGTGCTTAATAGTGTCCATGCCTTTCCTAGTAGGATGAGCGTCTTGTAGAGTATTAGTTTTGTCGTACGAGAGAGGTCTCTGCTACTGAATTGCCTATTGAGATTACAGTAGCACCTGTTGGTAAGAGTGATCCTGCGCTTGATCTCCAGAGGAAGAACGAATGTTTTTTTTATCCTTTTCTATCATTTTTCTTAATCTCATAAGCAATTCTGGCTAAATCTTTCAACTCAACATTGGTAGCCTGCAAGTTTCCCTACGACCGGAGTATTTATTCCCAATTCGTAAAGTCTTCCTTTCGAAATTAAAAAATCGTCTTAGGTTCCTCTCATAAGTTTCCCTAACATGCTGTATTCCGGATTCCTTTGGCAAGTTAGTACACTAACCCTGAAGAAGTCCTTATGTATTGGCGAGTCTAGTTTTCGTAACCCACAACATGTGATGTGAACATTGGTAGCCTGCAAGTTTCCCTACGGCCGGAGTATTTATTCCCAATTCGTGGTAGTCAGATAACCATTAGCTGCAAGTCTTCCTTTCGAAATTGAAAAAATCGTCTTAGGTTCCTCTCATAAGTTTCCCGAACATGTTCTATTCCGAATTTCTTTGGCAAGTTAGTCTACTAACCCTGAAGAAGTGCTTATGCATTGGCGAAACTAGTTTTCGTAACCCACAACCTGTGATTAATTAGTAAATTTCCTTTTTATTTCTTTTCCCAGGCTCAAGGATATGCTGAAACAGAAACCCAACAACGAATGCCTTAAAGAAGAACTGAAAAATATTAGCGAATCTCTCGATAATGATCGCAAACAATTTGAGGATTTGGAATTTCAATATTTGGAAGAAGAATCCGAATGGCATGCCTATCATGAGGAATTAAAAAGTGAAGAGAAAATTTTATTGCAACAGATTGCGGATAAAGATAAAGAAACAAAAACTTCAAATCCCATCAACAATAATAATAAAGCCAGTGAAACAAATTCCCTTAATCGCAGTAAAAATCACTCGAACAAGTCGAAACACCGTAATGAGCTTAACAAACCCTATGACATAGGCAAAGCAATTGGCATAATGTCACAATCTTTATTTGGTTCGGCGGAAATTTTATGTCCCAAACGTAATACCGAGGATGTTATGTCGAAGAGTGTCAATGAGAATATGTTTTTCAATAATAAAATTGAATTTGGCAACTCTGGGACAGCTAACAGTAGTACGCCAAAGCGGGCTCAATTGCAAGTAGTCAATATAGATGAGGATCAATTAACTTATGAATATAAAGACGAAAGTATTTCGAAATCTTGTGAGTCATTTACAGAAGGCATACGTTTTAATTTGTCGTTGGGCAGTGATGATTTCGAAGTTAATCCTTTGGAGAAACGTATACCATCACAGGATGATATCGATCGGATTTCCAAAGTAACCACAGACAATCCCATATCCTCACAAGGGGCCACTACGAAAATCTTTGATTCCATTAAGGAAATTGAACGCAATCGCCAGTTGTTATTGGCTCAACAGGGTAAGTGTTTTTAACACTTTCAGGTTATAATCACAGTCCATGATTTATTGCGCTTTCCCATTGCAGGTCATCATGTCATTGAACATGAACGTCAAAAGATGAACGACCTTAAGAAGAAAATGCACAGTGAAGCACGTGCTCAATATCTTTCTATGATTAACAATAAAACTACTTCAGAGTAAGTATAGCCCTCAGCTAGCTAACATGCATGCATTGTTAAACTATTTTGTTATTCAATTAGCCGTAGTAGGAGACCGTCCGTCTTTAATTGTATGATCGTGTATGAGTAGCTTAAAAGGTTGTCTAGTTAATTTATGCCTTTTTTCCCCCGTAAGTAAGATTGACGTATGCTTCAATGAGAAATTAAAATTCTTTTTAAGTTGTTAATTAAAAGCGTTAATAGACAGCAATTAGCATTTCGTTGAACAAAAAACAACCGGAACCTAGAAAGTGTTGGTTTTTTTTGTATAATTTTGCCTTGTTTATTCACAAAGTAAGACTTTACATCACTCTTTAATGGGTTTTACAATTTAAACGCAATTAAAAAATTGTTCTTAAAGCTAGAGCTGTGGAGGGGGAGCTTCGAGCCCTTAGGGGACGCTCCACTCCTTGCATCAATGATCGAATTGGATCTTTGACGGATATTTTGTTGTCTTGTTATAGAGATGTTTGCCCTCTCACTTACCCGCGTAAGAGGAGCCAGCCTGCCTGGTGGAATGCAGAACTCCAGAGGCTCCGCTGTTGTACCAGGAGACTCTTTAACAAGGCTAAGAGGTCGGACAGGGATGTGGACTAGTCTGCATATAGATCCAGTTTTAATGACTATAAGGGAGCAATAAAGCGCTCAAAGACAACCACCTGGATGAGTTTCTGCACTAGTATCGAGGATGTTGCTGATGTGGCTCGTTTCCGTAGGATGCTGTCGAACAACCCCAAAGTCCTAGGCTTCGTCCAAAAGAACGATGGCATGTGTATATCCTCGAGAAAAGAAACTCTAGAAGTTCTATTGAGTACTGTCTGCCCCCAGTCCCCCTATGGCCAGGAGGGAAGAGCAGAGGCGTTGGGGGAACGGATCGGGTTGTTCTGTTTCTAGGCATCTATGGGCTGCTGAGGACAGAGTGGCTGCTCGGCTTGGTTAAGGCCAGCTTAAGGTTGGTTGTCAGTTTTATCACGGGGCACTGCGAGATTAGGTCGCTGACGGGGATCTGGAACAGATCCCAGCCGGACTATTGCAGGGTATGTTGCGATGAGGAGGAGTTGGAGACTGTCGAACATCTCCTCTGCAACTGCCTAGCCCTTGGTAGGTTGAGGTTGAGGACCCTTAGCAGGGCCTACTTTGAGAACTTGAGTTATGTGTCGAGAGCCGACATCAAGGCTCTCCATAGATTCATTAGCAGCTTGGGCTGGTTGAGAGGTGCTAGGGCTTCATAAGTGTAGTCGCACTCTCAACCTCTTTTGTTTTGTGTCTGTTTCTTTCTGTGTAATTCCTCCGTTTCCCATTCTCCCTCCCCTTCCCTACATTCCTATATCCTCTATTTCCTTCCTCCCCTAAGGACAATGTACAATGGGTCAATTTCGACCTCCGGGTACTGTGCTTGTCTTGACCGACAGATGGACGTCCTCTAACCTAACCTAACCTAGAGTCACCGAGGTCCAGTAGGTAGTGTGTTGGCTTATAAGACGCATGTCTGTGGTTCTAATCATAGCTCAGACATCTTAAACAAAACCGGATTACGACTAAGTATTTTTTTCGGTAACTTCCTCTCAGCAGACTTCTGGCAAAAACTTAGAGTAAATGAAATTCCCAGAGCTTATGTTATATTTCTGGATGTCTATGGACTGCTAAAGACAGTGTAAGGACAAGTTTGCTGTTTTGGGCTTGGATAAGGCCTGTTTAAGGTTAGTTATTGGGTTTATAATGGGGCTCTGCGAGATTAGATCGCTGACAAGGATTTGGAACAGATACAAAGATATGTACGTTGCGGTGAGGAGGACTTACAGACTATCGAGCATTCCCTTTGTAACTGCCCAGCCCTTAGTAGTCTCATGTTGAAGACCCTCGTCAAAAGCTTCTTTTGAGGGTTTGAATTCTGCGTCTAGAGCCCATATCAAGGCTATCCATAGATTCATTATTAGCTTTTTTTCCTTTCTTTTTTTATAAAACCAGCACTCAAGGGATGATCTCTACTCATGCAGTGCATTGTTTAGGTTTTTTAGGAAAGGTGGAAAGAGGAAAGATGAGAACGGTAAGGAAACGAGTTGCCGAGAAACGAGTCTACAATAATCGTCCCCAAGAAGCCTGCAGTTTCTCACACCACTTATGTTGTGTGTGTTAATTTTATACAGAAGTGGCTTGAGCTGGTTGAAAAGTGCTAGGACTTTATTAGTGTAATCGCGCTCTCCCTTGTGTGTTTGTTGTCATACATATGACCTACGAAAATTAAGGCCTTCGATTAATACAGAAAACCATGTGTGAAGAAACAAAACCTGGGATATAAATGCTAGTCTAAGGTATCCCAAGCTAACACAAAACGTTTTAATTCTCTAAGACATCTTTCTTTGTTTTCCTAGCATAGTAGAGTTACTGTTGTTATCTCTTCTTTTTTCACTTTTTTCTGTTTAATTCGTCATATTCTGACTATACAGTGCAATAGTTTCATCAATAATTCAGCACCGTTCGTCCATCTGATGAGTAGTAACACCTAAACAATGTAAATTCAGTGTGAGAAGGCAACCTAGCATCCTTCTTGTCAACATTCTGAGAATGACACCGTCTAGGCTTTCCACTAAGCATCTACTGGTGACACTACTGCAGCTCTTTCCACAATCAGGTTATACTCGGTAAACTGGTGGCTTAAGCGACTCTTATTCATCGTTCCTGATTGATTATAAATTCCTTACTGACTTACGTAACTGGATGTTACAATTATTCAGTGAGAACTACAACTTAGTTTTTCACAACACCCGTATTCTGTTTATTAATTTTGTCCATGAGTTGCGGAACCTAGAAGTTGCCGTAGTCTAGTAGGTAGTGTGTTGGCTTATTAGACGTAAAGTCTGGGTTCAAACTCCAGGTCAGACATCAAAACGAAATACAAAAATTATTTCTTCGGCGACTTCCTCTCTGCAGATTTCTGGCAAAAACTCTGAGAGCAAATAAAAAATTGCCTTGAAAGGTTGCTTAAAAATCTGTCGTTCGGAGTCGAATTTATACCCCATGGTTGTATAAAATTAATGCAGACACTTAAGTAGTGTTAGCAGCCAAGTTGTAGTCCTCCCTAAAGGGTTGTAATGACCTATTATGTATTTATGTATGCATGCTTAACTTAAATTTTTTTAATTTTGACTCTTACAACCACAGTATCAATTTTAATTAATGTAGTGAACTTGTCAATCTCTTATTATCGACCTAAAAGTAGTTCATTTCGGTCCATAGGGTACCTATGATAAACAATGTTTTAAAAAATCGTTCACAATTAATTTTGTTTTTGTACATAGTTTGTAGAGCCTACGCCTCTGTCTTTCGATATTAACAATTCAATTTTTGCCTATAAAATTTGTTGTTGGGCTCTGTGAATTGAAATTGAAAAGAATCCGAAAAGAAAATGCCAAATGTGTGTGGATAGGATAGATGACATCAATAAATAAGTAAACAAATGAGCAGTAAAGTTAATAAATATGTATGCCGATTTGGACGGACAGACGGTACAGACAGACGAACAGAGGAACGGACGGACAGACAGACGTACGGACGGACAGATTTTATTATTTAGAAAACTAGAAGGCTTTTTTAATTTTGTTTGTTTTGTTTTTATAATACAAACCGCTCGCTTGAATTTAATGATCAATCTTGGCTGTTAGCTAAAGTCTGGCTTACACAGTCGACAGTCTTATTTAAAATAAATATTTTGTTTTTATTTTTGTTTTTTGTATTTTTAAATGATGACAACAACAACAATAACAACAACAACAATAAAAGCCAATATAAAAATGTAAACAAATGAAATGTTTATTAAAAAATGTTGTTGTTGTTGTTGGTGTAGTTGATATTAGTTGTTGTTGTTGTATGCATTGTAAGATTAAGATTAAACAATAACAACAACAAAGCCATTCCATTACTTGGAAATCATTGACATTTTTTCGAAGAGTAACGTAGAGCATAAGCAGTATGAGAGTATAATTTTAGTTTGTTTTTATATTGGATTATAGCATACAGTGGGACCAAATGGTATAAAAATTGTGTTTGCTGGTCGCAAATTCCTGTCCATACACACATACATAAATAATTGGTCATTACAACCTTTTAGTGAGGAATATGGACATAGTTTCGCCCACCATTTACGTTGTGCGTGTTAATTTTAGCAGTCGCTAATTAGTCGTAAGGCCAGGATTTTAACTCCAGTTCAGACATCAAAACAAAATTGTGAAAAATATTTCTTCAGCGACTGCCTCTCAGCTGATTTCTGGCAAAAAGTCTGAGAGTAAATAATATTGCCATGAAGAGCTTGTCATAAATCTGTTGTTCGGAGTCGACTTAAAACTGGTATGTCCTGCCACTCATGTATAAAATTAACGCCCACAACATAAGTGGTGTGAGAGGCTAGGTCGTAATCCTGACTGAAGGATTGTAATGACCAATTATGTATGTATGTGTTAATTTTAAACATGAGTGTCGGGACCTACATTTTAAAGTTGACGCCGAACGCAAGATTTTTTGAGAAGCTCAGTAAAGTTTTAGGATGCCTGGTCAGCCAGATCCCACCAGCGTCAGGAAAGAGCATGTTCGCCTAGATAACTGCCTGTTACTATGCGAGTAGATATTCGCAGGAGTGTGTTCGTTTAAGATTGCTTTGTATTTATAGCTGTTTTTGGCTGCAGTGAGCCCCAGTTGATGCAAATTGCAAATTCAAGCTAATGGCTTCCTGGATGTCGGAATGTAGAGGATCTTTCATCACTATTTGATGACTAAGGTGTGACTATGTTATTGTTTGGGTCTGAAACACATTTCATTATCTGACAGATGAGATTTTTACCTCTTCTCGTAAGTCACCAGCAACAATTCGTTTCCTTACCGTTCGCATCTTCCCTCTCTCTTTCCACCTTTCCTAAAAAACCTGCACAATGCACTGCAGGAGTAGGGGTCATCCTCTGAGTGCTGGTTTTACAAAAAAAAAAAAAAAAAACCATCAGGTCACAATTTGTAGATTATCACGGTAGATTATAGATTATATTTGTAGATTATCAGTCGTCTTTGATTGTCACTTGGAAAAGTTTTATAACCAGGAGATGCATAATTGAAAAAATAGCACTTAATAGTCTCGTACGACATCACCAAAGTCTCCTTGTCCATATCCCATAAGCTTTCCCCAAGAGCACTAAGAATACTTTGGTGTGCTGGCCTTCAAGAACATTCATCAGACAGTTTACTTTGCCATACAAAAGGCAAGGCAAAGCGGGCAACTGAGTTAGTAAAAGTTCAGTCATTCTTGTGTAAAGACGCGGTGTGTTTAACACGTTCCCTGCCACGTGTACCATTTTCGGTACACGCTGAACCTCATTTCTACGCCAAGCTGAACTTTTTAATTTAGAATGTTTATATCCAAAATTTAATTATTAGTAGGACTATTTTATGTAACGTAATGATGTTTAGAGCAATTTTAGAGTGATGTACCGATAACGGTACACGTGGCGTGGTCATTAGTTATGGGACCATTTTTAAATTTTTATTGAATACGACAGTTGTAAATGCGTCGATTTTATATAATACAAGAAACAATAGTTTAATTTCACCTTTTAAAATATAGAAAGTTACTAATTTCACATATATGTAATACAAACAATGGCGGATTTTCTGAAGAAGATGACCATGTCCTACCTTCCAGAAGTACACCATGAGTTGCAAAACTGTAATGGTAGACCAGTAAAAAGATTCAGCCATTCCATGGTATGCAGAAAGTATGAAAAATTATAATAATGTACTCAAACTTGAGTAAAATATATATTTTTTTAGTACATTGCCCATATGTACCTTATTCTATATGAAATAAATTTAATTTTTTATTGTTATTTTGTGCATTTTACCCTTTGAATAGTAATAATTTTGAAAATAAAATAGATTTTTTCTAAAATAAAAAAAGAACATGTATTTTTATAGATTTATAAAAGTAGTTGTCGTGTACCGAAAATGGTTCACGTGGCTTAGAAATGACACCTTCTCATAAACGGCTTGGCAGGGAACGTGTTAAAGAGAGTAATCGTGGTGTGAAAAGCTCCATTACAAAGATCTGTTGAAGTTAACACGTACATATGTATACACCTAGTATCGTCGATGACAACTAATAAATCAACTGTGACGCAGGAAAGATGGGTTCGTACTGTGATTGTGACTTCGGACAATACAGTTGGAATCTTTTTTTTTAGACAGACTAACAAATTAGCGTTGAAAGAGATAAATAGTAGGTTAGGTTAGGTTCGAGGACGTGCACCTGTAGGTCAAGACAAGCACAGTACCCGGAGGTCGAAATTGACCCATTGTACGTTGTCCTTAGGGAAGGAAGGAAATAGAGGATTGAGGAATGTAGGTAAGGGGGGGAGAATGGGAAACGGAGGAATTACATATAAAGAAATAGACACAAAACAAAAGAGGTTGAGAGTACGACTACACTTATGAAGCCCTAGCACCTCTCAACCAGCGCAAGCTGCTAATGAATCTGTGGAGAGTCTTGATGTCGGCTCTCGACACAGAACTCAAGCTCTCAAAGAAGGTCCTGCCAAGGGTCCTCAACCTCAACCTACCAAGGGCTAGGCAGTTGCAGAGGAGATGTTCGACAGTCTCCAAATCGTCCTCATCGCAACATGCCCTGCAATAGTTCGGCTGGGATCTGTTCCAGATCCCCGTAAGATAAATAGTATATACCGTCGCTATATAGTGCATCGCTTTTGGATAGTGCACGACCATTTCATCTGCAACCGCATAATACTATAGTGGGGCAGCGTTAAGCGGGGTCTTACTGTAATTGTTATTGTTTATGCAAAGGATGTAAACAGAGGTATAACACACAAAGCAATTGTTGTTGTATACATAAAGTTGTGAACAGTGGCACATAGAATTGTGCGAATAATAATTAAGAAGTTTAATTAAAACTGAACACAAATTTATTTTTATTTTATTTGCAATCTACAAGCTCATATTTTAAACGTTTTTAAAAAGTAAAAACGTAACAATATGTTCCTAGTAAAAGCCATTTATTGAAAGACGCCCACTTTTTAGGCGGCAAAAAAATCATTCAATTTTTGTGGTTTCTTAACAATGCAAATCATCTGTCTTCCTTATTATTTATATCATATGGAGGCGAATGCCCAAACAATGTCCCTCAGGGGAAGATCATCTTCGGCTTTTTACACACATAGGGCACGAACATCAACATTGTTCGTTAAACAGAGCGTAAAAATGCTTTCAGTTGCTTGTCAGCTTACATTGAAGTAGGTTCTCGTCGCTACTTTTTGAAATTTTTTTTGTATATCAATTATACACCCGAAGAACAATTCCTGTAGGATCCACTATTTCCTAATGAGACGCACTAATAACAATGAGAAATGATCTCTATTTTTGGCAGAATATTTGCCAAGTTAAATACGCAGTCTTAGGGGTTTGGCACTAGACATTTTCCACTATATACACACATTATTAGGTTACACTTGAAAATATTACTAACAATTTTCCTTTGGGTTATACACATGCCCCTCACATATACACTAAAGCGACTCACCAAAAAAAGTTGTCGTTCACTTTGCCCGAATTTCGCTTCCATACAACTTGAGTCACTCCAATATACTCTCACATTTTTGTCCTGTTCCCTTTGTGCCGACATACAGTGAGCGCCACAAGTGAGTCAACACCCACTATAATTTAAAATTTTTATTGTAAAAAATATACTTGTAGCATGACAATAATTTTGTTTGTTTTTGTTTTAACATTTTATAAGTAATAAATAAACGTTTTTAGTTTTGGAAATTTATTCGACTATTCTCATTTACTTCTCTCGCTATCCTAAGAAAATGAATTATTTCAGTGGTGTTTACTCAGTTTTGAAGCTCAGTGTAGGCTGGCGTATGCCCAAACAAAACTCTCTAATGAGGCAATACATTGAATTTTATTGACTGCTTGCTGGAGAACGATAATTCTCAGCAATTACAGTTGAATATCCAACTCTATTGACTTTTTGAATTAAGAAGGCAGTCATAATAATTTAAAATATTTGTTACCATATTTTGTACCTTCTTAACCACTGTGCAATATGGTGAATGAGAGGGAGCAACATTGTTTGAATTCTTTCTTAGCTTTTAAGGCCTTTAAGCTGGAATTTGATTTCGATCACAGATCAATATATTCTATAACGTAAACGAGTAAAGAAGTAAAATTCAGTTTTATTACAACAAAACCTGCTAACAATCACGTGCGTTATAGACGACGTGCTTTAAATATCTTAAAAAGAAATAAAAAAAAATTAATAAAAATTCTGATTTAATATTTATTTTATATAAATAGTGGCATTAGAATTTTTTTTTTTTATTATTTTTATCGTTCCTATATAATATCGATAACATGTTCGGGGGAGAGTGCATTTATTACAATTCTCATATCAAATAAAAACAAAACAAAACAAACAAAAAAAGAGAGCTTTTCTGTTCGTCAATAAGATAAGAAGGAGAGCAGCTACCGTTATCAGTAATAAAAACAGAAACAAAAATTTCTAATAAATATTATACCCCGTTATACCCCTTTACCCTAATTCATATACAATGTTATTGTTATTGTTGTTATTGTTATTGTCTCAATCATAATACGAGCGAAAATTGTTGTCATCATACGCCCGCTCTTTAATAAACAGTTTTATTACTCATGCAAAAATATTTATTTTCGCTTTTAAATACAACTGATTAGCCGCATTGTGCTACACATACATACATACATATACTAGAGCCACCATACTGCACAATGTATGTACGTACTTATGTATGTATGTCTTTGATAGTATAATGCTTTAATTCTTTTTTGTTTTTTTTTTGTTCTTTCAATAAAGAAAGAATCACCTCTCTAGTCCATAAGTATTCTGCCAGTAGTGGTGGTGCTGCTAGTGCTAGTGCTGGTGACATGTGCATTTATTATTAAATCGATCAGTATTGCCAGTATTGTGATAAAAAAAAAGAAATTATTCGAGAATAAAAAATACAAACAAACTAAACTAACGGAAAATAATTATGGAAAAATTATCTGCGATACTTTGTTGGTAGGCTTTTAAGTTTAATTTAAAAATAAAAAGAATTTTTTTTTAATTTTTTGATGTTCGCATACAATTAATAAAAAAAATTTTTAATTTTCAGTGCCATTAACAACACTTCCAGTGAATCTCAATCATCACATAAACAACAACAACAGCAACAGCACACGCAACAACAACAACAACAACAAATACAATTGCAGCAATTAAAACAACAACAACAACATGAACAAGAACACCCCCTTATGGATAAAGAAAATCAACCGAATGTTGAAAAGCTGTTGTCAACAACAACAGCGCGAAATTCACAAAATTCCACAACGAAACGTATGGACGATGACCCTATGGGTCAGGTAAGTAAACCACTTAAGTGTAGACCCAAAAGTATACTAGTTTTGAAAGTACGCTTGGACCTAGTCATTATGTATATAAGCAATGTAATCAACTGCCTATGGATTCCTGCACACGATACTTTTAATAGTTTCCCACCACTTGTTCGTACATTTCAATCGGTATTTCGACAAGAACTTAAGGAATTTTGCTGCTCAAATGCTTTTACAATAGGGCATTATCCGCATGGACACAGTCTTTAACGTAGCCTCACAGAAAAGTCTTACAACGATGATTGGTTTTACGTGGGTATCGGTGCTCTTCGCACAGTGTAATATACAATGCCCCCAGATGTAACAGATTGCTACAATTGAGTACCAATTCGAAGCCATGTATTTAAATATGACATCCCCCTTGGTTGGGAGCGGGTCCTATCTAAAACTCCTTCCGATCTTTGGGTCACGGCACTCGGTTGAGAATGCAACTCCACAGCGAGCCTAACTAGACCCTTTCCGCGATTTGGATCCAAACCACAACCACCACAATGCTCCCAAAAAGGGCCACATTAACAGCTAGGGGCTCCTGACTCCCGTGTTACCAGAATTAAGTCTCCGGTCAAACCTCGTAATCCGACCGATTACTACCAGTTGAACTCCAAAGACCACAGCGCAACAAAAATGTTAAATCCTATGATCTTGGTTTCCACTTGATGAAGAGAAAATACTCCTTCTAAAAACTTCTAAGGCAGTAAAGCTACAGTCAGTCGTGTTATGAGTTCGTGGCGTTCTTTTGTTAAATCCGCATAACCTACAATTCATAATTTTCAATTGTAAGTCCAATATTAATTGCCGTCGCCGTGGTCTAGTAGGTAGTGTGTTGGTTTATTAGACGTAAAAGCCAGGGTTTGAGTCCCAGGCCAGACATCAAAACAAAATACAAAAAGTTCTTCTTCGGCGATTTCCTCTCAGCAGATTTCTTGCAAAAACTCTGAGAGTAAATAAAATAGCCATGAAAAGTTTCTCATAAAATCTGTCGTTCGGAGTCGACTTTAAACTGTAGGTCCCGCCACTTATGTATAAAATTAACCCACACAACATAAGTAGTGTGAGAAACTAGGTCAATAATCCTGACTGATGGGTTCTGATGACCAATTATGTATGTGTAAGTCCAATAAAATCGATTATTATACGAGCACAGTGGCAGCGTTTAAATAACATTTTGAGACAATATTGCACACCACGAGCACGGTTTTTTCTAGACGTAATGGTTTTTTGGAAGTCATCGTAGTCTAGTGGGTAGTGTATTAGCTTATTAGACGTAAGGCCACGGTTCAAACCCCCATTTTCTTCGGCGACATCCTCTCAGCAGATTTCTGGCAAAAACTCTGAAAATAAATAAAATTGCCATTGAAAGTTTCTTATAAACCTGTTGTTCGGAGTCGACTTTCAACTGTACATCCTGCCACTCAAAGAAAAAATTAACACGCGGTTGGTGTGAGAAGCTAGGTCGTAATCTTAACTATAGGTTTATAATAACCATAAATAATAGCATGAAAGTCATGTTTTGGAAGAATCTTGACAAAGAAATGGATTTCCTGTATGGCTGTCCAGATTTGAAGGATGTAAATTAAAGAATTTTGGAATATCATGTTATGATAATGAATTTGGAAATATCTTACAAGTAAATCCCCTCTTCATCTAATCTATCGTATCAAATAAGAAAAGAAATGAGTCGGAAATTCAACGGAACGTGCCAACACTTCTAAAGTGCATTTGATCACCTAGCAAGCGCGTAATTAACAGAAGGTAGATAGTGTGTTGGCTTCTTAGACGAGAGCTCGTCATTCAAATACCAGCTCAGACAGCTCGGACGAAATAAAATATGAAAAATATTTTTTTAGGCGACTCCTCTAAGCAATAAATAAAATTGCCATGGAAAGTTTCTCAAAAATCAAGCTTATTAGACGTAAGGCCACGGTTTAAATCCCAGGTCAGACGTATGCGCCAAAATGAAGTAACAAAAAATATTTCTTCGGTGACTTTTTCCCAACAGATTTCTGGCAAAAACTAAATAAATTTCTGGCAAAGAGTAAAAAAAAATTGTCATGAAAAGCTTCTCGACTTTAAACTGTAGGTCCTGCCACACGTGTTTTAAATTAACACACACAACATGAGTGGTGTGAGAAGCCAGGCCGTAATCCAGACTAAAGGGTTGAAATGTCAATTATGTATGTACGTATGAATGCGTATGAGTATGATGCGATTCTATTCATCTTTCTGAGTACTCATTGCTGATCTCAGAAACAGCATAAATTTTTTTCTATACTCACAGAGGATATTTGTAATCATTTCCTGTTCGACTTGAAAAATGTTTGCTGGGTTAAAACTATAGCAGCGAAGAGTTAATTAGCATCCATAGTGTATGCAAATATTGCTTTTTATTTATTTTGCTTTTTATTTTTGTTTTTGCTTTGAATTATGTCAAGTGCTAATTTTATATAATTTTCATAATAAATGCCATGAGCAAAATATAAAAAAAAAAATACATTGAACAGTAGCTGACATCTAAATCTTATCATTTTTGGCACAAAATCTAAAAGAAAATCAAAAAGAAAGAAAAAAAATCAAAAATTTATTGTCATTTACGCAATATTTATGACAGACACTCACTCTTAAATATACATACAGTAAGACCCCGCTTAACGCGGGGTATACGTTACAGCGCTAAAGGAAACAGCGTTAAATGAGACAACTTAATACGCACATGCATATGTAAATACATTGGAACTCCGGTAAATCTTTATTCTGGACAGGATAATAAAAGAACATCGAAAAAGCTACACCACAAGTATCAATACAATGCGCGATTTAGGGGAATCCCAATAGTACCGCATAATACTGAAATGGCGTTAAACGGGGCAGCGTTAATCGAGGTCTTACTGTACATATAAAGGGTCCGCCAAATGCTTTAAAAAAATTTTACTAAATATTTTCTCAAAGTTCTTTTTTTTTTATTTGAAAGTACAATCCTTCCGATTAATAATGGAAAATAATTTCATTCAAATGGCTGCCTACACGATCGGTCCAATTTTTAAGCACATTATCGATTGTGTGCAACTGTATTTCACCAATGGATTCACGAATATTGTCCTTTAAAGCGTCAATTGTCACCCCACAAATAATAGTCCTACGGTGTCAAATCGCAGCTCCGTGATGGTCAAACGACATCAGCTTTGCGACTGATAATGGGATCTTCAAAAACAGGGCGCAAAACATCAAGTATAGCTTCGGCTGTGTGGCACGAATATTGAATATTTTTTCAAATTTCTTTTTTTATTTGAAAGTACAATCCTTCCGATTAATAATGGAAAATAATCTCATTCAAATAGCTGTATCGGCTGGTCTTGTAGTAGCCTACATGATCGGTCCAATTTTTAAGCACATTATCGATTGTGGCTTCACGAATATTGTCCTTTAAAGCGTCCATTGTCTCTGGCTTGTCGGCGTAACACATATATTTGACGGCACTGTACAAATAATAGTCCAACGGTGTCAAATCGCAGCCTTGAGGTGGTCAAACGACGTCAACTCTGCGGCTTCTAATACGATCTTCAAAAACAGGGCGCAAAACATCGAGTGTAGATTTGGATGAGTGGCACGTAGCGTCGTTTTTTTGAAACCAAATGTTGCCAATATCCTCCTCTTCAATTTTTGTGAACAAAAATTCGTTCAACATGGCCCGATAACAATCGCCATTGACTGTAACGGCCATTGCTTGCTCATTTTCGAAGAAAAATTACCCAATTATGCATCGGGACCAAACAGTGACTCGTTTTGGGTGCGTCGGCTTTTCAATGCATGCATGCATGCAGGTTTTCTGTGGCCCAAATGCGAGAATTTTGCTTGTTTACATACCCGCTAAGATTAAAATGAGCTTCATCTGGAAAAATGATTTTTTTTGCCTAGATCAGCATCTTCTGTAAGTCTATCGCAGGCCCACTTAGCAAAGCAAAAACGAATTGAATGGTCAATTGGCTTCAACTCCTGAACCAATTGGACTTTGTATGGCTTCACCCCAAGGTCTTTATGCAAAATTCGTCTAAATGATGTCTCCGAAATGTTCAATAGGTGAGAACGACGGAGAATTAATGTTGATGGCGCTTCACGCACACTTTCTTGGGTGTACGCACTGTTTTTGGCTTTTCACGCTTTGGTTTATCGATGAGGATGCCAGTTTTTTTTACTTTTTTCACGCGATAACGAACATACGGGACTGACGGAGCTTCTCTTTTTCCAAAATACACATACATACATAATTGGCCATTATAACCCTTCAGTCAGGATTACGACCTAGCTTCTCACACCACTTATGTTGTGTGCGTTAATTTTATACATAAGTGGCGGGACCTACAGTTTAAAGTCGACTCCGAACGACAGATTTTTGAGAAGCTTTTCATGACAATTTTTACTCTCAGAGTCTTTGCCAGAAATCTGCTGAGAGGAAGTCGCCGAAGAAATATTTTTCGTTTTGAATTCTGACCTGGGATTTGAACCCGGGCCTTTCGTCTAATAAGCCAACACATTACCTACTAGACCACGGCGACTTCAACAAAATCCGTACGCAATTTTCGCAAACATTCTCGCAACATTTCCATGATTTTCAATGTAATGTCGCAATATTTCCCAGCGTTGTTCAAGCGTATGTATACACAACCATATTCGTTCAACGGAAGGATGAAACTAATTATCTGTTAAATCTGTCATAAGCTAAATGTTACCATTCACGAAATAAGCATTAGTTGGATACAAAAAAAAAACGTTAGATGGCGGACCCGATATATATTACGAATAATTAATTGACTAGATGATCCGTGCTAATATTTCGCATCGTATTTTTGTAACATAAAATGAAAATAATTAATAGAAATTTTAAACGTATAAAAATATTAGAAATCATAATATCATCATACATATTTACATAGATATTTGAATACAATGTTAGAGGTAATGACATGATCATCGTTAACTTTTTGCCCGTACGAATCCTTAATACAAACAAAAATATGTTTTAACGTACGCACTCGAGAAAATGTGCTCTACCAAGTTTGTTACGATTAGCCTGATACCCCTGTTTAGCATTAAGATTTCTGATTAACTTTATATATTATTATGTGGAATAGCATTACAATTAACCACTGCAAAGTATTGCCAAAACAGCTTTTTACAACTTAATATGCATATTATATATAACTGACTCAGTAATAAACGGCATTATAGTAAATAGCGGTATTGCCAGAATGGATTTTAATACATACTATATTATGTAGAACTGCATTACTATTAAGCGACCCTGTATTACCACACTTGAACAAAAACATATAATCATAATGACAATAGTATTATCATGCAGTTCTAAATAAAATATAATTTTTATCAATGAAAATATTAATTTTTCAATTTCTAATTATTTTTCGCAATTAGTGTTAGATATAAGCTTTAAAATGAGATATCATTCATTAAATTTGATGCGGTGGTATGGGAGATATTTGCAACCGACAAAAAAAAGTGCTTTAGAAATAATATATATGATACTTTGTACTTGAGCAATTTATTGCTTAGAATGGAATCTTAATTTCAAATAATTTTCTTTGTAGCATTTGAATGGCACGTTTTTGTCAAGAAATTATTCTTTTTGTGACTTGTCACTCAACACAGCATTCATCACTTCATTCCGAATTTTTATTTTGATAATCTTTTCCTTGTAAGTCATTAAGTATTGTATTCGTAGGCTGATGCGTTCACCTACGTTGTATACAAAGAAATTCGTGTTTTTTTTTTGCCTACAACTTCCTTCCTTTCCAATACATTTTGAATTGTGTTAATTGTGGCCGTTTAGTGTTGAAAAGCAATAACAAAAACAATCATAAATAATTCTTAATTATTTATTTATGACGGTTAATTCAAGTGAAATCCATCAAAACACTGCCGCAATCACCACCATCAACCGCCACCTCACCTCACCAAAAAAAAAGAAAAAGAAACGACGAAATTAAAATTAATTCAGTGGCGATTAAATGAAAATTTTTATTTTTGAAAACTTATTAATGAAATCATTCAATAATTCTCGTCTTATTTTTAATCGATAAACGATTTTTCGACAATCGATTGTTTACATTTCATTGCAATGACCAACCAGTGTGTGTCTCGCATGTATATCATGTCCTATAATCATCACTGCTCAAATCGTAAAGTGTTTATGGGCTGGGTATTTACGTTTAATAATCTACATTCGTTCATCTATTTATACGTATCCTACGTACGTATGTACGTACGAATTTTACGTTCAAAATATTTACGTTGAAAGAATTCTTGTTAAATCGTAATGAAAACTAAACAAAAATAGCAACAAACAAACAACGTACAAAAATAGCAAAAAAAAAAAAAATATTTAAATTGATATGAATCAGCCAAATATTTCAACTTCTGACCAATACGCCTGATGCTGCGACGACTGCTGCCTGGCCAACCAACCAAACAACCAGCCAAGACGATCGATCGCCCATTCAAGCAGTCAGCGAAATTGAACTCACTAAGGAAAATGTAAACAAACCAAATAGTTGAGGGGAAAATTATAGCAGTTCAGTCTGTCATTAGTATGTACATAATACCTGCATTTATACAGACATAATTGGTCATCAGAACCGTTCAGTCTGGATTACGACCTAGCTTCTCACACCACTTATGTTATGTGCTTTAATTGTATCGACTATACAAGCGACGGGACCAACTATTTAAAGCCTACTCCGAACGGCAGATTTTTTTGAGAAACTTTTCATGGCAATTTTTTATTTACTCTTAGAGTTTTTGCCATAAATCTGCTGATAGGCCGAAGTCGCCGAAGAAATATTTCGAAGAGATATTTCGTTTTGATGCCTGCCCTGGGGGTTTGAGCTAGACTATAGCGATCTGCGTTATTAATACATTATGTGTATGTGACAAACACAAATAAAATTTTCGTAAAAGTGTTCCAATTTGATTGGTCAACGCTATAATATTCAGAACAAAAATCCGTTAACTAGAACCAAACTTTCTAGGACTGCTAGTACTTGAATAGTAGAAATTTCCGATACTCAGAACATATAGTTCATTCTGAAAGTCCAGATTTAGTTAGATTAGATGGTGACATACATACATAATTGGTCATTACAACCGTTAAGTCAGGATTATTAACCTAGTTTCTCACACTACTTATGTTGTGTGTGTTAATTTTATACATAAGTGGCGGGACCTACAGTTTAAGGTCGATTCCGAACGACAGATTTTCTGAGAAACTTTTCATGGCAATTTTATTTTTACTCTCAGAGTTTTCGCCAGAAATCTGCTGAGAAGAAATCGCCGAAAAAATCCTTTTTGTATTTTTATTTTGATGTCTAGCCGGGGATTCGATTCGTCGCTTTAAGTCTAATAAGTCAGCACACTACCTACTAGACCACGGCGATTAGATGGTGAACCCACTTTAAAGGTTGAAACCCACTGAAGCAAGATATTATTAATACCTTAAATCAATGTCCTACATACATATATAATTGGTCATTACAACTCTTCAGTCAGGAGACCTAGCTTCATACCACTTATGTTGTCTGTGCTAATTTGATACCTGATGGCGGGAACCTACAATGTTTATAGTCGATTCCAAACGATAATTTTTTTTGAAAAGCTTTTCATATCAATTTTATCTTCTGTCCGAGATTTTGCCAGAAATCTTTTGAAAGGAAGGCACCGAAGAAATATTTGTATCTGACTTGGGGTTTGAACCGTGGCCTCCCTACCTACTAGGCTCCATCCTACATGTGAAGAAAATATGTTCGACTACTTTATTTTGGTGAATTCAATTAAAGAGAATGGAAAATGGAAAGTCAGGAGCCTTTACGTTTTAATAGCAAGAGCCACAACTGCTACAGAGGTCGTTCAAGGGCAAGCTAAGTCTATCAACTTGTATTCCAAAAGGGCAGTCGCCTGTGAGGCCCTCGTTCTGAATTATTTAAAGACCCCAATCAGTCCTCTTCTTAACCGTTGGAGTCCAGCAGAGCCTATCAATATTGTATTCATATTATCAACGAAGTTGAGCTTCCCTGGAACACAATAGCAGAATTCCCTACGAGACTAAGACATTCACAATACCATATGCTTTAGTAACTCAGAGATTATGAACTCTACACTAGTTTTTACCATTTCAGAAGCCATAGAATTTTCGACAACATTCCGAAGTTCTTGAACTCATGATCCGAAATTTCCCAGATAAGTTCTCAGAATTCATTGACATGAATATTAATTGAAATGACGTTTGTGAGGGGCTGAGTTAATGAAGGTATACATACATAATTGGCCATAACAACCCTTCAGTCAGGACTATTGACCTAGTTTCTTAATATTTTCTGAGGAAAATTTCCTCATCCAACAAATATTGCGGCGTTTGCAGTAACTTATATATCCGACGGCCTATTCTGTCCACCATTTTGCTTCCATCGGTAGCTCAAGAAATCCTAACGGGAACTTTCGGATCTTTAGGTCAGAAGTCCTTGACTGGAATCTTAAATCCTAATCTTCTATGCATACTCTATCCAAATACTAGGAACCGTATAGAAGGGTTTACAGTTTGGAGCAAATTATTTGTCTATGCCAGGTCAGAAATCTACTGCATTGAGCCTTAATGTTACCAACTCAGTTCTCTGTTTTAATGCTAGTCACAGCGAAGCCAATAGAGTACTGCAAATAATAGCACTTTTATAGTGGAATAAACTATACTTCGAATTAGGAGAGCACTTAAGCACTCATGAAATTTTGAATATACATACAAGAGTCAACAATACTGAAGTTTAACTATGTACTCTGATTCATTCGTACTACTCACTGCAACGTTAATTTATAGCTACATGTTGTAATGAGTATGCGTATAACGTTGGCATCGAACTCATACCATTTGAAATATGTTTGATTCATAAGCCTACTCATTTAGATTCATAACTTTAGAAAAATAGCAATAGCAAATAACAATAGCAATAGCAATAACAATAGCAATAGCAATAGCAGTAGCAATAGCAAATAGCATTAGCAATAGCAATAGCAATAGCAATAACAATAGCAAATAGCAATAGCAATAGTAATAGCCAAAGCAAATAGCAATAGCAACTAGCAAATAGTAATAGCATTAGCAAATAGCAATAGTAATAACAATAGCAATAGCAAATAGCATTAGCAATAGCAATAGTAATAGCCAAAGCAAATAGCAATAGCAAATAGCATTAGCAAATAGCAATAGCAATAGCAAATAGCAATAGCAAATAGCAATAGCAATAGTAAATAACATTATCAAATAGCAATAGCAATAGCAATAGTAAATAGCATTAGCAAATAGCAATAGCAAATAGCAATAGCAATAGCAAATAGCAAAAGCAAATAGCAAATAGCAATAGCAAATAGTAATAGCCAAAGGCATAAATAGTATCAAGCAATAGGCCATCAATTAGCAATAAGCAATAGCAATAGAATAGCATAGCAAAATAGCAAATAGCAATAGTAATAAATCAATCAATGCAATAGCAAACATAGCAATAGCAAATAGCATAGCAATAGCATAGCAATAGTAAATATCATCAGCAAAGCATAGCAAATAGATAGCAAATAGCAATAGCAATAGGAACAGATAGCAATAGCAAATAGCAATAGCAAATAGCAATAGCAATAGCAAAGCAATAGCAATAGCAATAGCAATAGCAATAGCAAATAGCAATAGCAATAGCAAATAGCAATAGCAATAGCAAATAGCAATAGCAAATAGGAATAGCAAATAGCAATAGTAATATCAAATAGCAAAAGCAAATAACAATAGCAAATAGCAATAGCAAGCAAATCAAACACACAACCTTCTAGTAAGTATTTTAGTGTTCGTATGCGAATGCGTGCTCAAGTGAGCTTTTGGTATCAAAGCTACCACTCCAACCTAACGCGAATCATACCTATTTCATGATTCGTGTATATATTCAGTTACGAAGAGTCGAAATCAACAATATCATACGTGTTGTTAAGTATGAATATGATGAGTACTTCAAACTTTCAATATGAGTGGAAGAGATTCCAGGGTACTAAAATATGTATGAATGCGTATAAGTATCAGAAATTATGAGTATGATTCGATTCTATTGATCTTTATGAATACTCATTGCTGATCTCTGATACACACCTCCTTCAACACAGTGCTGCTCTTTTTCGAACCACCACTATTTGTGTGCTGTTGCTCACAATGCTGCCGTTGTTGTTATAGATCTTATAAAACTGGACAATTGTACAAAATGTTCGCCAATCTATTTGGTCAGTGTCAAAAGAGCATTTGTACCACAAACGTACACAACAACGTTCAACAATTAAAAGAAAACAAATTTTTCAGAAAAATTTAAAACAAGAATTTCGCTTTTTTTTTAAATATTTTTTATACGAAAAAAAAAGAAAAATTTCGGAAAGAATTTAAAAAATTTATTATTTTAAATGAAATTGTTTTAATTATAGAAACAAATCTAATTTAATTTAATTAAAAAGAAAAAAATCAAGTGAAAATTAGAAATACAAAGAAAAAAGTGGCCTTTTTTTGTTCACTCAGCTGGATGCCATTTGATTTGATTGCACAGTCGGTGTTGATTGGTGTAAAAAGTTCTTTTCGAATTGAAATCTGAAAAAAAAAAATTAAAAAAAATCAAGTGTTATTAGGAAGGTGGGAATAATTAGAAATTAAATTCAAATTAATTAATAAATAATACAACAACAAAAATAAAACAAATAAACAAACAAAAAAAAAAAATTATTTCAAAATGTCCGTATGGATGACTTATGTGCAGCGACGAAGACCGGGTCAGCATCGTTACTGCCAGCAGGGCATAATACATTTAGTAAGTCTAGCAATAACAAAAACAAAAATTATTTTTATTTTTACTACACCCTTTAAAAATTAAAATAATTTGTGTGGCTTCCTGGTAATTACTGGGAAGCTCAGCCATTAAAAATTTTAAGACTGTAGAAACAGGCTTGGCAAATCTCATCATGATTTTATCGAAAGTTTTTTCAAATTCTAAAAGTAAAGAAATAATCCATAGCCGGCCAAACATGACAACATCCAACACGAACGTCTTGGAAAAGGAAGATCAGGGAACGCAACGTTTTAGAAATGAACAGGATTCAGAAGATCTGTCAGGATGAATAACGAACGTCATAGGTTGGCTTATTAGACGTGAGACCACGGTTCATTTCCAAGGTCAAACATCTCCAACAAAACGAAATATTTCTTCGGTGACTTCCACTCAGCAGAGGCGCTCAATGGATCCTCGTCAACTGTGCTCCGCGTCTCGGTCTTCTCCGATAGTCAGGCCGCCATTAGATCTCTGTCGAGCATTGTGAATAACTTCAGGATCGTTAAGGAATGTCGCCGCTTTCTCAAACTTCTTTCTGGATCTCTGCACGCAATAGCATTCCGGAAATCTGCAACGCTGGAGCTCTGCTTCCGGAATCCTCTTCAATCAACTTGGGTATGCCACTTACCTCGGTTAAGTTGGCCATTGCACTGAAATTCCTTCGGGACGCCAACCTATACTGGGTCAATTAGGAGTCCTACTCCTCCGCTAGACTTACTTGACCCTTGATGGATAGAAGGCCCGTCAACCAGTTACTCTGACTTGGTTGTAACATCATCTCACTCACTGTTGCCATGCTTACAGGTCAATGTGTTATGGAGAGACACGCAAAAAGGATGCAGCTCCCATTTGCAGATCCGCTGAGGAAGAGCAGACTGTTATCCACTTTCTTTGCCAGTGCCCATCTCCTGCGATGTGAAGTTATTGAGTTTTTGGCTCTCCAATTATTGTCAGTTTGACGGAGCTATCCTCTATTGATGTCAAGGAAGCTCTGAGATCGTGAAAACATTAAAAATTAGGGGCTTCCGAACTTGTACAGTTAATAACAGCCATCTTGCTAAAGCTTCATCTGTCAAATTAGTTGCCATTCATTCAGTTTGTTTTGTCACAGCACCATGGACCACAGATAGCGATGTATGTTCGCTGCATGGGCTTTGGAGATTTGGTAAATTCGTCAGAATGAATTGTTAGGTCAACTAGCAAAATCATCAAATAGTACCAATCCAAGAGTATAGATCCAAGAGCCCTAATACATCCCGGAACAAGTATCGGTTTGGTGTGAATTTATAGACGGGAGCCTCATAGGTCCATATTCCTTTAAAAACTAAGTTGCTCAGGCCATCACTGTCAAGGGCAAGCACAATAGGTCGTTGATTAATTAGGTCCATGATAAGTTATTTCGGCCTGAATGGGATAATCTGGAAGCCAACCACCTGCCACATTGGGTATCGTGTACGATCGATTGAGGGCATAGTCTTCTCTCTTGCAGGTGATGGGAACGGACCAACCATATCGTTCGATTTTGTCAAGTTAAACTTTTTCTTGTGAAGTTGTCTTCTATAGCAGGTCTACAAACCACAATGGTCTTCAATGTCAACATAATCCATGTGCCACCGGTTAAATTCTAGTTGATTTATAAGCCAAAGCCTTGGAAAATTCGATACTTCGGATGCTCTTCACCAAAAGAAGCGAACATTTAAACGAATAGGTCTTTCGAGAGAATGAAAAATATTTTATAACATCTGGCAACATCTGTGACAGTAATTAAATGTCATGGAAAATGATTTGTTTTCATGCAACATGTCTTAATGTGGCATACGACAATAAATCCGTTAACGGCGTTGCTTTTATTTTCCATGCAAAATTCCAATGAATATTCAAGTAACAACGCCATAGATTTCCTTACTACGCGTTGGCTATTGGAAATTGCGTTTGCAATTATTCGGTATTATAAACAACGTTTTACTTGCAATCGATTGATATTATTTTGTATTTGCAAATAATTTCTAGTTTTGCTGGAGAAGGGGAAACGTGGCACTGTTTTTCATTTCTGTGAAACACGTAGTAGTCCCTTTATTTTATTAGATTATCTTCCGGAATAGTACCGTTAGGTTATGAAGTACTCGGAGGTCGAATTGACCCATTGTACCGTTAAAACAATAAAATGGTGGCCTTGCCATGTGGATACATAAATAAGTCAGTAAAAGTGGACAATAAGGATTCATAAGTAGCCTCGAGGTTCTTCCACTGGTGGCTTACAATTAGCTTAGGAAGCAGAAGACACACAGTTCACCTAAACCTGTTATACACGGCAATTAGATTTCTGTTCTGGAACAACACGAGAGGTTTTTAAGAAGAAAAAACTGCCGACAAAAAAACAGGGGACTAATTAGCGATGCAGTCCTACATCCAAACCAAAAGAGTAGGTTCCATGGTAGTTCCTTGTATTCTCTCCTCTGCCAATAGTGTGGTGTAAACCGTAGAGATCACGGAACCTGAATCTGTTCCGCATGCTCAGTATGATGCCTGCCATCGTATACAATGGAAATTCTCTAAGATGTGATAGGGTAAACCAATCAAAATAGATCTTATATACGGCCTAACTGGCCGGACTATTGTGGGGGGCGTGATGTTACGATGAAGAGGAGTTGGAAACTATCGAAGTGTAACTATCCAGTCCTTAGTAGGTTGAGGTTGAAGAACCTTGCCAGGGGCTTCTTTGAGGGTTTGAATTCTGTATCGAGAGCCGACATCAAGGCTTTTCATAGATTCATTATTAGTTTGAGCCAATTAAGAAGTGCAAGGGTTTCAATAGTGTAGTCGCGCTCTTTTGTTTGCTTCTTTATTCTCCCTTTCCCACTTCCTCTCTTTCTTTCCTAACTCCCCTATTATCCTCTGTCCTTTAAAACGTCTGTACAATGGCTCAGCTTGACCTTCGGGTACTATACATGCCTCATTTGGGAAGTACACTATCAATCTGATGATTTCATGTGTCTCTCTGCTTTTCTGACATGCTAAGTTGATTTAGTTGTGGCATAGTCATCAATCAAATTATTCCCATGAATGCCAGAATATTTTCGAATCTTAAGCACCTGATTGTGGATTTAGTCTGTATCGTAAAGTAATAGTGGTAACTAGATGTAGAATGCTCATTGATTAATACTTTTAAGCGCTTTCTAGAATGCTAAAGTTGACAAGTTTTTGCAGCTTTTTTGGGCAACGCCGGCTATGAATACTCAAATATCTTGACAACAAAACTTAGCTTACCATGAGCATGAATAGTTGTTGTACATCGGACTATAAATACAAGCGAGGCTGTGATATTTCAGCACTATCTTAAGCTATACATACTGAACGGTACATAAGTCTAGAAGTTGGATAAAATCGAGAATACAAGAGAATAGAGAATACGAGAAGAAAATATAAGATAGCAAGAGAATAAGCGATGCACTATCTACATACTGAACAGTACTTAAGTCCAGAAGTTTAATAAAATTGCGACTACAAGATAATAGAGACTTAAAGAGAATACAGAATACGAAAAGCAAATACAAGATATCAAGAGAATGCAAGATAGCAAGAGAATAAGTGATGCACTATCTACATACTGAACGGTTCTTAAGTCCAGAAGTTTAATAAAATTGCGACTACAAGATAATAGAGACTCAAAGAGAATAAAAAATACGAGAAGCAAATACAAGATAGCAAGAGAATAAGTGATGATTTGGTATTTTAACACTATCCAGGTATACATACTGAACGGTACTTAATTCCAGAAGTTCGATAAAATCGAGAATACAAGAGAATAGAGAATAAAAGCGAATAGAAACAACAAGATAGTAAGAGAATAAGCGGTGATATGGTATTTTAACACTATCTTCAGCTATACATACTGAACGGTACTTAAGTCCAGAAGTTTAATAAAGTTGAGACTAAAAGAGAATAAAGAATACGAGAAGCAAATACAAGATATCAAGAGAATAAGCGATGATTTGGTTTTTTAACACTATCCAGGTATACATACTGAACGGTACTTAAGTCCAGAAGTTTGATAAAATCGAGAATACAAGAGAATAGAGAATAAAAGCGAATAGAGAAAACAAGATAGCAAGAGAATAAGCGGTGCTATGGTATTTTAACACTATCTTCGGCTATACATACTGAACGGTACTTAAGTCCAGAAGTTTAATAAAATCGAGAATACAAGAAAATAGAGAATACGGGATGAGAATATAAGATAGCAAGATAATAAGTGGTGCTACGGTATCAGCACTGTCTTTAGCTTTAAATACTGAACGATACGTAAGTCCAGAAGTTTGTTAGAATCGAGAATACAATTCTGTTCGTCCGTCATATAAAGTTATTCACCGCGGTACAGAAGCCTAAACGGACTCGTAGACTACTTTAGAATATTTTAACTTACACAGATTGCGTATTGAAGTTCAGATACCTCAGTACTTGTGCCCTATAAAGCGCCGCCTTTCCAATAATTCTTCTGTAATTGTATGGCAAGAATTTTTTTCTGATTCCTTTTGTAAATGGTGTACTGCGTGAAAAAAGTATACAACGATTAAATAAAGAATTTCAAATATTCCAAAAAACACAAAACAAAGACAAACAAAAAAATTTGTTTAATCCCAATGAGTTATTGAAACGTTTTCGTTTTTTTTTTTGTGTTTTCGCATCTAATGTGTCACATGCTCTGTTTCGTTTGGGCTTTTGGCCAACTGAAACACTTTCATTAGGCAGATAATTTTAGCCCACACTTTGTTTGGCCCCTAAATTAAAAATAAACAAACTTATACGCATGCAGACGAATTTATTTATAAAAAAAAAATTGTTCTTCTTCTTTTTCTTCTCATTTCAACAACAGCAACGTCATTCACAGCCCGAATTCGAAACGAATCAACGTCATTATGTCGATCAACAGAAACGTCACAGTGCCAATTCACGTCCCCTCTCCGAAGCGAATTCAGAGAATGGTTGCGATACTTTAGCCCACCAAAACACTTCCAAATCGAATATGGAATTAAGCACAAACACTACTGCCTATGCCTTGGATGAGAAACGTTTCAGCACAAATTCAAATGATGGCCACATATTGGGCGGCAGTCAACAGAAGCTCCGCCATAAAGATTCCTCAGATCCGAATGAACGTAAGCGGGTATTGCCTAAACACCAGAGACCATTGACACGTTATTTGCCTATATTTTCACCGGATTTGGATTTACGTTTACATATCGAATCGGCTGGCCATCAGATTGCATTGTGTCCACATGTTTTTGTAGATGCCACATCGTGTAGGGGGTAAGTGTAGAAGTCTTAGCCTTAAAGTTAATAACGGTTGTTTAATATGTGTGTTCTGGTTCTTGTAGGTATTTACATAAGCTGGGTGCCACTTTTCATGGCTGGTCGAAAAGATGGTTTGTCTTGGACAGACAACGTAATGCCTTTATCTACTATTCCGACAAATTAGAACGTAAACCCAGAGGTGGTGCCTACTTTTCGGTAAGTAATTCATTAATTCATATTCAAATAATAGTTTTTATACTCGTGGTGCAGGTTATCAGTAGCTTCCTTATCTACTACGTGAACTGCTTAAATTGTTTGTCGTTCATTAGTTACAACTTGACACCTTAAACTTCCAAAATCCCAATCACAATTTATTAGTAATTGAACTTGCCTTGAATTTTTAATTGTTATCTAGACAGTGACGAGTTAATTCGTCGTAAAAATATGATAAAAAACGCAATAACGTAAGCTTTAACGTGGCAACCCAAGGTTTATCGTTCGAATTAAGCTTTTACGTTTTTTACTATGCACAGCCTTGCAAATTTTCTATGTGCAGAAGGAGTATTCAGCTCTTAAGCTTTACTATGACGAGTTAATTCGTCATGATAATAATATGAACGCAAAAACGTAAGCTTTAACGTTGGAAACTATGGTTCATTGATTGAATTAAGCTTTTACGTTTTTTACGATCCACAAATTGTGTGTTTGATCTGCTTGCTATTGCTATTTGCTGTTACATACATACATAATTGGTCATTACAACCCTTCAGTCAGGATTATTGACCTATTTTCTCTCCCTACTTATGTTGTGTGGGTTAATTTTATACATAAGTGGCGGGATCTACAGTTTAAAGTCGACTCCGAATGACAGATTTTTTGAGGAACTTTTCATGGCATTTTATTTACTCTCAAAGTTTTTGCTAGAAGGAGAAATCACCGCAGAAATACTTTTTGTATTTTATTTTGATGTCTGGCCTGGGACTCGAACCCTGGCTTTACGTCTAATAAGCCAGCACACTACCTACTAGACCACGGTGACTTCACAATTGCGATGTGCTATTGCTATTTGCTATTGCCATTTGCTATTGCTATTGCTATTTGCTATTACTATTGCTATTTGTTATTGCTATTTGCTATTGACATTTGCTATTGCTATTTGCTATTACTATTGCTATTTGTTATTGCTATTGCTATTACTATTACTATTACTGAGCGCCCTGGTAGTCTAGTGGGTAGTGTGCTAGACTATTACCGTGAGGATCGTGGGTTCGATTCCCACCAGAGGCTCTGGTCTGTGACACTACACCGGGCATATGGTCGAAGTTACTCAGCTCGTATATGATTATAATATAATTTATAATTGTATTGTAATTCTTAAATAAATAAAATAATAAATAAATATTACTCCTATTGCTATTTGCTATTGCTATTACTATTACTATTACATTACTATTACTATTACTATTACAATTACTATTACTATTACTATTACTACTACTATTACTATTACTATTACTACTACTATTACTATTACTATTACTATTGCTATTTGCTATTACTATTACTATTGTCATTTGCTATTGCTATTTGCTATTACTATTAGTATTAGTATTACTATTACTATTTGCTATTACTATACCTATTACTATTACTATTGCTATTTGCTATTACTATTAGTATTACTATTACTATTGCTATTTGCTATTAGTATTACTATTGCTATTTGCTATTACTATTGCTATTGCCATTTGCTATTGCTATTGCTATTTGCTATTGCTATTACTATTAGTATTACTATTAGTATTACTATTACTATTGCTATTTGCTATTACTATTAGTATTACTATTACTATTGCTATTGCTATTACTATTACTATTGCTATTTGCTATTACTATTGCTATTTGCTATTGCTATTGCTATTGCTATTTTTCTAAAGTCTAAATGAGTACTCTTATGAATGAAACATATTTCGAATGGTATGAGTTTGATGTCAACGTTGTACGCATACTCATTGCAACCTGTAGTTATAAACTAACTTTGTAGTGAGTATGAATGCATCAGAGTAGGTAGTTAAATACTCGCATCAATATTGTTGACACACTTATATTCAAAATTTCAAAAATGTGCTTATGAGTAGGGAAGAAAGAATTTATTATGAAAGTCAGTAGCACAGCCAAATTTTCTGCCTAAAACAAAGGGGGCACGGTGACTAATGCCCTGAAAATTATTTGCAAAATTATTTTCAATAACTTTTTATTTAAATTTTTTTGCAAATATTTTAATGAAACTCGTACTATTTTTATTGCCTTCAAGGTATATTGTTTACATAGAAAATGTTTTTAATTTTATTAGCTAAACAAACGATTTTAATTTATAAATGGAAACTAAATTTCATACAAAATTAGACCAGACACGTGGCAATTGGGGGCGTAGTTAAAAAAAAAAAACTTAGTCATAAGAAAAGTATTTAAATAATGAAAGAAATTAAATTAAATTTTTAATTTTTGTTTTTTTCAGACAATTGATGAAGTTTATTTGGATCATTTGAATGTATCGAAAAGTGGCCGACCCCATTGTACGTTTATTGTGAAGACTAAGAAACGCAGCTATCAATTGCAGGCAGCTTCCGATGCTGCAGCTCGTATATGGATTGATGCCATAATAACTGGAGCCCAAGGCAACTTAGACTATTAATTTAAATAATTTTTATTTTTTTAATTAGAATTATAATTACGATTATGTTTTAGTATTATAAACTATAAAAAATTATTGTATAAAATGGTATACAATGCACTGGTATTGTGTATTTGAACATTTTTTTTTTTAATTTTAAGAGACTTTTTACAATTATTTTTAGTTTTAAGTTTAAAATAAGTTTTTTTTTCTAAGTAATATTAATATTAAATGGTATAAAAGAAATGCTCAACCAAAGGAAATATAGTGTAAACAGAAATATAAATATTATTGTATATACACTGAACGCCAAAAGTGTGTAAACACCATTGAAATAATTCATTTTATTAGGATAGCCAGAAACAAAATTATTGTTGTCCTTCAAGTAAATTTTTTATAATAGAAAATTTAAAATTATAGTAAGTGTTGACTCACTTAGGGCGCTTAGTGTATATTGTATTATATTATAATTGTAATTGTAATAAGGAAGCAACATTTTATTTTTGATTTCTGATTTTTTTTTGTATGTACAATAAATTTTACTTTCTTTAACACTACGTATCTAACTTTAGCTAGATATATACGCAGAAATGAAAACAAAAAACAAAAAAATCAAATTCAATGAATTCAAAATAAAATTGAAATGAAAATAAAACATTAATTTGCAGTTTTTTTTTCTAATTTGTAAAATAAATACATTCACACTCTTATTTCCTTAATAAATAAATTTATAGTGTTTGTTTTTGTACATTATTTAATTTAAATAATTTGTTTATACAGTTGTCTACACTTCCCCCCTCTTTCTCTTTCCCTCTCTCTCCCTTCCTCTCTATATTTATTGAATTGTAATTAAAATCATTACACATTAGCTTTGGTGTTAATAAAAGATTTCCTAGTATTTATTTCTTGATATTTTTTTTTCTCCCGCATTGCAGAAAATCTATTTGAACACTTACGACTGACCTTGATATTGATATTGACGCGTATAAGTGTTTTTCATTCATTCAAGCGCCAGATACCCACACGTAACGTGACGTACCGTAGCGTACGTTCTCTTTTTAACTTATGGAGAACAATGTAAACGATTATCGAAACGTTCTCCCTCGTTAGCAAAACGGAACGATCTGTATTAAACAGAACTAGATGACACGTGCGAATATTTCGCACCGTTAGTTGTTATTTTTGTAACATAAAATGAAAATAATTAATAGAAATTTTATTAAAAATATTAGAAATCATAATATAATCATACATATTTACATAGATATTTGAATACAATGTTAGAGGTAATGACATGATCATCGTACGAATCCTTAATACGAACAAAAATATCTTTAAACGTACGCACTCGAGAAAAAGCCACGTATAACTTGCCCATATGAAAAGATCGGTTCTGGTAAATACATACATACATACATACATAATTGGCCATTAAAACCCTTCAGTCAGGATTACGTCCTAGCTTCTCACACCACTTATGTTGTGTGCGTTAATTTTATACATGAGTGGCGCGACCTACAGTTTAAAGTCGACTCCGAACGACAGATTTTTGAGAAGCTTTTCATGGCAATTTTTGCTCTCATATTTTTCGTTTTGATGTCTGACCTGGGATTCGAACCCGGGCCTTTTGTCTAATAAGCCAACACACTACCCACTAGACCACGCGACTTCCTACCTTTTTAAGGGTTTGACCTTAAGCTTTGTTTATCGTCATAGCAAAAGCACCTTTTACAGGGAATTGTTTTTCGACATTACCAAAATGGCAACTTTGTATATTATTATGTGGAATAGCATTACAATTAAGCGACCCTGTTTACCGCCCTTGATCCAACAACTACTGCTAAGTATTGCCAAAACAGCTTTTTACAACTTAATATTCATATTATATATAACTGACTTAGTAATAAACGGCATTATAGTAAATAGCGGTATTGCCAGAATGGATTTTAATACATACTATATTATGTAGAATTGCATTACTATTAAGCGACCTTGTATTACCACAATTGAACAAAAACATATAATCATAATGACAACAGTATTATCATGGAGTTCTGTATAAAATATAATTTTTATCAATGAAAATATTAATTTTTCATTTTCTAATTATTTTTCGCAAATAGTGTTAGATATAAGCTTTAAAATGAGATATCATTCATTAAATTTGATGCGGTGGTATGGGAGATATTTGCAACCGACAAAAAAAAGTGCTTTAGAAATAATATACAGTAGCGAGCACAAAAAATGCAACACTGTGCCATATGATCTTTAATAAGATCTGTTTCAAAATAACGGTAACTAATTTATCTATTTTCTTTTGCTATTCTTTCAATTATAAGTTTTCAAAGTAACCACAGTTTATTTCAAATTCTGCTTTAAAAAGTTAAATATTTTTGAATTAGTGAAAAAAGTGCAAATTTTTAGCGAGCAAAAAAAATGCAACATAATAAAAAAATAGTTAAAGTAAGTTATTTATTTAATTATAATTGAAAATTTCTTAAATAAGTTATACAACATGTGTTTTGTAATAGAAGCAGCTCTCAGCTGACAGCAATACTCCAATCATTAAAGCCTTAGAAGAAGGAAAATCCACGCGTGAAGTTGGACACCTCTTTGGTGTAAATCAATCATCCGTATGTCGGATTAAATCTCGATTTTCCTTGAGAAATAGTGTGGAAAGGAAACCAGATAGTGGTAATCCTCGAAAAACTACCTCTCGCCAAGACCGCCAGATGATTATACTGGTTAAAAAAGATCCACGAAAGACCGCAGTGGACGTTGCAAATTCGAGCCAATGGGAGTCTCTATAGGCGTTCACACTGTTCGCCGTAGGTTGAAAGAGGCTAATTTGCATGCGAGACGACCCGCAAAGTCAAATGAACAATGGGCTAAAGTCTTGTGGAGCGATGAAAGCAAATTTAATTTGTTTGGCTCCGAAGGGATAAATTTTGTTCGAAGACCACCTGGACAGAGATATTCTCCAAGATATCAACTTCCAACCGTAAAACATGGCGGTGGATCAATAATGGTGTGGGGTAAGGAACGATATGTTTAAAAAAAATTATTGATTTTACGTCACGTATTTACAAGTGCGTTTTCCCGTGATGGGGTAGGTCCCTTAACTCAAATCGAAGGAAAAATGGACGCCAAGAAGTACTGTGAAATCCTTGGAGAACACATGCTTCCTCATCTGCGGGAAAAAATGCCTCCTGGTAGCATATTCCAACAGGATAACGATCCAAAGCACTCAAGTCGCTTAGCTCGAAACTTTTTAAGCGACAATGATGTCAGTGTTTTGGATTGGCCATCACAGTCTTCCGATCTAAACCCCATAGAAAATCTATGGGAGCTATTAGATCGGGAAGTTAAGAGGAAACATCCGTCAATTAAGAGGCAATTAGAAGAAATTTTGAAAAGTGAATGGGAGAAAATATCCATTAACACATTAATAGCTTTAGTCGACTCTATGCCTTCTAGGTTGCAAGAAATCATAAAAAATAAGGGCTACGCCACTAAATATTAATTTTAAGATTTTTTTTGTAAGAATTACTATTTAATTTAAATAAACACATTAAAATTTATGCTGTTTGTGCATTTTTATTGCTCCCATGAAATTCGCACTCTTTTTAATAAATGACAAAATAATAGATCATTAATTAAAAATATTTACATAATGTTATTGATAATAGGTATCTATGTATAACTGTAGGGATTAATAACCCAAAGAAATATTTTGAACTGGTCACCATTTTTTTAAAATTATCGCACTTAAAGATAATATTACCCAACGTTGCATTTTTTGTCCTCGCTACTGTATGTTGCATGCGTTAATTTTATACATGAGTGGCGAGACCAATAGTTTAAAGCATGATTTATTTACTCCCGAAATTTTTGACAGAATGAGGACGCAGAAGGAACATTTTTTAATTTTTCGTTATGTTGGAGAAGTCTGACATGAGGTATAAATTGCGGGCTCACATCTAGTATACCAGTACACTACCTGTTAGACTATTTCTTTATTTATTTATATTTAATACCCGTATGATACGGAACAGAAAAACTAACGACCTCACATATAAAACAAAAACTGCTGATTTTGAACGTAACAAAACGTAAATGTTCCGTGTAGTCAGACGTCGACGGAACGTTATAGAATATACTTTCGTTTGTATCATATGACGATGCTTTCCGAAGTCCCATTACGGTTCGGACAGCGTTCTCATTATTTATCGTATTCTAAAAACGAACGTATATTCCGTGAACGTTTGACTAACCGGGGTTAAAGACTAATTCTACCTTTCGCAAACGTTAAATATGTAATAATAAAAAAGTACTGAAACAATGGCGGCGGTACTGCGGTATTTTTCAAGTGGAAAAGTACTAAAGTACTGAATTTTTGAACACTGATCTGTATTAAACAGAATTCTCCCACCAATGTCCCTTAGGCAGCGTTGCCATTTACCAAGTTTTCACTTTATTTCTTTTTTTCCAAATTTTTTGAAATGCGAAAAAGTTTTTATTAAATTTGTTTTCTAACAAAACGAAAATCAAGTCGACACACACCATCTTTTTGTGGACTATAAGGCTGCTTTCGATAGCCCCATAAGGGATCGTGTTTTTGCCGCAATGTCTGAGCTCGGTATACCTGCAAAGCTGATAAGGCTATGCAGAATGACGTTGAACAATTCCTGCAGCTCCGTAAAGGTAGGAATGGACCTCTCCGAACCTTTAGGTACTGTGTGAGGTTTCAGACAAGGCGATCCCTTATCATGCGACCTCTTCAACTTCGTCGTGGAGAGTGTTCTGCGAAAGGCGGGAGTGTATCATAATGGCAGTATTTTTCAAAAAAGTGTCGAATTGCTTGCGTACACTGACGACATTGACATCATAGGGCGTACCAACCAAGATGTTACTGCTGCCTTTAGTGCTATTGAACGGTAGTGTAAGAAGATCGGTCTGGCAGTAAATGAAGACAAAACAAAGCACATGTTATCGACAAAAGTAGGACGTGCGACGTAGTGATAATCAGATAGCGGCCAATAATTATATTTTCGATACAGTCAAGGAATTTTTTTATCTTGGCCCCGCCATTACCACCGAAAATGATGTCAATCAGGAGATCAAGCGCAAGATTACTCTTGCAAACAGGTGCTATTATGGTCTCAATAGGCAACTGAGTAGCAGAGACCTCTCTCGTAAGACGAAACTAATACTCTACAAGACGCTCATCTTACCCGTGCTTCTTTATGGCGCAGAAGCATGGACCCTATTAAAAACTGATGCAGCTGTCTTGCGAGTATTCGAGAGAAAAGTCCTACGTAAGATCTTCGGTCCAGTGCGAGTTGGCGATGATTTTCGCCAACAACAGTGAGCTGTCTGAGCTCCTCAACGAAATGGACGTAGTACAGCGTATTAATATCCAGCGGCTGCGCTGGCTCGGTCATGTCGTTCGAATGGAGCAGGATGCTCCGGCCAGACGAGTATTTGATGCGGGGATCTGCGGAAGTCAGCGAAGAGGATGACCTTGTATCCGTTGGATGGACTAAATCCAGGAAGCCCTGTCATCGATTGATGCGACCATAGTGTGGCATAAGCGCGCAAGAAGCAAAGGCGCATGGAAGGATGTGTTGCGGCAGGCCGAAATCTGTTAATCGGGTTGTTATGGGCAATTAAGAAGAAGAAGAATCAAGTATTGTGTATTTTATAAGCCCCGGGCAAAAGAAGCAAGAAAATATAAACAGAGAGCATCGGGCCCCGGAGTTTCCTTTAAAAATGTTGGGACTTTTGTAGAAAACAAGTTTTTTTTTTGTAAAAAATAGTTTTTTTTCCACAGAAATAAAGTTTTTGAAAATAAAAAAATGGCAACGCTGCCCTCAGGGGAAGGATCATCTTCGGCTTTTTACTTTCATAGGACAGGAACATCAACATTGTTCGTTAAAAAGGGCGGTAAAATACATTCAATTGCTTGTCAGCTTTTAGTGAAGCAGGTTCTCGTCGCTTCTTTTTGAAATTTTTTTGTATATCAAATATTACACACTCAAAGAAAAATTACAGTAGGATTAACTATTTTCTAATGAGCTTCTCTAATAACAATGAGAAATGATTTCTATTTTTGGAAGAGTATTTTCAAGTCAAATACGCAGCCTTCAAGGGTTTGGCTCTGTAAATTTTCCATTTTCCACTACATTATTAGGTTACACTTGAAAATATTACTAACAATTTTCCTCTGGGTTATACACATGCCTCTTACAAATACACACAAATTTTTATCATGTTCTCTTTGTGCCGGCATCTGGTCTGTATAGCAATTTCTTTGCATTGTGTTGTGTTCGTATTTATTTCCATTCTTTGTTGAGAAATGTCCCGACGCAAACGTTTTTAAGGCTGCGTACGTCATGATTTTACGTTTATTACGTTTGGTTAACCAGGGCTTTAAGTGTCCGGTTTGATTTTATTTGTTTCGTTTAGAAATTTCAATTGAAATTTCTTTTAAAATTATACACACAGACAATGTTGATTTATGGGTTTAAAAATTATTTCCTGTTGTTTTGATTGCAGACATTTAAGAAATTATGAATGAAATCGGAAATTAGCTGTTAAGAGTTAATTGCTAATTCGTTGTAATCTTTAATACAAGATTTTTAAGGTTAGACTAGGTTGAAAAACACACCATATTGTAGATATTCAGAAAGATGCTGTTTCGCGGAAATAGAAGGCAGAATGTCTGTTATGAACAGCAATCGAAATACAGATGCCTTACCGTTGCGGCAACCAAGAGTTTATATGTAGATGGCGAATATAAATAAAATTTTTTTTCAGCTTAAATTCTTAAATATTGGTTGTCAATTGTTGTTGGCATTTATGAAACCATTTTTAGCAACTGGCAATGCAACTGTAGTTCGGATGCCAACTATAATCAAGTTATAGGACAGGTTAGTGTCAGAAGTAAGACAAAATAAGGAGAAAAATAAGAATCAGGGTCTTCTCAACGAACGCTAATGTCAGTGGTGAACTTCTCAACCTCAGAAACCCTAGTAAACCTTAACACTCCAAAGCTTTTGAAGAAATTCTGAGCATGGAAGTCTGCATCTTCCCCAAACAGAGAACAAAATGTACACGACACGAGAGAGAAGGCTCTAGAACGGTCGAGTCTAGGCCATAATAGCCTGGACATTCTATAATATCTCTTATTCAGTCAGAAAAAGAAGTGTTGCAAGGAAAATGTAACTGACCGATCTACTATCCCTTGTCAGCTGACTTTAAATCTCATTGAATTATATGTTACAATACTTGAGAATACAAAGAGGAACTGAATCAGGGAGTAGTTAACATTCCTGAAGTCTTTCCGAATTCCTAAACTCGTGCAAAGCATAATTTAAAGAAACTGCGTACGAATCGCAAATTATGGTGTTGTATCAAACCTGCGTTACATAGAAATGATTCGTACAAATCAGAGTAAAGAAATGTGACTGTAATTAGGTTCACTTTTTGAGGGCGATTTGATAATTGGTCCTGATTCCCCAATCTGTCACCTCCACAGTCATATCATTGGAGGGGTCAGGGAGAAAGAGCAGAGGCGTTAGTAGAAATGGATCAGGATGTTACGTTTCTAGGTCTCTATAGCCTGTTGACCTCCAAGTACCGTACTTATATCAATGACTTGTATACGTCCTCTAACCTAAATCCTTAATGTGACTGTAGACTCAGACATCAAATATGCAAATCTGCAGCCGCAACTTTTGTATGCAACTGCAACAGTTTGCATGCAAATTACAACGGATGCGTTATTATGAAAGCTGATGCTCATAATTTCATCCGTTCTCTGGCAAAGAATCCTAAAATTCAACATCTCTTCCATAAGTCATACGGTATGGTCTTAAACTCGTTTCCCCCATGCCATTTAAATTTATGGTAGCATGTAGGAATATGTTGCATATTTTCCACCTCATCTAAACAGTTTAAACATGTAGAGGAACTATCATGTCCAAATCTATGCAGGTACTTCCTGAATCATCCTGACCAGTTAGGAACTGGGGTCACGTTGTAGGCATGGTCACCAATGTCCGGTGGTCCATCCAAGGAGTTATATCAGGTACAATATGAAACGTCCCATCTTTCCTTAAAACTGTTCTCCCATTGTGACTGCCATTATAGCGGATACTCGAGACAGCAAAAGAATATCCGCCTCACATTATCTTCCAATATGTCTATCGGTATTATCTTTGCCAATACTATTAGACACTGTTCTGAAGCCATTTATCTGTCTAATCGCACTTAGACGATACACCGAGGGCAGTTTCCTTCTTGTCGTCCCCATGAAGGGTGCCTCCGACCATATTTGGCAAGCATACAACATTATAGATGGTACAACCCTTGATATTACACTCCTCTGTCAACTTATCTGCCTTGGGTGAACCGTGATTTATTTGATCCGGGTTCCAAATTCAAAATAATCAAAAGTTTTAATCTTATTGGCTTACTTGACTCACCTACTTACTTAATTGGCCATTAACAACCGGATTAACGGATTTCGGCCTGCCACAACACATCCTTCTAGGCTCCTGTACTTCTTGCGCGCCTACGCTAGTTGATCACACCAATCAATCCATGACAGAACTTCTCCGATCATTATTGGATCGGATGCGAAAATCATCGCCATCTCGCATTGGACCGAAGATCGTAGGTAGGAATCTCGAATACCCTCAAGGCTGCTGCATTTGCGCCATAAAGAAGCAATTACTAGTGTCTTGTAGAGTATTAGTTTTGCCTCTCCTACTCAATTGCCTATTGAGACCGAACTAGCACTTGGCGGAGCCAAGATTAATAAATTATTTGACTTTGTATACCAAAAGTATAATATCGGCCGTAATCTGAGAATCAATACGCCGCATGTCTCTACTTATCGAAAACATATACTTTGTTTTCCCTCATTTACTGCCAGACCCATCTTGGAAGACTCCCGTTCAATAGCACTAAAGGCAGCAGTAACATCTCACTTGGTACGTTCTATGATGTCAATGTTATTCTGCATAGCCTTATCAGCCTCGCAGGTATGCTGAGCTCAGACAATGCGGCAAAAATACAATCCCTTATGGGGCTATCGAAGGCTGCCTTATAATCGACAAAAATATGGGTCTTTTCCGGAATTTGGCATAGTATGAATATCTGGTCAAAGGTAGACTTGCCAACTGAAAAAGGCCAATCAGTGTTTTGATGAGTGGCTTCAGCTGCAGTTGGCGAAAATCGTAGAGTCTCTTTTGGAAGTTTACAAATCATATATGCAGTGTTGATTAAAATTCTGTTTTATTATAAAAAAAAAAACAATAAAAATTCACCACAATTTTTGAACACAATTGCTGTTACACTTACCCAATGTCCTATGCAATGCATAGCGAACTGTTAAAACATTAAGGAATTACAAAAGGGTTGCATTTCAAATGTATGAAGCCGTTATGACAGAAACAGAATTTTTAGTACTAAACTAGACAACCAAGGGAAAAAGCTTTTTCTTGAAATGATTGGTTGGCTGGCTGACTGGTTGCCTATGTAGCATATATTTTACGTTTTTATGGCACAATAAAAGCTTTTCATTTAAACAAAACGCCGGCAAATATGCAACGACTAACACAATACAATACGCACCAACACATTGGCACATACGACAAACGGATGGAGTAAAATATGTAAGTTAGATACACAGAGAGAGAGAGAAGAGAGAGAGCGAGCTTTTATGGAAACGAACGAGGGCAAGAATAAAGAAAATACACAAGCAGGCAGGCAAGCAGGCACTTATAGGAAAAAAAGTACATATTGAATGCGCCTAATAGATGGCTAAGCAAAAATTCTCAATCGCATTTTACTGTTTCGCCTCGAATCGATTGCTTCGCGGTTGCAATGCAACGCGCGCGTAGCACCACTACAAATACAATATCATTGGAAAAGAAAATTTTATTATAAGCCATCATTACAAAGAAAAAAAAATCAAATCAAATAAAATAAAATGAAATGATTATACATGCATACATACTACATACATACGTACAAGTACATACATACATACATCCAAACACAAGAAATAAAATGAAAAATTTATTAAAAATAAAAGTTTAAACGGTTGAAAAAATAAAAAAAACGGAAAATAAAAAGAATTCTTAACTTTGAAAATGTAAGAAGAGAAAAAACGGAAATTAAAAGTGAAAAAAAAAGAAAGAAAATCTTCATGCAAAGCAAAGTAATGGAAAAGTGGCAGCTATAAGTGATAAGAAATGTTAGAAAAAAATATTTTTTTATGAAAATTGAAATTTTTTTGTATTAAAAAATTTAAATAAAAATTTTTTTAAAGTGTTAAGAAAAAAAAAGAAGATGAAAATTTCTACAGAATATTATACATACCAACAAATGTGCAATTGTAACACATTCATGCTCGTACATATAGAGGAAAATGCATACACAGCACATTGAATTTGGAGTAGAAAGAAAGAAGAAGAAAAAAAAAACACAGGAAAAACCGTTATATAGAAAATCTTTCCTCCATAAGAAAAAGAAAAATTCCTTCATAAGAATATTTATTATAATTTAAATTAAATTTCCTTTCCCATTTAAATTTTAAATTTAACCTTTAAAACCAAAATTTATTTAAAAAAATTGCATTTTTTTTGCTCCCATTTTTCTCTCATTTTTCTCTCATTTTTTTGGTTGAATTGCATGCATTTTAAGAATGAATTGAATTTACAGTTCGTCATCGTTCGTTTTCATCGTTTTTAAAATGTATGTCGTTGCTTTTCTTTTTTGCCTTTTCTAACACCCCCACTACTCTCCCCTCCCTTTGTTTAATACCGCTTTTCGTTAACAATTCGTTTCCAAGTGTTTGGCTTCGTTAAATTGCCCGAAGCGTAAAGTTGCTCTAAATTTTCCAAAATGTTTTTACTGTGTAGTGTAGTGTGTTCTTCTTCTTCTTCTTTTTTTTGCCTGCGTGTTGTTGTTGTTCTTGTTACCCGTTTTCGTCTCCGTTATTTGTAGTTTTTTTTTTTTTTGTATTTGCTTCCATACATTCATACTCACTTTATACGTTTGAGAGTGCAAAGAAAGAGAGTGTGTGTGTAAATGTATTGCTGGTTGTTTTATTTCTTCTTCTTCTTCTTGAATTTCTCTTCTTCATACTCGTAGAAGAAAAGTTAATTTAGCGCTTTTTGTAGTGTAAGGGCGCCAAAGTGTTTTGAAATTGAAGCTGTTTTAGTGCAATTACTTTAAATTAAAAAAAATGAATTGTTTAAGCTCAACTACATAACCTGAAAGAAGGTACAGTAGAACCTGTAGAAATTAGAAATTCCAGAAATTATAATCGATGCTTGCAATACATTATACGCTCTAAAATTCGAATTAAAAATTCCAATTTCTGAGCGTTTTTTTTGCTATTTTTACACAAGAAATCCCTAAATTCTTTTTATTTTGTAAAAATAAAAAGGGGAATCACCAAATTATATACGATCTTCCGTATTTGATGGTTTTTTTGTCTTATTTATGTACCTTGTGGTCAGTTTAATTGTGAAATTTGAAAGAAAACCCCAATTTCTTTTTATTCTGTAAAACTAAAAAGGGGAATCACCAAATTAAATACGTTTTTCCGTATTTGATGTTGTTTTTGTAGCATTTATGTATTTTGTGGCCAGTTTATTTGTAAAATTTGATGTGAAATTTGAAAGAAATCCCCAAATTCTCTTTGTTCTGTAAAACTAAAAAGGGGAATCACCAAATTATATACGTTTTCCAATTTGATGTTTTTTTTTTTGTCGCATTTATGTATTTTGTGGGCGGTTTATTTGTGAAATTTGATAAGCGTGTACAAAAAAAAACCATCCAGAAATTAGAATTGCCTCAAGAACGAAGCGGTTCTAATTTGCGAGCGACTACTGTAATAATGCTTTGGTTAATTAATGAATTTGCGTTTACTGAGGAACTCAAATTTAAGTTCCAGCATTTTAAATGAGTCTACATAGCTGCCAAGGCCAACATAACGGTAATTTAAAGATTTTAAAAATTTTCTTCCTTTTTTATTGAAGTGAAAAACAGTTTAAAGCTTAAGTGAAAGCCGTAAATGTGTTACTTCGACTCGCTTACATCACTCCGCACGTCCGTAAGTGACATTGTACCAGAATCACTGACTAAATACGACATGTGGAAGTTGCTCGCCCAGGCTTCCAATCGCTTACATCAATCCGCGCGTCCGTCAGTGACATTGTACCAGAATCACTGACTAAATACGACATGTGGAGGTTGTCCAGGCTTCCAATCGCTTACATCACTCCGACAAAGAGATTGTTTCAAAATCACAAATTAAATATGACGTGTGGAGATCGTCCAGAGTCCTATTCTGAAACATTATTTCGTTATATTTTACTTGACTTAGTACTATTATCGTTATATTGAAACGTCAGCTTGATCAGCTGTTAATATCACTGTAAATCGTGTTACCTCGGAGCAATGTATTCTTGCTCGAATAAGCCGTATCTACACAAAACTCTTCTGGTGATGATTTGATCGTCAATGAATTTGTGTACAGCCAAATCCCTCCTCTATTTACGAGATGTTCTTCCATGAATCGTTCATATACGAAAGTAATATTTTCTTCTGTATTAAGATCTTTCAGGCACATAGGACGCATAGGCCTATCTACTAGCTTAAATTGATGAAATCATTTTCAAAAGTATCAATAGCCAATTTCTTCCATTATTACCAAGGCTAGTTATAAAATTCAGTGTCAGTAAATTAAAATTTTTTGAATTTTAGAAATTTAAAAAACCTAATTATGGGATTTTCAACGAATGTTCTGTTGATCATACAGTTTAACCGTACCCAAAACGTCTTCAAAGAGGTTTTGTGGCCTGATATTGCCACAAAGATGGGAACACATCTTTCTAATGTTCACATTTGTTGGGTTGCTTCCTTCAGATAATCTAACTGTGAAAAGGATAGTTTTGATAAATTCGATACAGTCAAACTTCTATAATTTGAAATTCTATTACTTGAATTTTCTACAGCAACTGCATCTTGGAGAGAAATTCTATCAGGTTTTGCTTCTTTAACTTGAAGTTTCTAGAAGTTGAAGTTTTTTTTTCTGGATAATGGTGATTCAATTTATAGAAGTTTGACTGTAGTTTTGAAAAATTGTAGCAACTCATAATGTATCATTATCGTTTAATCGAAGCAAACTCTTAATATCATCGTCTTTTCTATTACTTAAGGCTTTGAGTTCATTTACGGAATGATTTTTACTTCAATGATCTCGTAATGAACTTATTTTTAATCGCCTGCAATGATTTTAAAATTGTGAAATTTCTTAGTGTTCCTTTAAAATGGTAATTCTTTGTAACAAACTTCTTTACATTTATCCATTTGGGATCAATATGTAGCTTCTTGAGGTGTTAAATCTTATTTTAAAAATGATTTTATATTGCTCAATCAAATACAGGGGGATACAGCTTTAATGATGCAACTTTTAAAACAGATTCAAGAATACTATTGTAGTCGGCCATAGCTTATTCAGAGCAATTAATATAGGCTAGCCTTTAAACGAAAGTGTTGTGTACTGCATTTCAATTGTTTGAACAATTTTATAAATATCGTGTTTTATTAAGCATTTTTTCGAAATTTTCTTCCTAATCGTTACTTTTGATATTTTAAAAGATTGTATTTTAATATACATTCTCAATACCCCTCTTAATCTCAACACTTTAACGTTTTTTGTAATTTACATTACCAGGCGCTTTAGTTTCTTTATCATTCGATTGATAACACTTATTATGTATTTACAATATTTAATGCATTGCAGCGTATATTATTTGTTTGTTTGTTATGTATGCGTGCGCTCTAAAGTATGCAATAATAATTTCCTTTATAAATTTTATTTTCTCAATTAAAATACCTCAGCTTTTCAATTATCTTTCACAACACTACACCATCCACACTGTGAATGAATAAAGACGTATAAACGCATACAATCGCACTTTCTCTCTCTCTCTCTCTGTCCCTGTCCAACTACAATCACTCTCATTAAGTTGCTTATATTTTTGCTTCCATCAATCAAACTCTTATTATTTGTTTAACAGTTGACAGGGATGGAAACTTTAAACGATCGTAGGTTTTGTTGCTTGCAGTTTATATAGAATTTTCAAGTATTGTTGGAGTACTGAGTGTTGCCAATTTGTGCGTAAAAAATAATAAATAATAACAGAGAGTAGGTAAATTTAAGATGTTAAACGGACGTTAACAGTTTAATGACCAATCTGGGATGCATTGAAGTTAGAAATCGTTTGTTCTAATATGATGAAATTTATTTATTAATCGCTAAATACCTTTGTTGTGAATAGTTATGTTTTACAAAATGTTCATTAAATTGTTAACTAACGTAACTGTCTTGACTTTAAAACAAGTTTTTGTACATTGTAGTTGATTTAAGATAGGTCCCCAGAGTCATTACTTCAGTGTTCTCTACCATATTCTAATTGGTCATACCAAACAAATTTTTTTTTTTATTTTAATGTAAAATGGTAGTGTTTTAAAAAAGATAATACAGTTAGAAAATAGATAATAGTGTTGTATTTTAGAAAAAAATCCTTTTTAATTTGGTTTACATTTGATTATTTATTGACATTTATTAACGTAAATTATTTTCTTATTTAAATTTATTTATAAACAATAATTTCTTTTTTTTATTAATTATTATTTACTTTTTATTTTTGGTTTTAATAAATTATTTTCATTTAAATTTAAAATTTGTAATTTATTTGAAATATGTTTTTTTTGCATTTTAAATTAATTATTTTTTTTGTTACTTATAATTTCCCTGAAAAGATTATTTTTTTATTCTTATTATTTATTCATGAATTTGATTTAATTTTATTGCAAAAAAAAAAAAATATTTTTGTTTTAAAATTTCTAATTAGAGAAAGTTATAAAACGATTATTGTTTTTATAATATTTTTTTTTTATTCTTTATTACGAGATTTTTATTAATTAAAACATTTTATTAATAAAAATTTGTCGAAGTTGTTGTGCAAAGACAGCTGATGTTAAAAATTGTTGTTAAAAAATTTTGCTTAATTATTTAAAAATAACTTTTTTTGTTAAAAAATTGGTTAATAAAAAATTTAATAAAATTTAAAAAAATTAAGGTACATATAAAAAATTTTTTTAATTTATTTATTAATTTTTAATTGATTCAAATTAAAAAAAATTTTAATTAGAATTTTTAATAAAAATTTATTTTAATTAATTTAAAAAAATTTAAATTGAAATATTTAAAGCAGGATAGTTTTTATTAACAAAAAAAAAATATTTTTAGCATCAGCGTGCCATTTGCCATGTTTTCCAGTTTTTTGAGATGCGAAAAATTTTTCATTAAATTGTTTTTTAACAAAACAAGTTTTTCGCAAATTAATTTGAAATTTTTTTCAATAAATTCAATATTAATAAAACGAAATATTTACATTTTCAAATAAAATATTGCGTATTTTATGAGTCCAATAGAGGTCGCCAGGTTCCATAGTTTCTTTTAAAAATGTTACTAACTAGTTTTTTTTTTTTTGTTAAAAAAAAGTTTTTTTTTCCATGAATAAAATTTTTTTAAAAAATTACTGGCAACGCTGTCACAGCATATAAACATTCAATTTCATATACAGTGCACGGACGCTAATGTGAACTCCGCATTATATGAACACCGCTTAATGTGAACTCTAAAAGATGAAAAAGTAAAGAGCCCTATAATTTGACTTGATTTTTTTTTAAATTTAAAACGTTAAAATTCTATGTTTATTAGTTCCGGGAAACCCCGTTTTAGGTGTAAATCTGCTTGCATATTCATGCTTCATTTCCTACTTAGATACTGTGAAGGAATTTTATGAAGATTAAATTACATAATTTTTACATTAAATTATAAAAAAAATTCATAAATAGTGATTTTTGTTTAAAAGACGGTATAATTCTGTTTCAAAATTTTCGGTATTCGGAAACGTGAACAATTCGCAAAAGTGAACAAAGCCAGTTTTAAATAATTCATGTTAGCGTGCGTGCACTGTATTCATATATAATATTTATAAATTAATTTAAAAGTTTTATTTTATTATTAATTTAAAAAATATTTAAAAAAAAATTAATATTTTAAAATTATTATTTACAATTATTTTTCTGATTTAAAATATTTCTTGTTGTATTTTTTAAGTTTATTATTATGCCATATTTTAGCTATTATTGTTACATTTTTATTTTGTCTATATTGTTTATATTATTAAACTAATTTATTACTTTATTAAATTTAATTTGTGAAAATAAAGTAATAAAGAAATATTTTTATACAAGCTTTAATTTGATATATTTATTTATAAATTTATTTGTATTATATTTTTGTTTCTTGTTATTATTTGTTAGAGTTTTTTATATTTTATTTTATTTTTTCTTTTATTTATTTTTTTATTTGAAAAAATATTTTCATAAAGAACACTTTTTTTATATACACAATATTTATTTTTTTTATATTTTATATGTAAATCTTGCCGTAATTAAAATTCTATTATTTTTTTAAATTTTTTTTTTTTTTTTAATTTTAAATGAACGACATAAAACTTAAGTATATGATTTTTTTTCAGCAAATTTTATTTTTATTTTACATTTAATTGTATATTATTTGATAAAATATTTTTTGTTTTTTACTTATGGATTTTAATTTAATTTAAAATATTATTATTACCTTTAAATTTATTAAGATTTTAAATCAAAAATATTATTTGCATTTAAACAAAAAAAAATCCTTTTTAAAATGATTTTTTTTTTCTAATTTTAATTAATTTAATTTATAAATTCCCATTTTCCAACCCTGGTCAAACTCCTTTACATTAATTCTAGGTTGATTGCAGTTTTGCAATTTATTTTTTTTTTATTATTTGTTTTTGTATGAGTGTATAGGAATGTATGGATTTGTGAATGTATGTACAGGATATTTGATTATACTGAAATGAAAACATTTACATTCGTAGTATACTTAGTTTAACATGTGCTCTATACGTTTATCTCTTTTACTCTTTTGCATTTTGCTTAAGTGTTAACATAGAAATAACGGTTTATAGACAATATACAGCTGTCGGCGTATTTATTTAAAGGAAATTTTTTATAGTTTTACTAGGTTTGCAAAAAACGAAGTGATAAAAGAAAAGAGAGCAAAAGAGAGAATAATTTAAAATTCAAGAATTGCCAACTAAAAATTTAACTGAGATATGGGCTCCTTTTCTCTCTCTCTCTCTGACGTTAGCTAATGTTTTACAAAATTCGTTTTAAGCTCTCATTTATTTACAAATACTCTTTGCTTTACTTTACTTTACTTTACTTTACATTTGCCATTAATGTTACTGTTGGTTTAAACGAAAAATCCATAAGCAAGGAAACAGTTAGTAAAACAACAAAAGAAAGTAAAGAGAAAGAAGGAGAAAACAAATGAAAGAAAAACAGAAATAGAGTGTGTGTAAAAAAGCTTTCGCTTAGCTAATACTCGGAACGCATTCCTTTGCTTGCCGTTGCTCGTTGAGGTCGCTTGTATGTGTTCGTTTGCTTTTAGCTCTCTGAGATGGGAAAACTGCAGAGTATTAAACAACAAAAATTTCTTATTAAATAACGGCAAATGATTGTAAATGTGTGAGTGTGTTTGTGCGTGTAGCATTTTGGTGTTATATGTTCCGAGTGTGTTTGATTTGTTTCTCATTTTTTTTCTACTTCTACTCTACAGTGAGTGCGTGTGCATGTGTGTAAAAAGTGAGAAAAAATAGAAGAGAGAAAAAAAAAAGGAAAAACAATAACAAAATACAAGTGAAAAAAAGAAGAAGAAGCAGCAGCAGCAGTACGAGAAGAAAAAGCATTTCAAATATGTAGAAATGATTTACACAGAAAACTTAAGAGAAGTTGTAAAAAAATCGATTTGTTGCGAAGTATCACAGTAAAAAACCAGTTAAAATTAAACAAAAAAATAAAAAAGAAATTAAAATTAAAAGAATTTAAAATTAAAAGAATTAAAGTTTTTACATAACAAAGCTAAGAACTTGAACAAAAAAAAAGAAGAAAATTTTCCCCAAAATTGGTTTCTAAAATAACAAAAAAAAGTGTAAAGAAAAGAAGAGAAAAAGCGATTAGAAAAAAAACGTACACACAGTAAGAAATAAGCAATGAGTTTATTGACCACCGAATTACTACAACGAGGCTCATTTTTATAAAATATTTCATAAAAAAAAAACACAAAAAAAATTTAAAATTATTTAAAACGCTTAATTAATAAAAAAAAACATAAAAAGAAAAATAAAAATATTTCCTAACAAATATTCTAAGAAAAACTAAACGAAAAAAAAACAAAACCGCAAAACCATTTCACTGGAGCAAAAGTTCAATGAAAATTCCAAAAGGAAAATCGTAAAAGAAAAAACTCTGTGGCAACAACAAAAAAAAAAAAAAAATTCTGTATTAGTTTTTATATCGTATATGCTGTAACTGGCTAAATATGTGCGTGTGTGTGTAACCAAAAAAAAAAAAACAAAAAATAAAGAATTTACAGGACATTGTGTCAGAAATTGGAATACATCATCATCATCATCAGCAAGCATCGTCATCGTGCCCATCATTGTCATCTCAATCTGTGTGTATAGCAGCAGCAGCAGCAGTAACAACAACAACAACAACAAAAACAACAATCAAGAGCTTAAAATTTTAAGAAAAGCCAACACGAACATTTTCAATTCATTAAAAGTGAGTGAAATTCCCATTATTTCAGTAACTAAGAAAAGACTTTTTAACGGCTTGTAAAACCATGTTTCAAGGCTTTCAGTTCTCCAGATTCATGCCAAGTCATGCTTAAATTCTACTTAAAATATGTTTGACATTTTTAAACACAATTTAATGAAATTTCGCCACTTTTCTATGACTCCGCTACAGTATTTTGCGATTGTCTCATGTGGGGTCTACTTACGGAACCACGAATTTTGTGGCATCAAAGTTTTAAGTGATAATTGATCTTCTTATTTACGTAATTTGTCATTTTACAACATTTTAGTTAGGATTACGACCTAGTTTCTTACACCACTCACGTAGCGTGTGCCAATTTTGATTATGAATTGTGTGACAATACAGTTGAAAGTCGACTTCGTTTTTGAGAAACTTTTTCTGGCAATTTTATTTTTACACTCTGATTTTTTTCCAGAATGATGCTAGCTAGTGTTTGAACCGCAGCCTACTAGACTACGACGACTCCAATGACGGTTGGTCTTCAGTTTTTTTTTGTACTCTCCAGGGTGGCTGATATATAATGGAACAAAGTAAAGCGCAATATTTTTTACATTTTTTTTAAATTTTTTTGTTCAAAAGAAAAAAAATGTTGAAAATAACATCAAATTTTAGAATCAGCTTAGATTTGTTCGAATTGGCCACCCTTGGTTCGAATTATGGCCTTCAAACGGCCGACAAAGACATTTTCCCGATAATATTCGGCATTTATTTTGACCCCATGAATAGGAGCGAGGAGCGACCATCGGCGGCACTTGATTTCTGGTGGCCAATCGCAGGTGTAAATTTTCAGCTGACCTCTTTGCTAAGTAAACCCGATCATTTTGTTTCTTCACAAACTGCTCAATTTGGAATGGCTTCTCATCGGAGAAAACCAAATTAGTTAACTGGCCACTGGCAAGCGAAGTAACTCTTTGGCTCTTTCCAGTCTAACTTTTTTGTGCCCATCGGTGAGCTCTTGCGCTTTTTGGAACTTCAATGGCTTTATTCCAAGCTCATTTTTCAATATGAGTTGCATCCGTTCGCGCGATATGTTCAGCTCACGAGAAATTTTTCTACCACTGCGGTGTGGATTTCGATCAAATCTGGTCCTCACTTTTCGGATCGTTTCTGGTGTTGTTACCAGTTTTTTTCGTCTACTTTTTGGACGGAATGCAACACTGCCAGTATCACGGTAAAGAGCAATGGTACGAGAAACAGAAGATTTATTCACATTTAAATACTGGAGGGCTCTAACGCTAGCCACCTGTGGTATTCCAGCCAAATATAAAGCAATCACTCCATCACGAATAACTTTTTTTCTGAATGCAATAGATCAAAATGCTTTTGTAAGCTTATAAATAATAAAATGAACTGTCACTGGAATAAGTCTATTAGCTTTCAGACGAGCGGTTTACAAATGATAACAACCTGAAGTTGGTTGCAATACATATCAGCCACCCTGTATGACTGCGAAATTTGTAACACCATCAATCAAGGCTTAAAGATATTTGCAGATAAAATACGGCAAATTTCGTTGCTGGGTTCTTAAACACTGTATCATGCGTGCTTTACTGGTATTAGAAGGTCGAAATAGAAACAATCGAGAAAAATCGACCAGAAAACATCTTATGTTTCATCAGACCAAAGTTAAGCAGCATATTTGTTTGATGAACCTTTAGACCCTTTCTGTTTTTTTTGGTTGTAAAGTTTTAATGCATCAACCTTATGATTCTAAACTTGAACGTTTATGAGTAACATTTATCGTCTTTGTTCGTTAAGTACGGACGTTTCCAGTTACTTACTCCAAATGATTGCCAACATGCTTTGGAATTCTTAGGAAGACCTTGACTTTATGCTAATAAATGAAAAATATTTCCTGAGCTTAAGATTCGAATCCAACGAATGCAGATCAATATAACCGACAATGCCTTTGACTGTTAAATCATTTCATCCTGTAATGGAAAAGAAATTCATATTGTTACGCAAATGGAAACGACCTAATATCAGTGCACAAAAAAACCATGATTATGAGAGGGATAGGTAACGAGAATGCAACAAAAACGTTGCGTTCGTTTGTGGCAATGTGTACACAATTACACGCGACACAAATACATCGAACACGTTCCAAGTAAACTAACAAAACCACGCATGAGAACAAAAGGGATAGACAAGTAAGCAAACGCAACAACAAGCAATGTGTCGCGATAGAGTTCTCTAAAAGGCGACACTTCGAACGTTCCACTTTAAGAATCTTCATCAGACTGATCACTTACGTATATAAAAGGGCGATACAAAGCAGCCAACCAGTCAGTAAGAATTCAGTCAACCTTGTGTAAAGTTGTGTGTTAACAAAACAGTCGTGGTTTGAAGGTTGCCGTTGTAAAGATCGAGTGAACAGTTGTGTGATGAGAATAACGAATAAACCGTTTATTGTTGTATACGTGGTACAAGTTAGAACAGTGGCACATGAGATAGTGCGGACAATAAAAAGTTTAACTGAAACTTTGTTAATTAATTAATTGCTTTAAAAATTTAAAGCTTTTACTTTTTTTTAATAGACTTTAAAAGAAAAAGAATATTTTAAACCTAGTTACTGCATCGTCATAGCCAAAGTTTGTTTAGTAGGCCAACAGATGAGCCCATATTTTTCCATCCCATTTGAATATTTCATTCTAATAACGGAGAAAGAGAGATAGAGCAAGAGAGAGAGAAAGCAAGAGAATGAGATAATAAATGTGTTTTAAAGCTGTCAATAAATAAAAATTTTTTTTTTTAATAAGATTACGTATGTTATGCTGCAGCTTTTTAACCACTATTACCACCGCCACGGTCTAAATAATAAACATGACATGCGTTTGGAATTGAATGAAAAAATATTGGCAAAAATAATTACAAAAACAAGAACAAAAAGAACAAAAACAAGCGCTTCTAAATACGTGTGTAGTGTAAGCAAGCAATAGAGTGCAATTGTCAGTTTAGCTTATATCTTTAAAGTATTACCACCCCAAAGGGGGAAGTATACCCTACAATATTGCTATTAATGTTCTATGTTTGACGAAAACTAATAGGAAGCCGCTGTAGTCTAGTAGATAGTGAGTTGGCTGATTAGACAGAAGACCCGAGTTCAAACCCCAGGTCAGACATCGAAACGAAATATAAAAAATAAGAAAATATTTCTTCGGCGCTCTACCTCTCAGCAGATTTCTGGCAAAAACTTTGAGAGTAAATAAAATTGCCATGAAAAAGTATCTCAAAAATCTATCATTCGGAGTCGACGTTAAATTGTAAATCCCGCCACTAATGTATAAAATTAACGCACACAACCTGAGGGATGTGAGAAGCTAGGCTGTAATCCAATTATGGATGTAATATTTCTTTAATTTTCTTTAATTTTATTGTTCAAAAGCAAAAAATGTTGAAAAGAACATAAAATTTTAGAATCACTTTAGATTTGTTCGAATTGGCCACCTTTGGTACGAATTATGGCCTTCAAACGGCCGACAAAGCCATCACAGGCTGCACGAAAGTGGCTCTGCGGTATTTTGGTCCATTCCCGGTGAATGGTATTTGGTATTTTTTAGTGAGAACCTTACTCTCCAAAATGCTCCAGGCGCAAAAGTCCAACGGATTGAGATCCGGAGATTTTGGGTGGCCATAGTGCGGTAGAAATAAAGCGAGGAACTTCCTTTTTAAGTCATTCTTGGTTGACGCGTGCTGAGTGCGTTGGTGCTTAGTCCTGTTGGAATGTCCATAGTCTGCGGCCGAAATGTTAGTCTGCCCAGGCATACAATACTGTCTTTAAGATATTTTCCCGATAATATTCGGCATTTATTTTGACCACACGGTCGATGAATACGAGCGGAGAGCGACCATCGACCGTTACGGCGACCCACACACAGAGTTGCATTCGTTCTCGCTATACGTTCAGTCTACCACTGCGGTGTGGATTTCGTACGAATCTGGGATTCACTTTTCGGATCATTTCTGGTGTTGTTACCGCTTTTTTTCGTCCACTTTTCGGACGCGATGAAACACTGCCAGTATCACGGTAATGAACAATGGTACGAGAAACAGAAGATTTCTTCACATTTAAATGCTGGAGGGCTCTAACGACAGCCGCCTGTGGTTTTCCAGCCAAATATAAAGCAATCACACTATCACGCTTGAATTCCATCACGAATAACTCTTTTTCTGAATGCAATGGATCAAAATTCTTTTGTAAGCTTGTAAATAATAAAATGAACTGTCACTGGAATAAATCTGTCAGCTGTCAGATGAGCGGTTTACAAATGATAACAACCTGAAGTTGGTTGCAATACATATCAGCCTCCCTTTATGTATGCATGTTGCCCAACCTACAGTTTAAAGTTGTCTCTCGATTTTTGTAAGTAACTTTCCATGGCAAATTTTGTTTACATTCAGAGTTTTGGCCATCGGACGGACTATTGAGAGGAAGTCGCCGAATGAAATATTTTTTTTCGTATTTCATGTTGTTTGAGATGCTTGAACAGGGATTTGAACTGCCGTGCTCACATCTAATTAGCCAACACACATACTACCTATTAGACTACAATGACTTCGACTAGGACTGTCAGGTTGCCATAGCTCATCAGCTCAATCATGAATGATACATTTTTCTATTTTAAATAAGAATACTGCTTTGTGAACGTTCTGATCTGATCGGGAATGATCGCTCTAGAGCAGTACATACTAGTACTGTGTTAAAAAACTGATGATAAAGTCCATTATCGTCTCCCAATCGAACTTGATTGACGATCGAATCGTTTGAATCGAATCGATTGAATCGTTTTTTCGCTACTCATAAGCACTCATGATATTTTGAATATAAAAGAGTCGACAATATTGAAATTTAACTATGTATTATGATTCATGTACTCACTACAACGTTGATTTATAAGTACAGGTTGCAATGAGTATGAGTACAAGCAAGCAAAGCAAATACACAGCCTTTTAGTGAGTATTTTACTGTTCATACGCGATTAATACTTATTTTGTGAGTAATTCATGTATATGTTGAGTTATGCGGAGTCGTAATCAACATCATCAGACGTGTTGTTAAGTATGAGTATGATAAGTACTTCAAACTTTCAATATGAGCAGAGAAGTTCCATGATATTACAATAAGTATGAATACGTATCCATACATACATACATAATTGGCCATTACAATCCTTCAGTCAGGATTACGACCTAGCTTCTCACACCACTTATGTTGTGTGCGTTAATTTTATACATGAGTGGCGGGATCTACAGTTTAAAGACGACTCCGAACGACAAATTTTTGAGAAGCTTTTCATGGCAATTTTTACTCTCAGAGTCTTTGCCAGAAATCTGCTGAGAGGAAGTCGCCGAAGAAATATTTTTCGTTTTGATGTCTGACCTGGGATACGAACCCGGGCCTTTTGTCTAATAAGCTAACACAGTACGCACTAGACCACGGCGACTTCATGAAGGCGTATACGTATCAACAATTGTGAGTATGATTCGATTCTTCTCATGTTTTTGAATACTCATTGCTGGTCTCCAGACGTTGGCACAAAGAGAAAATGATAAAAATGTGTGTGTATGCATTTGTGAGAGACATGTGTATACCCCAGAGGAAAATTGTTAGTAATATTTTCAAGTGTAACCTAATAATAAGTTTATGTAGTGGAAAATGGAAAATGTTTAGTGCCAAATCCCTAAAGACTGTGTATTTAACTTGAAAAATATTCTTCCAAAAATGGAGATCATTTCTCATTGTTATTAGTGAATCTCATTAGAAAATAGTGAATCTTACGATAATTTTTCTTTGGGTGTATAATTGATATACAAAAAAATTTCAAAAAGAAGCGACGAGAACCTGCTTCACTGAAAGCTGTCGAGCAACTGAATGCATTTTTTTAAGCTCTTTTTAACGAACAATGTTGATCTACGTGTCCTATGTGTGTAAAAAACCGAAGATGTTCTTCCCCTGAGGGACATTATTGTTTATGAACGATCAAAACCAACTTGCTTTCCTTTGGAAAAAAGAAAGTTATAACGTGGTCGCGCTAAAAATAGAACGTTTGCTACGGTACGTTACGTTACGTTACGTATGGCTAACTGGGGCTTAAGGCTATTATTGTTTAGAGGATATACTTCTCTTCTTTTGGAAAGTGACACTCGTAAGTTATTTTCGTATATCATAGCGTATCGTAAGAGAAAAAAAAAGAAAGAAAAACATTATGACGTGTACGCACGCAAACGAAACAAAGTTGTGACATCATAAATTTATTTTTATTAGAATTTCGTGACAGTTTTAGTATTGAAAACCCATGTAGATTTACTTTAAACAGCAAAATGACGATGAATATGCCATAAAAAATACTCACTCATGCTCTCGCTCTCTCGTTCTCTTTCTCACGGTCTTGCTTTATAAAAAAAAAGTTTTCAAGGAAATGAATGGAAAATTAACCCAAATACGATAATATTTTCATATTTTCAATGCATCAGTTGCATTTTATGACAAAAACAGAAGAGAATTTCTTGAATTATTTAACCATGACGGAAAACGGACGACACGACACGAGCGTTATTACGTTAGCAACACTGGAAGATGAAATTTTATTCGGTTTTTTATGATTGAAAGTCATAAAAATTCATGTTTAAGCAATGAAACGCACATAAACTTATCGAATCGAATCGTATCGTATCGAAATCGATAAATAAAATTTAAAACCCTGTATACGTGCATATGTAAAGGCGCTTTGATGTTGTTTGACAATGGCCTCTTATGGAATATATTGAAAGCAAAACGATTTGAATTTTATTTTATTTTTATCATACTTTATAGGCCTTTAAGATTACCAAGAACAGATAAATTTCAAAATGGCCATTGAAAATTATCGATTTATTTTCAATAATTCGTTTATTGTTGTTATTTTTATCATCATAACCCAACATATTCATATCACATGCGTTTAAATACGTATGGAAACGTTTAAAAGCAGGAAAGGGAAATGGAGAAAACAATTATTATTGTGTGTGTGTGTATGTGTGGCGCTTTTTGAGACACAATAAACAACCATCACATATGTATGCATGGTCTTTCCGTTATGAAAAGTATGCTACAGTTTGTAATGTCTACCATCCCCTAAAAGTATGTTTCGAAAAAAAATCCTTTATATGTTGCAGGCTTACGCATACTTTAGCGTTGTTATTGTACAGACACTAACACTGAAACCATCATACTTGACACAGTGTCTGAATCATTTAAAGTATTGCATATTTTTACCCTTAAAAAAAAAACGGGGGAAAAAAATTAAATAAAATAGAGATGAGCAGAGAAGTGAAAAACATCAATGCATTCCTTATAATGCCATACAATTCGCTCTATCTATAACAGCAACACTTTTTTGTTTTTGTTTTTCAGAGATCAAAATCATGAAAGAGATTCTATTTTAGCAATTCACATTGTTATTCAGCCTGAAAGTATGCGCTGTATTAAAGCATATTTGAAATACTTGAAAACATTATAGAAAATTCCTGTCAACGCATTTGTCAATGCGTCTGCCTCTCCACTGGCCATTAGATTTGACGTCATTCGTAGCGGGAGAAAAAACAAAAAAAAAAAAGAAAAAAGGAAGCCATACTGTACGCTGTATACGATGCAAAGAGATAATGTTTAGGGGTTTTTTCGCTGAAAAGTATGCAAAGAATTTTTTTAATATACGCGAGGAATAAAGTTTTTTTTTTTGTTATTTTAGAATTTTTTTTTTAATTAATTCGAAAGCATAATTGACAGATAATGAAGATTCAATCATTTTCTCTTTTTTTTTGAGTTGTTTACTAATGAAGTATTATTTTCTTTGAAATTTTAAATGGAAATTGTTTGCCGCAGTGTTTGAAGTCTTTTCTATTGAAAGATTTTTTTGTAACAAAATTTTTTTTCACAAATTAAATAAATCACTTCAATGTTCTTTGAAAATCCTGTTTAATACTTATTTATTTATTTATTTTTAATTATTATACATAATACTGTAACGTTTTTACCTTTTTAAAAACTTTTAAAATATGAGAACGTATATTAGAAATAAAATAAAGATAAATTTGCGTTTAGTTTTAATTAAAATTCTTTATTGTTCGCATAATTCTATGTGCCACTGTTCACAACATGATGTAAACAACAACAATTGCTTTGTTTGTTATTTTTCTTTACGTTCTTTTGTGTAAACAATAACAATTGTTCGACATATCTCTATAACGGAGGTCTTCAAACCACCGCGAGTTTTCACACAAAACTGACTGAATTTTAACTGACTCCATTGTCTGCGTTATCTTGCCTTTTATGTGCTAACGTAAACAGTCTGATGAATGATCTTGAAGGAGAATGTCTTTGCTTTCACGAAATCTCTATAAATGTAAATGAATTGTTTGCAGTGTTGTTGTCGCCTGCTTACTTGTTTATCCACTTTTTTTATACTGCGCCTAGGGAGATGAATTTTAAAGATTTCACACACATTCTAAGTCAGTAACAAATAATAATAATTGGAAAAATTATCTGAAAATATATTCGGGAATATTTTATCTTAGTTTCTTACTATTAAAACTCTTTACTGCCATGGTTTGCGTCTAGGGATATATATTTGAAAGGTTTTACACACATTTTAAGCCAATATCAAGTAATAACGATTGGAGGGATTGTCTGAAAATATATTCGAGGATGTTTTATCTTAGTTTCCTGCTATTTAATCTCCTGGCTAAGTTCTTTACTGACTTGGTTTGCGTCTAGGGAGATAGATTTTAAAGAATTCAAACACATTTTAAGTCAATATGAAGTAATAACGATTGGAAGGATTGTCTGAAATATATCCGGGAATGTTTTATCTTAGTTTCTTGCTATTAAAACTCTTTGCTAAGTTCTTTACTGATATGGTTTGCGTCTGGGGAGAGATATTTTAAAGATTTTACACACATTTTAAGTCAATATCAAGTAATAATGATTGGAGGGATTGTTTGAAATATATTCGAGGATGTTTTATCTTAGTTTCTTGCTATTTAAACTCTTTGCTAAGTTCTTTGCTGACATGGTTTGCGTCTAGGGAGATAGATTTTAAAGAATTCATACACATTTTAAGTCAATATCAAGTAATAACGATTGGAGGGATTATCTGAAAATATATTCCAGGACGTTTTATCCTAGTTTCTTACTACTTAAACTCTTTGCTATGGTGTGCGTCTGGGGAGAGATATTTTAAAGATTTTACACACATTTTAAGTCTATATCAAATAATAACGATTAGAGGGATTGTCTGAAATTAATTTCCGAGATGTTTTATCTTCGTTTCTTGCTATTTAAACTCTTTGCTACGTTCTTTACTAATATGGCTTGCGTCTAGGGAGATAGATTTTAAAGGTTTCACACACATTTTAAGTCAATATCAAGTAATAACGATTGAAGGGATTGTCTGAAAATATATTCGGGAATGTTTTATCTTAGTTTCTTGCTATTTAAACTCTTTCCTAAGTTCTTTACTGACATGGTTTGCGTCTAGGGAGATAGATTTTAAAGATTGCACACACATTTTAAGCCAATATCAAGTAATAGCGATTAGAGGGATTGTCTGAAATTAATTTCCGAGATGTTTTATCTTCGTTTCTTGCTATTTAAACTCTTTGCTACGTTCTTTACTGACATGGTTTGCGTCTAAGGAGATTTTTAACTTAGTTTCTTGCTATTTAAACTCTTTGCTAAGTTCTTTACTGTATAAGGAGCTTGATTAGAGAAAAAAAGACAAATGATTTCCTGTGAAATATAGTTTGTATAGAAGAAGCTTCTATTATTTTTGATAAATTTCTTTTGCTAAATTTCGTTCCATTAGCAATGCTTCTAATTAAACTTGTTTTCAATTCTAAAAAAAAAAAAATAAAAGAAAATAATGTTTCCTTTAATAAGTTTTCCATTTAAGTTTTTTTTTTGTGATTATTTCTCTTTGATTTAACACTGCATGATGATAATGATGAGGATGGTTTTTTTTGGTATTCAAACTAAAGCCAGAAAACATGTAGAAATCTTTGGAAAAGCAATGAAATCATCTTGCAATGACATTTCTATGTCATTTGCTTGGATTTTTTTTCACAGTTGATTTGCTTCTGCTTCTGCTAGTCTTCTTTACTTTACTTTATTTTCACTTATTTTTTTTTTGCTTTCCTTATTATCGTGCATCAAAGTTAAAAAAAAGAAGAAAATTTTTGCTTTATTGCCAAAAACATTTTAAATTTAATGCTTCAACATCTCATGCACATAAAGTAAGTGCACACATATGTACATATGGAGTGTGTATGTGTGTAAGTCTAAGAAAAATATATGATGACACAATCCTGCTGCTTGCTCATCATCATAATACTCTCGTCGTATCATACGTATCGTATCCATATGTTAGAAAGTCTTTGTCACACAAACGAAATGAAGCCAAAACACAGTAGATGAAGAGCACACAGAATAGGATAGTCAGTGTAACATTCATTATTATAACCGGGCGCCATTAACCCTTGCCAACAAACAATATGATCTCGCCATAGCCACAGCCAAAGCCATACTCATACTCACACCCCATACCCATGCATTAAATATTGGGTTGGCTGGTTGGTTGGTTGGTATGCGAGTAAAAAGCCGGTTCATATAGCCGGGATAATGCAACAACAAATGCCTACAATTTATCCATGTATGCTACATATGTATGCACACACACACACATACATATGTGTGCATGCATGCATGTAGACAATTGATAAATCTGTGTACTGAAATCCTATACCCAATAATTATGGTTTTACACCAAAAAATTGTAGCCAGAATAAGAAAATTAAATTTTTTTCTCTCTCCTTCTCTCTCTCTCCCATTCTATTTCGCTTTATTTGTGTTCAAGCGTATTTGGTTTTTTCGAATTATTTTGTAGAAATTCATGTGATTTATGATTCTCGCATTGGTGAACTTTACTGGTGTTTTTCTTTTTTTAAATTCGGCTCAAAGAGTTTTTCCTTTTTTATTAGCCTGAAGCTCCGAGTTCAAACCCTAGGTTAGACATCAAAACGAAAATATGAAAATATTTCTTCGGCGGCTTCCTCTCAGCAGATTTCTGGCAAAATTCCTGAGAGTAAAAACAAAATTGCCATGAAAAGATTTTCAAAAACCTATCGTTCGGAGTCGACTTTAAACTGTAGGTGGTCCCGCCACTCAAGAATGATAAACTAAAGATTACGCCTTGCGCATGATTTCCCGTTAGATGACGTAGTTGGGCAATTTTAAAGGTTTCCAAGTCTTTTTCATATGTGAAAAATATCACTTCTTCTGAAAAGTGTATGCACTACGTGAAAGTAGTTGGCAGCCCTACAGTATAACTTACATTATCATTAGCCAATAGGAATACAATTTGCGTGACGTCATTGATTCAACATGCGCAGAAAGTTTTAATTTTGTGTGCGTGCTGGCATAATCTTTAGGCCACTCATGTACAAAATTAAGGCACACAGCATGATTGGTGTGTGCAGTTAGGTCGTAATCCGAACTGAAGGTTTGTAATGGCCAATTATGTATGTATGATGCAAACAACAACTAAGACTGCAAATTTTGATGAAAGATTCGAGTTACTCATACCTAATCGCACCATAGAGGACGTCGTCACATCCTCCGAGTGTATGGGTCTCACCCACTAAATCCCCTCTCCGGAACTACGGTGGTATTACTTCGGAATGGAGCCTTTTTGGCCCCTGGGTACTCTTATCTGCTTCCGGATTGCGTATCGAAAGTTGTGGAGACTTCTAATTGTCTCCACTATTTCTTTCGTCTAGTTAGTTCGCCATTCGATATTTCGTTTGACACGTATGCCAGTGTCATCTATGCCGACGTGCCTACATGTTTTGAAGCCTCAAGATCTCTCTTCTTCATTCTTAGAATGCGCTCCACGTAATTCGCCACTGAGGCCCAATTCTCTCTACTCGTAATCATAACCCCGACAATGTTAACGGCGGTGATCGTTCCAATCATCGACGTCAGTACAGAGCAATAGCTTTGACAGCATGCGCATTCGAAAACAGTGTGTTCTGCATCATCAGTTACTTCCCCTTTCTCATAAAGGCAACAAGGGGAGGCTGTCTTACCCATTCTGTGCAGATATTTCCTAAAATATCCGTAACCCGATAGCATCTGAGTAACGTAGTAATTTACCTCTCCAAATTTCCGACCAATCCATGGCTTTATGTCCGGAATAAGTCTCGCCATCCACCTTCCTCTTTCTTTATCGTTCCTTCGACGTTGCCATTCTAAAATGGTGTTTTGCCAGAAGAGACCGGTTATGTGATTTCCAGCCGATTTCGCCTTATAAATCTTCATCCACTTTGCAGCCAGCAGATCCACAGGGATTGTAACTGATATCACAAATACTGCTGGGGCAAACACTGTACGATATGCCGACGTGATACGTAATACAGCTGTTCTCTGTACCGAAACAAGTGAGTTTGCCCGCTTTTTAACATCTAGTGTTTCGGCCCAAATTTCGCTCCCATAGAGCATAATGCTGTTTCTAACCTCCATCAGAAGTCTCCGTCTCGCCGGTAATGATTCTCTAATATTCGCCATTAATCTGGTTAGCTGTCCAACGATCTTTCGGGCTTTGTCAGCCGGATACTAAATCTGATACGAAAATGTCAGTCTGGGATCCAGCCTTATTCCCAGGTATCTTACCGAGCTCTTGGTCTTAATTACCTCGTTTCCAATACTCATGGCCATCTGCAAGGGGATACGATGATCAGTGATCAGCAGTGTATATGTATAGTGGGGTAAATATATACTATATTATGTAGAACTGCATTACTATTAAGCGACCCTGTATTACCACACTTGAACAAAAACATATAATCATAATGACAACAGTATTATCATGCAGTTCTATATAAAATATAATTTTTATCAATGAAAATGTTAATTTTTCAATTTCTAATTATTTTTCGCTATTAGTGTTAGATATAAGCTTTAAAATGAGATATCATTCATTAAATTTGATGCGGTGGTATGGGAGATATTTGCAACCGACAAAAAAAAGTGCTTTAGAAATAATATATATGATGATTGCAATAAGGCGAAGCCTTCAACATTCGTCTTCAAGAACATTTATCAGACTGTTTACTGTGCCATATAAAAGGCAAAGCAAAGCAGGCGACTTAGTCAGTAAGAGTTCCAGTCAGTCTTGTGTAAAGACGCGGTGTTTTTAAAGAGAGTAATCAGAGTTTGGGGATTTCCATTACAAAGATCAAAGGAACAATTTACTAGTAATTGTTATTGTTTATGCAAAAAGTGTAAAACAAACAAAGTAATTGTTGTTGTTTACATCAAGTTGTGAACAGTGGCACACTGGATTAGGCGAATAATAAAGAATTTTTATTAAAACTAAACATAGATTTATTTTTAAACGTTTTTAAAAGGTAAAAACGTAACAATATAAAACGGAAAGAATTCTTTTAAGAAAATTTAAAATTTCCTTTCATTTGATTACTCATTATGTAATCCATTTCGATTCTAATTCTTAAATTTTTTTTTTTCGTATTTATTTTCTATCATTTTCAGTTGCTGCTTTAAAATTCAACGTGATGTTAACAACGAAGCCAAGGACCACTTTGCTAACGAATAAACAACAAGACGAGACAGTAAAACGAGAAGACGACTGCCACCAAAAATGAGTCACAATCATGTGTAATTACTGATGATGCTCCACCTGCTCCATCCCGCTCATCATTACATTCGATTTTCTATGACGATGCACAATTTTTAATTAAACGCGCATTACAACAACAACAACAACAGCAACAGTAACAATAACAGCAAGGGATTCTCTACAAGCCAACACTATACGACGATACCAATACATATACACACACACATACACAACAGACATTATCATCAAACATTGTTGCTGGTGCACATTACTACAACAAACAGCAACAACACATTGACAAGCAAATCGCAATACATTTGTCAGAGGAGTCGCGTTAACAGCGACAAATAGACACAAAAATAGAGAGAGAAAGAAATTTAATAGAAATAAAATTTAAAGCCAAAGCAAACAAGAAGAAGAAAAGAAAGTGAAGAGAGAGAGGAGAGAGCAAGAGTAAAAAGGAATTTTGAAGGATTTTTTTCTTTTATTATTTCATCATTATTTAAACGTAAATGAGGCACACAAACAGTTCCAATTTTGATACAACGTTAACGTTACCACTAGCAATACCAAAATACCGTTATCAATACCAATTTGTAAAGCGTAAATAAAAGTGTTACAACAAGAACAAAAACAATAAAAAAAAACAGAAAGAAATTGTGCTAAATCACTTGTTCACGTAACTGTTATTAAATGCAGCTGCTATTGTGTTTAATAAATACGTGCCATCACAAATACGCCGTATTGTCGTCGTCATCACGTTACCAACACCACTAAATGCAGTGGAAGAAGAAGTTCACTCGATTGAAAGCAGCTACAGGACATTCGCGTGCGCGAAGAATGCTTTGTTGTGGACGAAGAAAGGTAAGTTTAAACTAATCCCCCTTCCCACACCACTTCTTCTTCACTATATTTTTAAATGAAAAATCCAAGAACAAAAAAAAAAAAACAAAATAAAAACAGAGAAAGAGAAAGAGGGAAAGAGAAAAAACTCAATACAGTGTCCAAGGAAATTGAATAAAATTTTATTTTCTTAAGGACAGCCATGCCATGCTATAGGCATGGCTTGTTAACCTCAGCATGGGCTTTTTACTGACCCACCACCACCACTCCCCTGCCCCCCTAGGTTACTAAAAATTACTCTTGCCAGTGAGTGTTGACATGACAAATGGTTTTTTAATACGATAATTTTGCAGGCTGGCAGGCAAACGAACAAACGCACAGCGACAGCGATTCAAAAAAAAATAAAATAAAGAAGAAGCATTTTCGCTACTTTAATGTGACATTAAAATTTTTATTATTATTATGGTCGGCCATGTCAATATACAATTAACTTATTAACTATGTACACAATGCTTTAAACTAAAAACCAAAAACAATAACAAAAACTACACACAAGTAAACAGAGACAATGCCAGTGTGACAACAACAACAGCAGCAGCAACAACAATAACAATCAAAAATTATGAAGGGCATACATATTCTAACGGTCAAGGCGAAGACGAATTTTAAATGAGTCTCGTCGTTTAGCTCTTTCAATTGAAAGTGATTTATTCGCCGTATATGCCATAAAGAGATTAAAGGGACAAACGCTTTTTTTACGCTTTTCAACACTATTTTCCTTTAACAGGCTAATATATGTACTGCCTAAGGGACTTTTTGCGACATTTTTTTTAAAAGCGAAATTTATTTAAACAAATGAATCTGGACTATATTTTAAAGGCAGCATTTATTTGTTTACAAAAGATTTTTTTTCAATTTTATTAAAGTCCTGTGGTGGAATGGCAACCCTATGAGGGTTATCTAAAGCTGGAGGTCCACACCACGCGTTTTCGCGTCAAAGCGTTGCGTGCGTTTCCTACGTTCTTCGCGTTCTACGCTTCAAGTTACATGCAACGCTTTTTACGCGCCAATGTTTGTTTTGATCAGCTGTTAACAAAATAAAAACATTTGATTGAAAATACTTGAATAAAATATTTTGTACAAAAATGGCAAATGAAATTGAAATTTTTAAAGAATTTATAGAACTAATTGAGTTTGTGAATATAATATTTTGTGCCACAAGTGTGTACAACAAGCTCCAAAAGAACACATGACGATTTTGCTGATATGCCCACTAGTTTTCATGGAATTTTGCAGCACTACCAGAGGCATGATTGCTCTCCGCGCATTTTATTACGAAACGGTCCCCTATAGTATCCCAACGAGATTGGCAAACGTTCTCTAAAAAAAAAGCAATACGAAATACCGTCCTCAATACCTCCTCGGCAATGGACTTCCAAGCAGCTGCTCTTTTAAATTAATTCCTACAAACAAGCAAGCTTTTTTATATAGGACTTCATGTTTTTTCACAGTTTCGATTAATTTTTCTTTATTGTTCTTTGAAAAATTTAAATAAATTAAAACAAAACAACTTGTCAAAGTCAGCTGTTTTGTATGCGCGCCGCTTGTGATGCTTACAAAAGTAGGAAGTAGATTTACTTTACGCGTTCTATGCGTCATTTCATCCTACGCTTTTGTGCGTGTAACTTGCACCATATAAATACATTAATTCTACTTTTTAGACAGCCGCGTAGGATGCGAGAACGCGTGGTGTGGATCGCCGGCTTAAAGGTCTAGCGACAATGATTTGAGCAGTTTGATGTGTTTGAAAGTAAAAATTAATAGAATATCTTGAAAAGGTCAAAAACTAACATAATAGAGGTCAATTTTTTCTATTTTAATTATTTAATACGTAACGGGTGATTTTTTTAGCTATTATCTTTCTTGAAACACTGGTTTAAACAGTTCACGCACGTTTCGTGTTTTGTTTCACTGTCAAACATCTTCAGTTTGGTTTAAAATTTAACCATGAATCGTCTAACAAACGAATAACGCTTGGAAATCATTGAATTTTATTATCAAAATGGCGTGCTCTGTAAAGAAAGTTCATCGCACGCCTCTTCCATTTTATGGTCCAGTTTAATCGACCCACTAAAGCGGCTATTCGGGATATTGTGATTAAATTTCGCACCAAATTTACATTACATACATACATAATTGGCCTTTACAACCCTTCAGTCAGGGTTACGACCTAGCTTCTCTGTGTGTCGACTCCAAAGTCGACTCCGAACGACAGATTTTTGAGAAGCTTTTCATGGCAATTTTTACTCTCAGAGTCTTGGCCAGAAATCTGCTGAGAGAAAGTCGCCGAAGAAATATTTTTTGTTTTGATGTCTGATCTGGGATTCGAACCCGGGTCTTTCGTCTAATAAGCCAACACACTACCTACTAGACCACGGCGACTTCGCCACCAAATTTACATTGTTGGACATTAAACCACAAACACGCTTACACGTAGAGTACGAACTGAAGAAAATATCGCAGCTGTATCGACCAGTGTTAATGATGACCATCATTTATCGATTCGTAGCCGTTCGCAGCAATTGGGCCTCTGTTAGTCCACAACGTGGAAAAATTTGCTGAAGTATTTAGGTGTGAAGCCTTTCAAAATACAGCTGGTATTGTTGCATTTACAAAAATAAAAGAAAAACGACACATAAGCAAAAACGACAAACCAGCAAGCAGTGCAAACACACACACACACACACACATAGAATAGAAGGTTGTAAGTAATTTAGTGTTCGTACGCCAATCATACTTATTTTGTGAGTGATTCGCGTATATGTTGAGTTGTGGAGAGTTGATATCAACAACATCAAACGTGTTGTTACGTATGAATATGACGAGTACTTCAAACTTTGATTATAAGTTGAGGTTCGATGATATTAAAATAAGAATGAATGCTTATAAGTATCAGAAATTATGAGTATGATTCGATTCTACTGATCTTTTTGAATACTTATTACTGATCTCTGGTTTCTAACTTAATTCCATGGCTCTAAAGTAATTAAAACTGTGGCCCAAATAAAAAGTAATTTTTTTATTTTTCAAATTAGGAAGTGTACTAACCCCTTAACTATTTGTGTTTTGGTTTGTTTGGCCTTTTTAAAATAAATATCGTATCGTATTGTATTGTTTTATTATTTTATTTAAAAATTTCTCTTTTTCCTTTTGGAATTGTAATATAAATTCATAAAATAATTAAAATATTCCCCTTCTGTGAATCAATTCTTATTTTCATTTCCTTTTTCTATTTTGTTTTGTTGTTTGTTTTTCAAATTTTAATTACGATAAAATCATTCTTTTGAATAAAAAAAAATTCAAAATATTTTTTTTGTCTTCATAAACTTTAATTTTTGAATAATTTTCAAGATATTCTACAATTATAATAGGGGAGGGGAGTGAGCAACAACAACAATTACAATTACCACTACAGTTATCTAACAAACAAACTACAATAATAACAACACTAACACTAACAACAATTATAAATAGAATATTTATAACCGAAAATGCCTTCAAAACGTTTATCGAAATTTACAATGTTTGAACATATTTTCCCTTTGTCTCTTAAATCATCATTAAAAGCACAAGCAGGCAGGCAGCTCGGCTTTCAGGCTGACTGTTGTCTTTTAAGTTTACATGTTTGCATGCATGCCTGTGTGTTCGTCTTGTCCGTCTGTCTGTCTCTAACCAAAAACCACTCCTATTATTAAAATAAAAATTGAAAATGAAAAGGGAGAACATAAATGTGTGGGGGTGCATGTGGCTTGGCATAGCGTATGCATAACAAGGCAACAACATCAATAACAGTAATAATAACACCAACAAAACGTATAACAACTATTTACTCGTATTTTTCCTTTTTGAAATATTATTGTTATTGTGGTTGTAGTTGCTTGCATGCATACGAGTACATGCATGCATGTGTATGAGTGTTGAAAACTTTATGCAAATAAGTTTCTAATGAAGGAATAAAAAAAAACACAAATATAGGGCAACACCAATAACAACAACAATAAAAACAACAAAAACATTAACAAAAAGAACATAACCGTTCTATAAAAGTTCGGTGCGCTGTTTTTTTTATGATACGAAGAAATACGAATCAAAATAATAAATTACTGATAAGAATTGTTTGTATTGTATTATGCATGCATGTTTCTACATGTTTACATATGCATGTACATACGTACATGAGTATGTATGTGTGTATGCATGTTTGTAAGTTACACAACGAACATTTTTCTTTTAAAAACGTTTAAAAATTCATTAAGTAAATCTGCACAAGGTTAAGTTAGATTAGAGGACGTGTACTTGTCAGTTAAGAGAATGTACAGTACCCGGAGGTCGAAATTGGCCCATTGTAAAACGTTCTTAGAGAGGTAAGGAAATAGAGGGAATAGGATGAAAGGAGGGCATGTAGGTTAGGAGAGAAATGGGAATCGGAGGAATCACACAGAAAGAAACAGACATAAAAGAGAGTGAGAGCTCGACTACACTTATGAAGCCCTAGCTTCTCTCAACCAGCCCAAGCTGCTAATGAGTCTGTGGAGAGTCTTGATGTCGGCTCTCGATACAGAATTCAAGCTCTCAAAGACGATCCTGCCAAGGGTCCTCAACCTACCAAGGGCTGGGCAGTTACAAAGAAGGTGTTCGATAGTCTCTAACTCCTGCTTATCGCAACATACTTTGTAATATTCCGGCTGGGATCTGTTCCAGATTCCCGTCAGCGACCTAATCTCGGAGTGCCCCTAGTCTGGATAAGAGAGCACAAGAATTTCTTCAGTTATGACAGAGTATCAGGCAGAGCTAGAGTTTTTTGGTAAATTTGGAAAGACTCTTTTGGAATAATGGGATAAGTACTAGAGGATTAATCAGGTAAGACTTTACAAGTGTAATGGCTTTACATGTGTAAAGTCTTTGCATGTGGAAAGACTTTTCAAGTGTAAAGACTTTACATATGTGTAACCTTTGGATACATCAATGAGTAATAAAACAAGTCGTCCACTCTAGGCGTGAACGGAAAGCCGAATGGGTTCCCAAGAAGCATTATTCTCCATATACGAAGTATTGTACCGAAGTATCATTCCTGTGAACAGTATTCCGACATGTTTAGTCGCAAGTTTTGTTCAATGTCAGCAATAACTCACAGTAGTGAGAGCAAATTTGTAAAATTTTTAGAAATTTGTAGAATTTTCTTGAAAATAAAATTCTGGTTTATATCGATTCAGTTGGCTTTACAAACCATGGTTATATTGAAATCGAGTTGTCTCACTGCGTAGATTTTATTGCAGTAGGAACTGTGTGCACCTTGGATTGTCTGAATACAAAATAGAATTTTTGTTGGCTAAATATATTACTTTCTATAAATTTCTTTGCGTTACTTTGATGTGAGAGGACATTTTTCTTCACTCAACATGTTCTTTTTTTTTCTTTAAATCACCATTTAATTGACTCAACGAAATGGTTTAATTGCCTTTTTAAGGACAGAAAATGCAGACTTCGCTAAAAAATTATCCTCTGCTTTCTTTTGCCGTCTATTCCACATGCCAATTGAGTTTCTAGCAAAAATATCATCCATATTGCGTTTAAGTGCAAAGGCTCCTACGAAGTGGCCACACGATTATGTTTGTCGTCTATTGTAAGCAGCACCTATATCACGCTGAAAGCTTTCTCATGCCCAAGAGATCATTACAAATTTAATCCCCGAACGTATGTCTGCCAGGTGTCTATGAATTTGACATTTCTTTACACTTTCAAATTTGGAACTGTGGTCTTAATTTAACTGTTACGAGAGTAGTGGCCTCAACTGTTTTTATTCGGTCATAATGCAACACACATTACGCAATTCGGAAGGTATTCGGTAGGACTACACCTGACGTTAGGGAGTTCCTGTGATCGGCAACCCAGTCAAGGAGTTGCGCCATATACCAACCTACTTAATCCTAAAGTTTGGACCAAAAAGATCTATGCTTGCCACTTAGCTGTCAGAAAGCACAGAAGAGCTAGTCGTTGGAGAACCCGGATTTAGTTCCACAGTATGACTTAAGGCCATTATCTCGATTAAAATAGATTAAAGTAGTAAGGGAGGTAAAGCTAATTCCACAGTTCATATCGTAGACATCTGCAGAATCTTTGGAGCAAACCACGGTTCCTTAGAATTCTAATGAGTAATCATTTTTCAATAGGATGCTCCGGCGAAATGGGTATTTGATGCGGGGATCTGCGGAAGTCGGCGAAGAGGACGACCTTGTATCCGTTGGAAGGACCAAGTCGAGGAAGCCCTGTCATCGATTGGTGTGACCAACTGGCGTAGGCGCGCAAGAAGCAGAGGCGCCTGGAAGGATGTATTGCGGCAGGCCGATATCCGTTAATCGGGTTGTTATGGCCAATTAAGGAGAAGAAGAAGAATCATTCTTCAATAGTTATAAACGATTTCCCTTAAAGTCTAGGAATACTGAAATAGGATACATAAATGCCTACAGGCTATAATATGACAGAGTGCCAAAGCATTAATTAAGGCATCTTTCGTTGGAAGTATGCAATTGGAAACCAATTAATCGTAATTACGACAGGCTTTGTAGGAGCTGTGAGCAAAGCACCAGTAATCTGTATTACAACAGATTTGTTCACTTTATCAAGGACCTTTACCATTCACTTAGAAAATACTTTCGGAATGCTTTACGTTTAGTTCAATTTAACGTCGAGCAAGGTTAGGTTAGGTTAGGTTAGAGGACGTGTACTTGTCAATTCTGACAAGTACAGTACTCGGTGGTCGAATTGACCCATTGTACTACGCCCTAGCTTCTCACACCACTTATATTGTGTGCGTTAATTTTATACATGAGCGGCGGGACCTACAGTTTAAAGACGACTTCGAACGACACATTTTTTTGAGAAGCATTCCATGGCAATTTTTTACTCTCAGAATTTTTGCCAGAAATCTGCTGAGAGGAAGTCACCGAAAATTTATTTTCAAATTTTCGTTTTGATGTCTGACTCGAACTCGGGTCTTTCGTCTAATAAGTCAACACTCTACCTACTAGACCACGGCGACCACTAAACGTCGAGCAATATACTCTAAAAAACCGATCCCAGCTCGATTTCAATTGCTTTAAAGCTCTCAACGTCTTTTTATCAAATAATTTTACAGCTTAAACTACCGCAACAAAGGTTTGTTGGGTTACAATCACAAAGACTTTCTTTTTAAACGGTTCGGCTGTAATTTCTGGCTGGAAGAGAGTACAATTGCAATAATAATAACAACAACAACTACAAATACATGCATAAACTTTAGTTTTGTAGGCTTGAAACTCAAAATAAAAAACAAAAACCGAAATGCATTGAAGCAGTAGCAGCAGCAGCAATTGTAAATGAAAAGAGAAAAAGAAAAACACACACAAACAACACAACGATTATTTTGTCTAAAAGTGTATGGCATCAACAAAATCAGTAGCAAACAACATGATTGTCATCATCAGACTGGCATTGCCACCAAGAGATTGTACTTCATTAGGCAGAAAACAAAAAACGCATACCGCTACCCGCCGCCCTCATAGCAACCATCTAACATGAACAGAAGCTACCACAGCCACTATTTACCAACGCCACACAAAAACCACAGGAACAACAACAACAATTGTGGCATACTCACTTACATGCATATGTATGCGTAACCCATACAACATACTTGGAAAAATTGGATAAAGAGAGCAGCAAAAACTATAAACAGTTTTGGCAAAAATGTTATTATTATTATTATTGTTGGAGTCAGTGTTGTTGTTAAGTGTGTGTGTCTGTGTGTCTGTAAGAGAGAGACATTAACTGATGTTCACTTCAATGCAGATAAGCATACAACGCAGCAAAATATTGTTCTTGTTGTGGTTGTTATTGAATTTTTAAATGATTTTTTCCCAAAAATTTTTGTTGATTTGTTGCTCTTGCCGTTGCTGTTGTTCAAGTTAACCATGCGCCTTTTATTTGTGACACGAAGAGGATGCAGAAAGTTTCTTGTCGTTGCTCGTGTTGTTGGTGTTTGGATTTTCGGGTTTTTGGGGTTTTGTCGGTTAAAGTTCGTTGTATTTATGCTTGTGCCTGTATTTGTGTCAGTGACTGTGCCTATGCCTCTAAACTAATACTTGAGAATAGTTTTTCATTCTTTCTTGAATTTCTTTTTTTGTTTTCTGTTGTTTTTGTAAATGTATTTTTAAATTAGTGGAAGAAGAAGAAGAATTCTTTTTTTTACATTTAATTAAACTAATCTCAGTAAACAATTTTATTTAATATTTAATGGCTTTCGTATTGTATTGCCTGCTTTGTTTTTGCCAAGTTTCTCTGAAGAGGGTTTTTTATGCTCTTTTTTCTCCGTTTCTCTTTTTGTTTTGTTTACTGTTATGTTTATCACAGGCTGTGTGTGTGTGTGTGTGTATTTTGTTGTGTGTTAATTAAAATTTAATTGAATATTTAAAAAGTTGTTCTAGAGTAATTGAAGTTATGAGTAAATGCTAGAGAAGAGCAAAGTAAATCCGTAATTGAACTAAATTAAATATTAAGAAATATTATGTTGTTGTTGTTGTTGCTGCTGAAAAGATTATGAAAAAATGGTAAAGTAAACTTCATATTTTGGAGTATTTCAAATATCTTTGGACCTGTAAAATTCAAACAAACGAATATTTTCTATTAAAGGTTATGTTTGCTTATGTTGGCAACTTATTATAAGTTGCCGTAGTCTAGTAGGTAGTGTGTTGGCTTATTAGACTGAAAGACCCGAGTTCAAATTTCAGGTGAATGAATGGTATCTTACAGGTGAATGTTTGTGGCTTCTAAATGTAAACATCGTTGTTTCATTATTGTTGTTTGTGTATTTTGTTTACATTTTTTTGTAGTGTTTTGTTGTTGTATCTTTGTTTACCTGCTTAACATTTTTTTATTGGCCATTGCAACCCTTCAGTCAACATTACGACCTAGCTTTTTGCACCATTTCTGATAAATGCGTTAATTTTTATGCATAAATGGCGGGACCTACAGTTTAAAGTCGACTCTGAACGATAGGTTTTTGAGAAGCTTTTCACAGCAATTTTATTTACTCTCAGAGATTTTGCCAGAAATCTGCGGAGCGGAAGTCGCCGAAGAAGTATATTTTCATTTTTTCGTTTTGATGTCTGTCCTGGGGTTTGAAGTCGGGTCTTCAGTTTAATAAGCCAGCACACTATCTACTAGACTACTGCTTACGTTGCCATATAAAGGGCATGGCAAAGCTGTTAAGTGAGTTAGTAAAAGTTCTGTCACTCTTTTGTGAAGACGCAATGTGTTTGAAGAGAGTAATCGTGATATGAAGATAACCATTATAAAGTTCAGTGCAACAATTGTCTAGTAATTGTTATAATTTATGTAAAGCGGGTAAACAGAGGAATAACAAGCAAAGCAATTGTTGTTGTTTACATAAAGTTGTGAACAGTGATACACAGAATAGTGGGAATAAGAAAGAATTGATCTACAATTAAATGCAGACTTATTTTTATTTTTATTTTATGCAATCTATGAGTGCATATTTTAAACGTTATTAAAAGTTAAAAACGTAGCATTATTTTTTTTTTCGAACGTCCCCGTCCTCACACTAACCCACCCTCACCCGACCGCGGAGGGCTCGTCCCCATTACGTAGGGACACGTACACACTACAGTCCGGACTGTAGCGGGTAAGAGAAAAGTTATGGCAACGAGAACATAAAACAGCTACAGAACTTAATCACAAGCTGAATAAGGTGACAATGAAACGGAATAATCTAAGGCAACAAGGAAAATAGATTTTTATATAATAATTTATAAATTAATGCCAGAATACAACCCACGCTTTACATTACAAACACTACAATTAAAATCTATAAAATCTACGAAATAGAAAATTACATGCATAATTCGTTCTATAGAAATCTAAAAAAGGAGGACGATAGTGCTGTGAAAATCTTGCTGGAATGCTGAAATTCAGGTTACAAAGCAAGAACTCAGAATCGATATCATCTTTCATTAGATTAAAAACAAAACAAACCTCTAAAACAGCCCTTCTACGTTCCAAAGTTGGAAGTTTTATCAAAGCTAATCTATCCTCATACGACGGAAGCCCATTGGCATAATCCCATTCTAAACCAGGTAAACAGAATAATAAAAACTGTCTCTGCACAGACTCGATTGAATCACTATGACAACGATAGTATGGATTCCAAATAACAGACGCATACTCCGAAATAGGCCTAACAAGTGAAATGTACAGTAGTCTTGTTATATAAGGATTAATGAATTCCCTAGCCCATCTTTTCACAAAACCAAGAACAGCTCGAGCCTTGCCAATCATCAAACTAATATGGTCAATAAAAGACAATTTAATATCCAATAATACTCCCAAATCAAGAAATGAAGACACAGTTTCCAAAGGGCAAGAATTAATCACATAAGTGGACGAGATTACATCACCATTAAGACCCATTAAATTAATCCTGCACCAAGTAACAAACAAATCAATATTTCGCTGAAGAACAGCCTGGCCATGATCATCATCAAAAGTATAAAACAATTTAACGTCGTCAGCATACATCAGAATATTACAATTAGAAAGAGCAGAAGGAAGATCATTCAGAAACAATAAAAACAGTAAAGGACCCAAATGGCTACCCTGCGGAACACCAGAAGTAACATATACAGTCTTAGACAATACATTCCTAAACAATACCCTCTGAGTCCTAAGGGCGAGAGGATAGGAGTCTAGCCAACGGTGAATAGTATCAGGAATACCGATTAGTGAAAGTTTAAGAAGCAAAATTCTATGATCAATCCTAACAAAAGTTTTACTGAAATCAGTATAAATTACATCAGTCCGAGCACCGACAAGAAAGCCCCTGAAAACATGAAGATTAGTGACAGTCGACCTACATACATATATAACGTATATAATTGGCCATTACAACCCTTCAGTCAGGATTACGACCTAGCTTCTCACACCACTTATGTTGTGTGCGTTAATTTTATACATGAGCGGCGGGACCTACAGTTTAAAGTCGACTCCGAACGACACATTTTTTGAGAAGCATTCCATGGCAATTTTTTACTCTCAGAGTTTTTGCCAGAAATCTGCTTAGAGGAAGTCACCGAAAAATTATTCTCAAATTTTCGTTTTGAAGTCTGACCTGGGATTCGAACTCGGGCCTTTTGTCTAATAAGCCAACGACTTCACCAAACAAAATACACAAACAACAATAAAGAAACAACGATGTTTACATTTATAGAGACCTCGAGAAGGCGAAGTTACGAACATTCGCTTTCAAGAACATTCATCAGACTGTTTACGTTGCCATATAAAAGGCAAGGCAAAGCTGGCGAGTTGGTTAGTAAAAGTTTAGTCAGTCTTGAGTGAAGACGCAATGTGTTTGAAGAGAGTAATCGTGATTTGAAGATCTCCGTTATAAAGATCTGTCAAATAATTGTCTAGAAATTGTTATTATTATAAGTCGCGTAGTCTAGTAGGTAGTGTGTGAGCCTATTAGGCGAAAGACCCGAGTTCAAATCCCAGGTCAGAAATCAAAACGAAAATATGATAATATTTCTCCGGCGACTTCCTCTCAACAGATTTCTGACAAAAACTCTGAAACAAATAAAATTGCCATGAAAAAGCTTCTGAAAAATCTGTTGTTTCGGAGTTCATTTTAGACTGTAGGTCCCGCCACTCATGTATAAAAAATTAACGCGCACGTCTTAAGTGGTGTGTGAAGCTAGGTCGTAATCCTGACTGAAGGATTATAATGGCCAATTAGGTATGAAAGTATATGTATGTAATATAACAACCAATACCAGCATAGAAAAATGGTAAACAGGTAAACAATAATACAACAACAACACACTACAAGAATTAATGTAAAAAAAATTCACAAACAACAATAATGAAAAAACGATGTTTATATTTAGAAGCCACGAACATTCATCAGACTGTTTACGTTGTCATATAAAGAGCATGGCAAAGCTGCTAAATGTGTTAGTAAAAGTCCAGTCACTCTTGTGCGAAGACGCAATGTGTTTGAAGGGAGTAATCGTGTTATGAAGATTTCCATTACTAAGATTAGTGAAACAATTGTCTAGTAATTGTTATTATTTATCCAAAGCGGGTAAACAGAGGAATAAAAAGCAATTGTTGTTGTTTACATAAAGTTGTGAGCAGTGGCACTAGAATTAGGCGAATAATAAAGAATTTTAATTAAAACTGAACTTAAAATTTATTTTTATTTTATTTGCAATCTACGAGCGCATATTTTAAACGTTATTAAAAGTTAAAAACGTAGCATTAATGTAAACAGGTGCTCTCTATCTTAAACAATAGGTCCTTTAGTCTACAATGGCCACTTAAAAGGCTACATATCTGGCTACATCACCGTATTCTGGCAACATCTCCATAATCGGATACATAAATTAAATCTCTATTCATTGTAAATATCCAAAAACTAGTTCATGGATGACATTTTTGCTCGAAACTCTCAATTGGCAACTAAACAATGTGTTCAATGCGGCATAGTACGCATTGACTGACCTTAAAAAGGTAATTTAATCAATTCATTTGTTTAAATCAATTTATCTTTCAAAAAAAGCCGCTTAAACAACCGAAGGATTTATATTAACCCCCTAAAAAAGAAATTTTTATTCCATTATGACTAGACAAGACAAAATCAATGAACTAATGTTCAAAGAGAGTTAAAGTGTAATCAAATTGCTGCATCACCATTTGACTGTCACTGTATCTGTTGATGAATGTTCCTTTTGTCAAATCTCTTCAGTTCCCCAGATAATGGCAACGTGAAGGTGAAATCATAACCTTGACACAAGCAAAACCAGTCTAATAAATAATTTTATTAAATTCTTACACGTTCATGTTTCATGTTTTAACACCACAGCAAACGAGAAAAAGGATATCAAAGGACTAAATCCTTGGTGTTTAATTCCATTGTGTTATGGATTATTTGTTTTTTCTTCTCATTTTTCTTCAGCATTTTTTAATCCACTTTTAATAGCTTTAAGGAGTTACACTCTGCCACAAAAGTATACATATAAGGTTAACAAATTTCAGAAATTTTTTATTCAATCTGACAACTTTCCACGATTTTAAGAGGGTTTTTTGCATTGGTTTAGAAATTTTTTGAAATTTTTTAATCCTATGTATGTATACTTTTGTGAGCCTCTGTATGTTAATATTCTTTGGTTTTTTTTATTCACCTCTGAGCCAAATGCAAATGACGATCATTTATTCTTTAAATCTCAGTGGAAATCATAAAAACATAGAAAGAAAAACAATAAAAATAACAACGAAAAAAGCGAAAGAAAAAAAAAAATTATGCCTAAGGTGGCCATAGTTTTTTATTATTGAAAACGTGTAAGAAAATTCAATGCAATGTTATCGATTATTGCTGCTTCACCTCTTAATAAACATCGATTCATCACAGCCCGTATTTGTTAATGCCATTCAAAGAATTCATTCTCTTAAGCACTGAACGGATTCAACACAATTCGGAGTGACACACACACACATAACACACACATACACATAAATATTACCATTTTACACATGGGACATGGTATTCACATTCAAAATAATTTTCTTACTTCAGTTTTAATCGCATCGCATTTGGATCATTATCTTTTTTTTTTCTCTTGAGCCGGAGGTGGTAAATCTTCTAAAGATACTTTTGTTACGACAAAAGCATGCACGATTCACCATCCTTGGTGCCTACGTACTAAAACCCACCCCCTACACACATCAACCACTCTCCCCCCGCGGGACTGCCGTAAGGAATTAATTCGCGGGGGGCTGGTTAGCTTGAAAGCTTTAACACGTTATCTCAAATTTCGCCTTCGTTCCTCCAACCTTCGGAGTACTATCATTACTTCCGCCATTTTCTGGCTGTATTGGCTCCATAGCGTCCTAGAAATCAACAGCTCCTCCATGAGCCGGTTTGGTCCTAATCTATTTTCTCCGGGCCATCTAAACCTGGGGCAGCATGTTAGAATATGCTCCGCATCTTCCTCTTCGTCTACACAGTTTGGGCATATAGGGGAAGTATCATGTCCAAATCTGTGCAGGTACTTCCTAAAACATCCATGACCAGTTAGAAACTGGGTCACGTAATAATTCAGCTCGCAATGTTTATTCTCCATCCAAGGGGTTATAGAAGGGACAAGCTGAAATGTACATCTTCCCTTTAAACTGCTCTCCCATCGTGACTGCCATTGTCTTTGCCAATACCAATTCATCAGATACTGTCCTGAAGCCACTTATCCGTCTAATCGCGCTTAGACGATACACCGAGGACAGTATTCTCCTTGTCGACCCCACGGAGAGTGCCTCCGACCATATGGGGCAAGCATATAGCATTATCGACGTTACTACCGCTGAAATTATCCTTCTCTTGAATGGACCTGGTCCTCCAATATTTGGCATCATCCTCGCCAGTGATCCCTGCGTTACAGATGCCTTTTCGCCGATGTATTTTACGTGCTCCTTGAACTTCAACCTGTCGTCAATAATCACTCCCAGGTATTTTATTGCCCTCTTTGATTCGATTTCTGTGCCTCCAACGGTCTGTTTCATCTTCTCCACTATCTTCCCGCCGCTTTTCAAAACGGCTTCCGTTTTATGTGCAGCAAGTGTCAAACCTGCCTCATCCAGCCATACACCAACATTTCGAATCGCTGTGTTAGCTTTCTCCTCTATATCCTGTACCGTCTTAGCTACCGAGACTATGGCAATGTCATCTGCAAAGCCTACAATTGTAGTCCCCTTTGGCAATCGCAGTCGAAGTACATACATACATACGTATATAATCATGTAAGTGTGTGTGTGTGTGTGTTTGGCCTTATAAATGTGTGTTAAGAGATTTACGGATGTTGGTTTTGGGGGGTTTTTATTCGTAAATTGTTTTAAATTTCGTTGAGCTTTCAATTCATTTGACAAAATTTCGTTCATAAAACTCAATTCCTCTCCGGATGTCAATTATTAGCCTCTACACACACACACACACACTTTGAAAAAAAAAAAACTTCCGTTTTTGAGGCAAACCTCAACACACACGTACATACATTAGTACCTTCACACTTAAGCCCCCACACATGCTTTAAATAGCGAAATAAATGAACTAAAAACGAATAATGAGTGTTCATAAGCGGAACAACAACAACAACAGGAAAATTTTTGAAATATTTTTGGGGGAAAAATTGTTTTTTTTTTCTATCCCAAAATCGAAAACAAATTATCGTAACCGTTAGTACGTACATATGTACCTCCCACTGTATTTTATATTGTATACAAGAAAATTACTAATACACACAATAGCTCTCATTATCTCTCTCTCTCTTAGTCTTCTAACTCACCACCACTCTCCCGCACTCATTCTCTTGTTTTGTAACTCCTTTTCTCTATCTTTTGCTTTCTCTCGTTGCTTGTAACTCTTAAAAGAGTTGTAAAGCGCATGTGTTATCCATTGCTTGTAGGATTTTATCCAGTTTTACTCGGTCGTATGTATGTACATACGTACAATATATGGATACGTAACGTAATATTGTTTTTGTTATTTCTGTTTATTATTACCGTGTGTGTATGTGTGTCGCTCTCTCTTTCCTACTCCAATTTATTTAAAAATCATTTAGAAATGTATGTCGTCTGTCACAGTGTTGACAATTTAGCGATGTTCACTCTTCAATGATTAATGAAGTGCAACAAAATTAATGATTTTTATTGTTGACTTTAAATGACTTGTAATTTTAAATGTCATTCTATTTTTAATATTTTTTTTGTTGTTATTGTTGTTTTCTTTTTTATACTTAATAAATTAGAAAATTTCAAACATTTCCGTAGAAAGGTTTTAAAGTGATGGAATGATGGATTTTGGGTAAATTTGCAAATTTTGTATAATAAATATGGCTTAATTTTGTATCGATTGTCACTAAGGGCCATTATTACAACTTGCCGTTAACTAATGGGAGGATTTAAACGCGTTGACAAATTGTTTTTCATTAATAAAAGTGGACAACATAGTAGATGAGATAACTTTTAAAGTTAAGTTAATATCCGCACTTGTTATGTTATGTTGTAACGTTTTTACCTTTTTAAAAACGTTTAAATATGAGTTCTTTAATTGCAAACAAAGGAAAAACAAATAATGTGTTTAATTTCAATTAAACTCTTTATTGTCCACATTATCTTATGTGCCACTGTTCGAACTTGTACCACTTATATAACTGCAACAATAACCTCTTTACTTAGTATTCTTATTACACAACTGTTCACTAGATCTTTACAGCAGGGATCTGCAAACCACGACCCTTTTTTATTCACACGCAACTTCACACAAGGCTGACTGAATTTTTACTGACCGGTTTACTCATAGTTGCAAACTTTAATAAAAAAATATAGGATTAGTTATAATATTCTTAAAGACTGTTCTCTTGTGAAGAGATTGAGTCATCATTTGATCAAATCGTATAAAAATTACCGTAGTTATTATATAAAGAGTCTAACAGTCGAGTGATATTTTTTATACATTCAAAGTTGCTAAGGGTTATTAGTAAAACTCGTCGTTAAAGTTGGCTTTAGTTATAAAGGTAACTTTAGCTAAAGTAAACTTTAAAGTCGCCTTTAAATGAACTTTTAGTTCAAAAATATTCAGAATTCTTAATGGATCTTGATTGTGTATCACAAAATGTAACAATTTCATGTTTGCACGACTTTCAGAAGTCGGCTAAAATTTGTGTTCTTTGCAAATATTTTTGTTTCTCTTTGCTTAAACATTGACTAACTTCTGGTGGTCGCTCAAATATGAAATACATTTTCCAATAAACAATCAACATCCACCAAGAATTCTGAAAATTTTTGAACTTTTAGTTCACTTAAAGGTGATTTTAAATTTTAGTAAATCCAACTTTAACGACGATTTGTACTAATAACCCTTAGCAACTTTGCTTTTGTAAACCTCTTTCTAAAACTTTAAAGAAGGAGCGTAATGGCAATTGGGCACAATTTAGTTTAAAGCCTAGTTTGTAGCTGATCTATGTCCCTGTCTGAGCAGATTTGATTTAAATTTTCCCGCTGTTTGATGTCAAACTGTCACTAATTGAACGTAGGAGAAGCATTTTCTCACGAGAAGGTAATTGCAGTTCAATTATTATTTCAGGATAAGGATAGCATTGCTGTGTCTGCTATAAAAATTAAAAATTAACACGCTGAGTGCAAGATTCATTGAATTCTTATATGGATTAAAAGGGCAAAAGCTGGCAGCCTCAACAGTGCTGAGGTAACAGTGTAAGCCATCGGTGCTCAACAGTTTAATTCGTATTACTCGTCTTTAACAGGCCTTTGATACGTCTCCTCACTCATGTATAAAATTAACACACACAACATAAGTGGTGTGAGAAGCTAAATCCTGACTGAAGAGTTGCAAGAGCCAGTTATTTATGTTGTATGTATGTTAAGCCAATGTAGCTCTTTAAGATGTCGATAGGATGGAAAATTTTGTCTTAGTGCTGAAGGTCGCCATGGTCTAATAGGTAGTGTGTTGGCTTATTAGACGAAAGACCCGAGTTCAAATCCCAGGTCAGACATCAAAACGAAAATTTGAAAATAATTTTTCGGTGACTTCCTCTCAGCAGATTTCTGGCAAAAACTCTGAGAGTAAATAAAATTGCCATGGAATGCTTCTCAAAAAATGTGTCGTTCGGAGTCGACTTTAAACTGTAGGTCCCGACACTCATGTATAAAAATTAACGCACACAACATAAGTGGTGTGAGAAGCTAGGTCGTAGTACAATGGGTCAATTTGACCACCGAGTACTGTACTTGTCAGAATTGACAAGTGCACGTCCTCTAACCTAACCTAACCTTGTCTTAGTGTTCTGGATTAGACATCAAATGGTTTTGAATGCTGAAAACCGTATCAGTAAGGGGTACAGCGCCTACCGTAAACTGTATTGAAACTTCAAGGTCAATGGTATATTGCAAATGGGTGGAGATGGAGATTATGGCGACTGTATAATATAATTACTTGGAAAAATCCATAAACATGGATTCTCTTGGCACTTCTAGACTAGATTGGGAGTATTTTTTCCATCCATCAGGCACTAAATGAATTGAATTTGAGGTGCATAATTTAAGTGATAATCAATACGGCTCTTTTGGAGTCCACAGTAAAGTAATAACAAACAATGATGTTTACATTTATGAAACAAAGATGTTTACATTTATAAAGATCTCAAGAAGACGAAGCTACGAACATACGACTTTAAGAACATTTATCAGACTGTTTACGTTGCCATATAAAAGGCAAAGCAATCGGGCACCATACATAATTGGCCATTACAAC
>CM025789.1:10993549-11011129 GCA_014635995.1 Sarcophaga peregrina
AATATTGCCAAACATCTCATCTTGGAATACTTGGCCCCAACAAAGCAGCCTATAGGACAGTCATTAATAAATCCCCGCAGCTTCGAATCAACAACATTAAAGCCTCGTATATAATTTTTTTTTAATAAAACTGGCATAAGTTCTAGAAGTCGCCGTGGTCTAGTAGGTAGTGTATTGGCTTATTAAACGACAGGCCCGGGTTCGTATTCCAGGTCAGACATCAGACGAAAAATATTTCTTCGGCGACTTCCTCTCAGCAGATTTCTGGCAAAGACTCTGAGAGTAAAAATTGCCATGAAAAGCTTCTCAAAAATCTGTCCTTCGGAGTCGACTTTAAACTGTAGGTCCCGCCATTCATGTTTAAAATTAACGCACACAACATAAGTGGTGTGAGAAGCTAGGTCGTAATCCTGACTGAAAGGTTGTAATGGCCAATTATGTATGTATGGCATAAGTCTTCGCAAGTATGGCACTAACTTTCATTTTGAAATTTATTTTTATCCAAACCGCTTCCACGTATTATAAGAATAGTAGTGAAGACCATTATAACGTCACAAGCAATCATGCCGAAAAGTTAGCTACTGTTAAAGCTCTGTTTTGTCTCCACGTTAACAGAATGCCCTTAAGATCCTGTCAGGATACTGCAAAAATGCATTAACGGATCATGATCACACGAAAAAATCGAATTCTGTGTGTATTGTACGAAACATTGAACTTGTTTATAAATTATCGCATCGTATAATAGAACAACAAACACCAGCTTAAGAAAATTGGTAAACAAGTAAACAAAAAAACAACAACAAACGCTACAAGAATAAAGGTAAACAAAATACACAAACAACAATAATGAAACAACAATGGTTCCCTTTATAGAGATTTCAAGGATCATCAGGCTATTTATTCTGCCCTATAAAATACTAGGCAAAGCAGGCGAGTGAGTAGTGAAGTTCAGTCAGTCTTGTGTGAAGATGCGTTAAGTTTGTAAAGAGTTTAAAAATGGTTTGAAGACCTTCGTTACAAAGGTTTGTCGAATAATTGTTTAGTAATCGTGATTGTTTGTACAAGAGTGTGTAAACAGAGGTAATTGTGGTTGTTTACATAAAGTTGTGAACAATGGCACACAATATTGTGCAAATAATAAAGAATTTCAATAAAAACCTAAACATGGATGTATTTTTATTTATTTGCAATCTATGAGCTCATATTTTAAACGTTTTTAAAAAGGTAAAAACGTAACGTGTATTGATATACGGAGGATAACATTAACATTTCAGAACCTAATTGCGATCATATTGGAAAGCTAATGACAGGAAAAAGCAGAGATAATTCAACAAATCCTTTATCATTGCCTAGATCTGAGACACTTATCGAAGAGTTCGAAGAGGGCCTGCAAGCTCTTAATTGATAATGCAATCGTTGATTCCGTCAACGACAGGTGGGCGGCCTCGGATACGGGTAGAACGTTCAGTTAGGGTAGAACGCCTTGTAAAATCTGGCCAAGGCTGGATGAGCGACTCACAAAGAGTCTACTTAAACTCCAAAGAAGCGCGCCCAATGTAGTTGTCGGTGTCATTGTGGGACATTGCGTTATGGGTACGCATGCGAGGCGCATTGGTCTTGGGCACCTTGGTAACGACTTCTGCAGAAGTTGCGGACAAAATGAGGAAGAAAGGGGAAAAGGAGGCTCTTTGCCAAAGGAGGCGGAAGTACTTGGGTTAGGTTAGGTTAGAGGACGTGTACTTGTTAATTCTGACAAGTACAGTACTCGGTGGTCGAATTGACCCATTGTACTACGTCCTAGCTTCTCACACCACTTATGTTGTGTGCGTTAATTTTATACATAAGTGGCGGGATCCACAGTTTAAAGTCGACTCTGAACGACACATTTTTTTGAGAAGCATTACATGGCAATTTTTTACTCTCAGAGTTTTTTGCCAGAAATCTGCTGATAGGAAGTCACCGAAAAATTATTTTCAAATTTTCGTTTTGATGCCCTGACCTGGGATTCGAACTCGGGTCTTTCGTCTAATAAGCCAACAGCACTACCTACTACACTACGGCGACCTCAAGTACTTGGGTACTTTACTACATGGATGATCTGGAGGGACTGTTATCGGTATTGACGTTGGCAACCTGAATCGCTTCATCTGGAGCTCCGAGTGGTTTCGAGACTAGGGGATAACGAATAACTGTGGTAGCATAATGGACCCAATGGAGCCTAAGTGAATTTATCTAAAAAAAAAGTTTTTTTTTCTTGGATGGGCAGACACCTCTACCTACCTTGTCATTGCCCAGTACTTGGATTTTGCCATTCCTTATCTTAACAAAGGTTACCGAATACATTTTCTAATTTTCAAATATTAGAAAATTAGTGCCATTAATTCTATGTACAAAGCTTGGTATTAAAGTGATTCCATTAAAACTCAATTAAATTTTTATGGACAATTTCTATTGTGTACCTCCTTTAACATCCGAGTGGGTTGCAAAGAACAAAATTATTATTTCAGTTCTTTTTGTTTTTAAAAGGGAAACATGCAATTTTGCTTAATCATTTGCTGTGTAGTTAAATGCCCACAAAATTACATGACAATCTCTAGAAATATTGCCATTATTTGTATAGAGTTTAGAGGCATGTAAGGGGGAAGTAATGGTCATACGCCATAAATAATCGACAATTTTGCACATTTGTTTCTTGGAAAAGCGCTTATTGTCATCATCATTTTTGGACAACAACAACTATAATAGAAGCTACAGCAATGGTTATAACAATAACAAATTGTTTACAAGTGAATTGAATTCAATTGAATGTGCTGTTCACATACATACAATTTAGAAAGTGATTATTATGACTCAGAACACTAACTTAACCACCACCACCAGCCGGTTGCGTGTTGCTAAAAGGTGAGGGGGGAACATAAAAACTCCAACAAAAAAATGATTACTTTTCACAATTACATGGAACACTAGTCCAAAGCTTCATTGAAAATGCCAACATTTTTACTAAGAATTGTATTGAAATTAATAGGAAATTTAATAAAAAAAAAACAAAAATAAACGTCGCGTGTCATAAAATAGAGGCAGGAGTGACAAAACCGAACAAAACCAAACCAACTACAAGCATTTCACTTTTCAGTTTTCAATTTCTAAACAAAAGTTTCAAGCAGCAGACGTTATTAATGACTGAAACTAAATTTTTGTTTATACACTTTATGCCTGCCTCAGTCCGCTGTCCGCTGTCGCCTTCATTGTGTGCAAGCGTCATTCATTCTTTCGTTCATTTCATTGAATCAATCAATCATTCATTAGATTACATGGCAATTCGTTTTCTATTTCATTACAAATATTTGTGTCAAGTTCGAACATTTAATGAAAAACCAATAGATCCTTGTGATTTCACTTACCCAGTTACTTGCACTCACTCACTCACTCCCTCTCTTACTCACTGTTATAGTATAAACAATACCGTGACACATTCCTTCTGTCTCTGTCTCTCTCTCACTCTCTCTCTCTCTCTCTTTGTAATGACATGGCATGTCTCTAAATACCACTCCACTCCAGTGAAAAATAAAGTGCTTACAGACATATTTGCTTGCTTGTTTGTTTGCATAGTTCTTTGGCATTTAAGAGTGGACATGTAAAACAATTTCGTAGAAATTAAAATCTTACACACATTCCAACACTCTGTCGCCTTCCCTAGACTTTTCCTTGCATACTTTTAGGAGCATAATAATATTTTTAGTTCCACTTCCAATAGTTTTAATTGCCTGCTAGATTTACATATGTATGTAAGCTTGACCCACACACATACACACACACCCACACATATTTAATATTTTTGTATTAATCGATTAATAATTAAGCAGCTGGCCAAAGAGAGTCATATAGAGCGAGAGAGAGAGAGATAGAGAGAGAGTGAGAGTTGGCGAGAGAGAGAGATAGAGAGAGAGTTGGAGAGAGATAGAGAGAGATAACCAGAGAAAGTAGGAAAACCTTTTAACAATTAATTGTACAAACAGCACTAAGTCTGCACGAATACTTAAATATCGTGCAACAGTACTTATGAACTTATGAACTCCTTTCCCCTGGCCATAATTTGAATTTAAATGACCATAATTGACTACAACAAATAGAAATCCAAATCGATTAAAGTTAACTTTTAACTCACTTTCAAATATTTGTATGGGCACGTACACTTACATTACCAATCCGATTAAAATAAGTGACGCAAATGGAGATTGAGATTGCCATTCAAAAGCAAATCAGCTAACCCCGTAACTTTTATGGCATATAGGAGAGAAATTAATAAACGCAGACTAACAGTTAGCATGTAGGCGTATTAGACGTGAGACTGTCACTTCTTCTCAGATACCCGTTTTTCGAAAAAAACCTCGGAAAGTACAAAAAAAAATCCCAAAAAATCTGCCTTTTCGGAGTCGACTTCCAATTCTAGGTCCCTGTACTCATGAAAGAAATTAACACACACAATAGCGTTATTAGACGAAAGGCCCGGGTTCGTATCCCAGGCCAGACATCAAAACGAAAAATATTTCTTCGGCGACTTCCTTTCAGCAGATTTCTGGCAAAGACTCTGAGAGTAAAAATTGCCATGAAAAGCTTCTCAAAAATCTGTCGTTCGGAGTCGACTTTAAACTGTAGGTCCCGCCACTCATGTATAAAATTAACGCACACAACATAAGTGGTGTGAGAAGCTAGGTCGTAATCCTGACTGAAGGGTTGTAATGGCCAATTATGTATGTAATAGCGGTGCTGTGAGAAGGTAAATGGTTGCCCTAACTAAGAATCTACAATGTAGTAAGTAATGTAGAAACGACCACTTTCCTTAAGAATCTAGTTTTCGAAGTCGTCTTCAATGTATAAGCAATTGGTTCCCTCACTTATGATCAAAAGTTAAAAGACGCAAAATAAGTGGTATGAGAAACTAGGTTGTAGTCTTGACTAAAGGATTCTAATAAAACCAATTAAGTTAAGTACAGTAAGACCCCGCTTAACGCTAACCCGCTTACCGCTGTTTCAGTATTACGCGGTAGTATTGGGATTTCATGAAACGGCCATCCACCTGCCAAAAGCGGTGCTCTATATAGCGGCGCTGTATACTGTGCATCTTTTTCAACACTCTTTTCTTAGTCTGTTCAGAAAAAAGAATTCAACTGCATTTTCCGAAGATGCAATTGCAATGCGAACGCATCTTTCCTGCATCACTGTTGATTTATTAGTTATCATCAACGATACTAGGCGAATACGTAAGTACGTGTTAATTTGTCTCCTTTAACGCTGTTTCGTTTAGCTTTGGAACTTATTGGAACGTATCTCCGTGTTAAGCGGGGTCTTACTGTAAATAATTTAGATATAAGAAATGACATCCGGTAAATCTAAGAGTAAAACAAAAATATTCTCAGAAATCCATTGTTTACAGTCGAGTTTTTAAATGTAGGTCCCACCAGTCATTTAAAAAATTAATACACACAACAAAAGTGGTATGAGAAGCTAGGTTTGAATCCTGACTAAAGCATTGTAATTACCAATTAAGTAAGTTAGGAAGAGGCAATCTAGTCATAGTTGACTTTAAAGTTTAAATTGTTGATTCCATTACTCATAATTAAAATTGGAAAACACTTAACATAAGTCGTGTAGAAAGGTTAAGGTTGTAACCCTAACTAATGGGTTATAATGAGCGATTGAGTAAGCGTTGTAATTATCAATTAAGTAAGGAACGAGCGACTTAGTCGTAGACGACTTTAAAATTTAAGTTTTTGATTCCGCCACTCACGATTAAAGTTAGAAAACACCACCGAGGTCTAGTAGGTAGTGTGTTGGCTTATTAGACGAATGACCCGAGTTCGAATCCCAGGTCAGACATCAAAACGAAAATATGAAAACACTTCTCCCGCGACTTCCTCTCAGCAGATTTCTGGAAAAAACTCTGAGAGTAAAAATTGCCATGAAATGGTTCTCAAAAAAAATGTGTCGTTCGGAGTCGACTTTAAACTGTAAGTCCCGCCACTCATGTATAAAATTAACGCAGATAACATAAGTGGTGTGAGAAGCTAGGATGTTGTACAATGGGTAAATTTGACCACCGAGTACTGTACTTGTCAGAAGTGACAAGTACACGTCCTCTAACCTAACCTAACCTAGCCTAACACCACATAAGTCGTGTGGAAAGGTTAAGGTTGTAGTCCTAACTAATGGGTTATAATGAGCGATTAAGTAAGTAAATCTACGTTCCAGTCTCACTGAGTAATGGTCACTGTAAAGGAATATTGTGGACCAATACAATTGAGCACAACATATATGGACAATACATAACAATAATTGCTCGTTACAATCCTTCAGTCAGGATTACGTCCTATCCTCTTACACCACCCCTATTGTAAGTCTTAAATTTATCCAAAAGTGGCGGGACTTACAGTTTAAAGTTGACTTTAAATGACAGATTTTCTTCAGAGGTATTGCCCAGACTGTTCATGTTTCGTTTTGGTTGAGATGTTTTATCTGGGATTTGAACTAAGGCCCCAAGTCAAACAAGCAAACACACTGCCAATTAGACTACAGCGACTTTTGTCAATTGGGCACAAGCAAATCAAGTTTTTAAAGTGAAATCAGATGATGTGAAATGGTATTGCATTAGACGTCCGTACCAACGTCCCTCAGGGGTAGACCATCTTTGCCGTTTTACGCAAATAGGGCACGAATATCAAAAATGTTCGTTAAAAAGAGCGAAAAAAATGCAATTCGGTGCTTGTCAGCTTTGAATGAAGCAGATACTTTTTGAAATTTTTTTTGTATATCAATTATACACCCAAAGAAAAATTATTGTAGGATTTACTATTTTCTAATGAGATTCACTAATAACAATGAGAATTGCTCTCCATTTTTGGAAGAATATTTGTCAAGTTAAATACACAGTCTTTGGGGGTTTGGCACTTTACATTTTCTATTTTCCATTACATAAACACATTATTAGGTTGCACTTGATAATATTACTAACAATTTTCCTCTGGGTTATACACATGCCTCTCATAAATACACACACATGTTTATCATAATCTCTTTGTCCCGACATCTGGACATAACGTAGGTACGGATTTCAGCCTGTAATACAACTAAAGGGTCCGCCAAATACCTTTTTTTTTTGAAAATGCTTTAAAAAAGAACTACTGAATATTTTCTCAAATTTCTTTTTTTATTTGAAAGTACAATCTATCCGGTTAATAATGGAAAATAATTTCATTCAAATGGCTGTCTCGGCTGGCCATGCAGTAGCCTACACGATCGGTTCAATTTTTAAGCACATTATCGATTGTGTGCAACTGTATTTCACCAATGAATTCACGAATATCGACCTTTAAAGCGTCAATTGTCTCTTGCTTGTCGGCATAACACTTATCTTTGAGAGCATCTCACAAATAATAGTCCTACGGTGTCAAATCGCAGCTCCGAGGTGTCCAAACGACATCAGCTCTGCGGCTGATAATGCGATCTTCAAAAACAGGGACATCATGGGATCTTCAAAAACAGGGAGCAAAACATCGAGTATAGCTTCGGCTGTGTGGCACGAATATTGAATATTTTTTCAAATTTCTTTTTTTATTTGAAAGTACAATATTTCCGGTTAATAATGGAAAATAATTTCATTCAAATGGCTGTCTCGGCTGGCCATGCAGTAGCCTACACGATCGGTTCAATTTTTAAGCACTTAATCGATTGCGTGCAGCTCTATTTCACCAATTGCTTTACGAATATTGTCCTTTAAAGCGTCAATTGTCTCTGGCTTGTCGGCGTAACACTTATCTTTGACGGCACGCCACAAATAATAGTACAACCGCGTCAAATTACAGCTGTGAGGTGGCCATACGACATCAGCTCTGCGGCTGATAATGCGATCTTCAAAAACAGGGCGCAAAACATCGAGTGTAGCTTCGGTTGTGTGGCATGTAGCGCCGTCCTGTGGAAACCAAATGTTGAAAATATCCTTCTCTTCAAGTTTTGTGAACAAAAATTTCATTCAACATGGACCGATAACGATTGCTATTGACCGTAATGGCCACTCCTTGCTCATTTTCGAAGAAAAATGCCCGAATTATGTCTCTGGACCAAAATTCGCACCAAACAGTGACTCGTTTTGGGTGCGTCGGCTTTTCAGTGTATGCGTGCGGGTTTTCTGTGTCCCAAATGTGTTGCATGTAGCGCCGTCCTGTGGAAACCAAATGCTGAAAATGTCCTTCTCTTCAAGTTTTGTGAACAAAAATTTCGTTCAACATGGCCCGATAACGATTGCTATTGACTGTAACGGCCCATTTTCGAAGATAAATTACTGAATTATGCCTCTAGACCAAAATCCGCATCAAACAGTGACTCGTTTTGAGGGCGTCGGCTTTTCAATGCATGAGTGCGATATGACAGATACGACAATTTTGCTTGTTTACATACCCGCCAAGATCAAAATGAGCTTCAGTTGAAAAGATGATTTTTTTTTACCAAAATCGGCATCTTCTGTAATTCGATCGCTGGCCCACTTATCGAAACGAAAACGCGTATACACAACCATATTCGTTCAGCGGAAAGATAAAACTAATTTTCTGTCAAATCAGACATAAGCTAAGTGTTACCATTCATGAAATAAGCACTAGTTTAAAAAAAAACCTTAGATAGCGGACTCGATAAATTTACAAGGTAATCGTTGAAATGGACGATCTGTTTACATGTTGAAGATGTAGATTAACTAAGAACTATCCAAGTTAACAACCTGAAGTTAAACCTGAAGTGAGATGCAGACTATAGCAAGTGATACATCATTTTGTAGATCATTTATTGCGAAAGAGTATTAAGACACTGAAGAAATATTTTCTTACGAATTTTTTATTACGTTTCCCTTAAGAAAAAATTTTCTTCAATTCAATAAGAAAACTAATGGCATAATAAAGCTTATCTCACACCTTTACAACGTTTATAGAAAGTGGTGTGGAGTGTGTGTAGCGTTTTCTTTGGCAATTTTTCATTTATTTTCTGTCCACTAACTGTGAGGGGGCGGGAGGGGGATATTTTTTGTTCACAAATCCTTTTTGTTTGTAATAAAAAATAACTGCTAATGTGTTAAGATATAATAAATCTTAAAGAAATTACTTCCAACACTATGAGGACAAAAAAAATAAAGAAAGAAAAAGTGACAAAAAAAAAAACACAAAAGAAATGAAACAAATCGTCAACAAAACAGCAGCAGCACCAGCACCAGCACCAGCATTAGCGTTGAATAAAAAGCCCGGGCCTAGCAAAAATAATTTGATTAAATCACAAGCTCTTAAGCAAATAAAAATACAAAATGAATGGAAAAGAAAGAAAGAAAGGAAAAAAGGCGGTGAAATCAAGAAAATAAATGAAATGAAATACAAAAAAATACGAGAAAGCAACAGTGATAGTAGTAATGGGTAGAGGGGGGCAGTGTTTAAACTGACAAATAACTCACCTTCCGGCCACTGCTTCTGGTTAGAAAACAGCCAGTGGTTGTGCTATCGCACATTAATTTTGTATGTGATGAAAAAATGTTGGTAATTTAAAGGATAAACTCAGGCGCACACACAAAAACAAATTATTCCCTTTCTTTACTTCTTTCTTTCTTCCTTTCTTTAGGTAAAACGCCACTCGTTTCCTTTCAATTTATAGATGGAGAGGGGGAGAACCAAAGAAAAGAAAAATTTTTTCGGGTATTTCTTTGGTTTTTTTTCTTATTTTTTTTTTTTTGAGAATATTTTGGTATAACGCGCGCGCACTTTTGCTTACTCTAAGCAATAACAGATACACACAAGGCAACTTAGTTTTAAGAATACTTTTTAGTCATTAACTAGGATGCTTAAGTTTTAAAAACAATTTTTTTTTTATTTTCTTTTAATTTCAATAAAAAAAATTTAAAAATTATAGTCTATGTTAAGGCTGTTTAATAAATATATTTTTTAAAGCATGCCTTTGCCTACTTTTAGGCTTATTTTTTTTTTTTTACATTTTCTTTCTCATAGTTTCTGTTACACTCTCTTTTTCTATGTTTTTCTTGGTTTTTCTTTTTCTTGACTATTTATTGGTAAAATTATCATTCATTTGCCTCTTTGGCTTTAAATGTTACTGGGACGGATAGTTTATTGAACTGCTTACACTTCAGGCGTAAACATTAAGCTTAAGAGTGTTGGTAATAGTGATGGTATGTGGTGATGGTATATGGTGATGGTGATGGTAGCAGCAGTTGTAGTAACTCGTTGACATTTAACATGTAAAACACATTAATTTTTAATGATTTTAAACCTGAGTTCTTTAATTTATTTTTTACTAAACTTAAACTTAAATTTAAATTTTTTTTCTTTTATTATTAATTTAAAATTAATTTAAGTTCGTAGTTTAATTTCGGTGGTTTTGTTTATCATACGATATTGTTAATTGCTTAACTAAAATTTATCAATAAAAAATTCGATTTTTTTTATTATTTCTCTTCGTTTTATTATTAAATCATTAAGAAAAAAAAGTAAAAAAAAAAAATTCCAATACATTCCTTCATTTATTTGTAGACCCCTCGGGAAAATCAATAAATTTTTTTTTTATACAACCAAGTAAACCATTAAGCAGGAGGCTGAGTATAATTTTCTTCTCCTGCTTTACGTTTAGACAGTTCATTAATTTTTGTATTAAATATCAAGGTTAACATTTAACACCAATCATCATATCAAAAATTAAAATAAAAAAAATAAAAGAAATAAAAATTAACAGTCATTACAGCAATTATGTAGCTGCAAATGAATATTATTGGAAAATTAATGAGAAATTAATGTGTATGAAAATAGATTCAAATTTATAAACCAAAGACGCAAACCCACACTTTTAGCAGCACCACTACTTGCCTCTAACTGGGTAAACTTTGCTATTAACAGAGCACTGTTAACTGCTTAACAGTGGTAATAAGTAGATTGATCTTCTACTTTGCAATTATTGTTGAACAAAAGTGTTAAACTGTAAAGAATGGTCAATGGGGATGGAAGAGGAAAATATTCTCAACTCTTACAATTATTTCAGCCATCACACTATCCTCGAAAGAGGACCCTCTGGACTAATAGGGCCTGAAGAAACGCGACGCAAAATGTAGCATGATTTTCCATACATTTGTATTGATTTTCATTTAATTGGTTCTAAGATTGATAATTTTAGCTGAAAAAGTAGATTTTTCAATAAAAAAAATATTTAATTTACTAACGACCTACAACTTGCAAGCATCAGACAACATAAATTAGACTTAAACGGGAAATCCCCTTTTTCTGTTTTAGCTTTGTACAAACATTTTCATATTAACGACGCAACTTCGAAGTCACAGAACTTTTAAAAAGACACAACTTCGGATTTGCACTAGATTTAAACGGGAAATCCCCTTTTTATACTTTAGCTTTGTATAAACATTTTGGTATTAACGACGCAAATCGAAGCACTAACGACGCAACTTCGAAACACACGAAGTAAACTGAAACAAAAACGACGCAATTTCGAAATGACTGAAATTTTAAAAAGACCGAGGTTGTTTTTTTTAAACCGAGGTATTAGTGTAGTCTGTATGGTGTACTATTTCTTATATGTTCCAAAATGGCCACTGATCTTCTACAGAATTTTCAAACAAAAAATTTATATTTCCAAAGCCAATTTCCTCAATACAATAATACTTTACATGTGACTATGTTGCCGATTATATTAAAAGTATCCCCCCGGAGAAGATTATCTTCGGCTTTTTACACAAATAGGGCAAGAACATCAACAATGTTCGTTAAAATGAGCGTGAAAATGTATTCAGTTGCTTGTCAGCTTTCAATGAAGCAGATTCTCGTTGCTTATTTTTGAAATTTTTTTTGTATTTGAAACCATTATACACCCAAAGAAAAATTACAGTGGATTCATTAGTTTCTAATGAGATTCACCAATGATCTCCATTTTTGGAAGAATATTTGTCAAGTTAAATACGCAGTCTTTATAGATTTGGCACAGTACATTTTCCATTTTCCATTATATAAACATATTATTAGGTTACACTTGAAAATATTACTAACATTTTTTCTCTGGGTTATACACATGTCTCTCACAAATCCACTCACTAACATTTTTATCATGTTCTTTTTGTGCTGACGTCTGATTAAGAGACCTTGGATACTTTCTTTGCATACAAATGCAGAATTAGTCATTACAACTCTTCAGGCAAGATTACGACCTAGCTTCTCACACCACTTATGTTGTGTGTGTTAATTTTATACATGACTGGCGGGATCTAAGTCAGATTTTTGAGAAGCTTTTCATAGCAATTTTATTTACTCTCGGAGTTTCTGGCAGAAATCTGCTCAAAGGAAGTCGCCGAAGAAATATTTTTTCATATTTTCGTTTTGATGTCCGACCTGGGGTTTGAACTCGAGCCTTACGTCTTATAAGCCAACGCACTACCTACTAGACTACGGCGACTACAATAATATAATCTGGCCTTTACTTCATTTCAGATCAAGGGATTCAAAGACTTAAAAGAACATCAATAGCTTTAGATGCTGTGTCAGTCCCCCGTATTCGCTTATCCTTATGAGATAGAAGGAAAAGTTAGAAATAGTTAGGAATAGTTAGAAAATTTTAAGGAGTTTTCTCTAGCGACGACCAGTTGTTGACTTTATTTGCAATGTCTGAACATGATCCTAGAGATAGTGAAAAAAGTCTCTCTAACCACCATAAAGCGGCAACGTCTTCGATGTCACTGTCTTGAACTGTCAATTTACGTCTTATTTCAGAACTTATACGGAATGCCTATTTATTTCATAAATTTACATTCAGACTTGGCCCCAAAAATAAATTACACTATGCGACAAAATAAAAAAAAATTAGATACACCTGGCTAATGACATAGTGTAGGTTGTGAGTTTTGTTGAGTTGATCTCCTCAAAAATATTTTTTATATTTCTCTAACCCTCCAAAATTTTTTATTTGAAAAGTCATACATAATTGGTCATTACAACCCTTCAGTCAGGATTATTGCACTAGATTCTCACACTACTTATGTGTGTTTTATACATAAGTGGTGGGACCTACAGTTTAAAGTTGACTCCGAACTACAGATTTTTGAGAAACTTTTCATGGCAATTTTATTTACTCTCAGAGTTTTTGCCAGAAATCTGCTGAGAGGAGACCGCCGACAAAATACTTTTTGTATTTTATTTTGATATCTGGCCTGGTACACGAACCCTGGCTTTACGTCTGATAAGCCAGCACACTATCTACTAAACCACTCCGACTTTAATTTGACAAAAACGGTTTTTTTTATTTTACGTACTAATTTATGGACTACTCAAACATTTCTGACCCGATTTCCAAAATTTTAAATCTTGTTGGAAAGGGGAGAAATGGAGCTTTAAACCAATGTACATACATCTATGATTTGGCTTAATATCATATGAGATTTGATGAGGTAAACTTAGAAAATGCGATTTATTTTTATATTTGTTCAAGTTTGTCCGTTCATAATAGCAAATTTTACTTAAAAAATATGAAACAAGTAATGAGATTCTGAAAGTCCATTTTCTTGTGAAAAGATTGACACTTCGTTTGATCAAATCGAACAAAAGTTACAGTAGTTGTTATTTAAAGAGTCTAACAGTCAAGTTATATTTTCACATATTTCATAATGAACTTTTAAATCAAAAATTTTCAGAATTTTTTATGGATCTTGATTGTTTATCACGTTTGAGCGGCAACATCAGAAGTTGGCCAATATTTGCGCAAAGATAAATAGTAATATTTGCAAAGAACACAAAAATTTGCCGTTTTCTGTAAGTTGTATAGGGCAAAAGTGAAATTGACACATTTTATGATAAACAATTAAGATCCATCAAAACTTTTGAAAATTTTTGAATTTAAAGTTCATTTGATGAGATGACGTTTATATATAAAAATATATTTCGACTATTATGCTTTTTAAATAATAACTTCGGTAATTTTTGTCCGATTTGATCAAACGATGACTCAATCTCTTCACAAGAGAATAGACTTTAAGAATATTATCACTTATCTTATATCTTTTTATTAAAGTTTGCTACTATGAATGGACAAACTTGGAAAAATATAAAAAAAATCGAATTTTCCAAGTTTACCTTATCAAATCTCATCAAATCTCATAGCATATTAAGTCAAATAATAGATATATGCATACTGTTTTAAAGCTTCATCTCTGCCCTTTCCAGCAAGATTTAAATTTTGGAAATAGGGGGAAAAATGATTAAGTAATCTAGAAATATGTAGGTAAAGTAAAAAAAAAACAGTTTTTGTCAAATAAAAAAAAATTGGAGGATGCGAGAAATAAAAAAAATTTATTTTTGTGATCTACTCAACTAACTGAACAATGTGAACTATGGGTATTTTCACTGTCGCACTGTGTTGTTAAAGTTTGACAACTAAGTTTAGAGATTTGCCTTAGGTATGAATGATATTCTCCTACCATTGGAACAATGAACCTAATAAACTTCGATAAAATGGATTCATGTAAGCCAATTCACTGAAATTATTTGTTTTCAGTTCTTTTGTTTAAAATCGATTGAATGGAAGAAACACTTATGATTTTGACAGCCTCAATGACATTAATAAAATACAATAAAAATACACTCAAAGCACAATTGTCCAATATTAAGACCATGAATAAAACAAAAATATGATGAAAGAGTTTGATTGTCACCTTCGAAATATAATACCCCAATCATAATAATGCCTCTTTATTTAAACCTTTTTTGTCTCTTTTCCCTCTGTTGTTACAAATACTCTCCCCTAGCCAATAATCCAACAAAGAAATCCTTTTTCTTGATTGTCTTTGGGGTTTCTTTCTATCTGAACACCCCCGTCCTCAATCCTACATTAGCTGTGTATGAAAGGAAATTATATTTAAATAAAATTGATTTGATAACAAATAAAATCAACAATATTTTGTATTTTATTTTTATTTTTATTTCCTTTAGTCTTTGTATTTAAGGGACGAAAACACCAACAAATGCTAGGGTAACCTTTTATCAAATGCCATTACATTTATGAACATTAAATATGGCCTACACTTATGAGGCTTATGACGTACATTCAGGCGTTATTGTTTAAACACAGCTACACACTTACACACCCACATATGTATGTACCAACACATACAAACATTTATAATTCTTCATGTCTTTAATTTAATTGTCTTTGAAATCCCCTTATTAAACCGAATAAACTTGATTGTAATCATTGCTGTTGCTGTTGTTGTTGTTATCGTATCGATATATCCAGCCTTCAGAAAAAAACAACAAAAAAAAAAACGGAATTTTTTGTTTTGTACGAAACAACCCCCAATTTTATTGAAGCGGTATTTATAAGGTTCTCCCTTATATTCTCCTCTTGCTCACATACAATGCCATCCCAGCAAACATTTAGGAATATTTCATCTACCCCTTCTTTAAAAACGTTAATCTCGTGTGCCTATGGGAATAACAAACATAACATAATTGATCATAACAACGCTTCAGTCACGATTACGATGTAGCTTCTCATTGCACCGTAATCGCCGCGGTCTAGTAGGTAGTGTGTTGGCTTATTAGACGAAAGACCCGAGTTCGAATCCCAGGTCAGACATCAAAACGAAAATTTGAAAATAATTTTTCGGTGACTTCCTCTCAGCAGATTTCCGGCAAAAACTCTGAGAGAAAAATAAAATTGCCATGAAAAGTTTCTCAAAAAAATGTGTCGTTCGGAGTCGACTTTAAATTGTAGGTTCCACCAATTATATATAAAATTAACACACACAACATAAGTGGTGTGAGAAGCTAGGACGTAGTACAATGGATCAATTCGACTACCGAGTACTGTACTTGTCAGAATTGACAAGTACACGTCCTCTAACCTAACCTTCTCATCGCACTACTTATGTTGTGGGCATTAATTTTTATACACGAGTGGCGGGACCTATGTACAGTTTAATGATAGATTTTTGAGAAGCTTTTCATGGCAATTTTATTTAATTTTAATTTATTTATCAGCGGCTGCGCTGGTTAGATCATGGTCGTCCTAATGGTAGTCGCCTTAGTCTAGTAGGTTGTGTGTTGGCTTATTAGACGTAAAGCCTGGGTTCGTATTCCAGGGCAGGCATCAAAACGATATTTCTTCGGCGACTTCCTCTCAGCAGATTTCTGGCAAAAACTCTGAGAGTAAATAAAATTGCCATGAAGAGCTTCATAAAACTCTGCCGTTCGGAATCGACTTTAAATTGTAGGTCTCGCCGCTCATGTATAGAATTAACGCACACAACATAGGTGGTGTGAGAAGCTAAGTTGTAATGGCCAGTTATATATGTCGTCCTAATGGAGGGGGATACTGCGGCGAAATTGGTTTTGATGCAGGGATTTGCGTAATTTGGCGAAGAGGACAATCTTGTTCGCATTTCAAATGCCAAATCGAGGATGCTCTGACATCGGTTCTTATGGCGCAGAGACATGGACCCTAATAACCACTGATGCAGCAGCCTTGAGAGTATTCGAGAGAATAGCACTAGCTAAGGTCTTCGGTCCAGTGCGAGTTGGCGATGATTTTCGCATCCGATCCAACAATGAGCTTCTTAACGACATGGACATTGTGCAGCGTATTAACATTCAGCGGCTGCGTTGGCTCGCCCTAATGGAAGAGGATGCTACGGCGAAATGGGTTTTTAATGCAGGGACGATATTGTTTGTATTGGAAAGGCCAAATCGAGGAAACCCTGTCATCGATTGGTCTGACTAACCGGTTTGGCCCGCAAGAAGTAAAGGCGCCTGGAAGAGTGTGTTAAGGCAGTCCGAAATTTGTTAATCGAGTTGTGATTGGCCAACTAAGTAAGTAAGTAATTAGGTAAAGATCAGAAATTCAAAACAGAATTAGAGTCGATAGAGCTCTACAAAAATCACTTTGCTGGCTATTTTGTCAACCTAACTCTATCTTAGCCACCAGACAAATCAAGTTTAAAATGTTTGCTGGGCTAACAACAAACACCACATCTTGTTTGCGTTAGAAGGGCCAAATCGAGGAAACCCTGTCATCGATTGGTGTGAGCAACTGGCGTAGGCGCGCAAGTAGCAAAGGCACCTGGAAGGATGTGTTAAGATAGGCCGAAATCCAGATTGTTCGGGTTGTTAATGGCCAACTAAGTAAGTAAGTAATTAGTTGAAGATTAGAATCGATAGAGTTCTACAAAAACCACTTAAATTTCTGTTGGCTATTCTTTCAACATAACCTTACCTAAGCCACCAAGCAAATTAATTTTAAAATGTTTGCTGGGCCAAATATCAAACACCACATGTGCGTTAACATGTGCGTGAGCATTCATATTCAGTGTGGTTGGAAGTGGGTGTGGGTGGGTGGGTGTGTGGTGTGTGTGTATGTTTGCCTGTGTCTGTGTATTAATTTAATGACTATTTTTGGAATAGACAACAATAATTTCAGTGTGATTGTGTTTGTGTATAAATGATGAAGTGGTTGGCTGGATGATTCTTGGAAAAAGGAAGAGGAAATAACAACACC